>JAAAKM020073195.1:194962092-194989015 GCA_010016025.2 Alatinidae sp. Z8VKAUB7J3 | reverse complement strand
CTTTGCTATCAGGGCGGGGCGTTTCCGGGCTCGCCGATTGAGTTCGGCGCGATGTCGGCTTTCGCCTGTTATGATCTGGAGAATCTGCATGTCTCCGGATACGACGTGATCGTCAATCGGCCGAAACAGGCGGCGTATAGAGCCCCTGGCGCGCCGATGTCGACCTTCGCGGTGGAAAGCGTGATCGACGAGGTCGCGGACAAGCTCGGCATGGACCGGATCGATTTTCGCCTCAAGAACGCGTCCCGCAATGGCAGCCAATCCGCCTATGGCCCGAAATTCGGCACGATCGGCCTGGTTGAGACCTTGGAAGCGGCCAAGGCGCATCCCCATTACAGCGCCCCGCTGGTGCCAGCTGCATTTAAACCCTTTTTTATGAGCTCTTACCAACCCATTCAAGACGACCTGCTTTTCATTTGGCCAAAAAGGACAATCTTTGGCGATCTGTCATTCTTGATTTGCAGGATATGCCCTAGCCGTCTCAACCTTTCTCTCATTAAAGCCCTAGAAAGCGGGATAGAACCACATTTTTCATATAGCTTTCTGTTTTCAATATGGTCAGTCAGACGGACACTAAAAAATTACGTAGACAATTTCTCTAGAAACAATCTCATAAATCCTCCTGTTTTTCAAAGTACCCACGTTTCAGAGCCGTTCAATGTTTTAATCTGGGTGTATGGACTTTTCTTCCTAATTTTCCAAACTTTGTTTAACTGTGAAAAAGACCCTGGGCCTCTGCTACTGTAATTTTAACATCTTCACTGCCTCCCACGTCTTCACTGGTCATCCTAGCTTGTTACGTAAAGCTATCCACTTGATCAATCTTCTTGTTACCCAACATCACATTAACACCTTCATGTATTCCCAATCTAAACGACAAAGTCTTCTAAACATTAACTTTTAAGCTTATTCTTGCACCCTGTATTCTCAAAAACCCAAAAAATCACTCGTTTTGATAACATTCTAATCTAGTATACTCAAATCATCAATATAATCTAAGTCTAGGAGTTTTACTATTCAGTTTGATTCTATGCCCTCATTTAGCCTTTGCCGTCTTTTATTTTGGGACAAAGTCCATCAAATGATCCGGTAAATTGAGAAGCAACGTAGCCTTATTTAACTCCTGATTCAATGCGAAATTAGCTACTAACACCATTTCCTACCTTAATGGTAACAATGTTGTTCTCGTACACAACACTAGTCATTTAATGTTTTTATCTGGTGCAACCTGGCGATCGAGTCGGAACAGCGCGACAAGGAGATCGCGCTGACGGCCAAGGCGCGCGAGCTCGAGGTCGCCGACATCGAGAAGGCCAAGGCGATCGAAAAGGCCGACAAGCAGCGCCAGGTCGAACTGGCCGCCGCCGAGCGCGAGCGCCGCATGGCCGAGATCGAACGCGAGACCGAGATCGCCAAGTTCGAGGAAGAGGCCCGCGACGAGCGCAACAGCGCGTCGGAAAAGACCGATCTTTCGGTGCGCGAACGGCAGCTCCAGACGCGGCTCGCCATGCTGGAATACGAAAAGACCCAGACGCTGGCCGAAGCCAGCCAGGAACGCGCCGTCGCCGAGCAGAAAGCCAAGGAGCTTTCGGAGCAACAGAAATTCATCCTACAGCCGCGCTGGGAGGACCAGAACGAGGAAATCGAGCGTGAACTGGCGCTGGAGAGAAGCCGGATCGACAAGGATGTCGGCGTGACCGACGCGATGAAGCAGCAGGAGGCCGCCGAGGTCCGCCGCCAGCTGGCGCTGGAGATCGAGCAGACCGAACGCGAGATCGCGCTGATCAACAAGGAACGCGAGCGCGAGGCCGCGGATATCCAGCGCTACAGCGCGCGCGAGCAGGAGGAGCGCAACCGCGAGATCGTCTTCGTCAACAAGACCAAGGAACTGGAAAAGATCGAGATCGACCGGTTGGAGGTGGCGCGCGAGCTGGAGGCTGCCGAATACAAACTGTCCGCCGTCGGGCCGATTTCGGAAGCAGAGCGCAAGCGCGAGATCGAACGGATTCTGGCCGAGCAGAACGCCGAGACGATCCGCATTTCGGAGGAAGCGCAGGCCGAGATCGAGCGTATGCATTCCGTCACCCGCGCGGAAGCGAAGTAAGAATAAAATAATGCAAAAATTATTGCTGTATAAACAGCTTAATAATAACTGCAAATCTACGGCATCTTGCTGAATCATTATTTATCATCTAAAGTAGCGACTTAAGTAAAGACAAAATTCCCTTTCTTAAGATGCATCGAGAACAAATAAAAGGTAGCATAACAATTTGAACAAGTATTATCCTACTACGCCTATTACCCTAGAAAGATGAGCATTTTCTAAGATTTCTGTGTCAGCATCACTCTTGATGATAAGGAAACGATGAAACTTCGAAGCCTACTTGAGCATAGCCTGTAAAGGTGAACGGTCTCGTAATTTGAAATACCTTGAGTTTTCTTTTCTTTTCTGTGGGTATAATGCCACTTTCTGAAACTTTGTACAACTTTTTACGCTGGTTTGACTTAAGACTTTATGTTACAGTATCTAATATTGCGGAGAAAATGTTGTCCGTAGTGTAAGCAGTGCCAAGTAGACTCGAGCCTTATGGAGAATTTTAAATTAAGTAGCTGTATTTTACGCCGTAAAAAATAATCATAGCCAAGTATCGAAGAACTATTGCTGATTTTACTTCTGGTGAACTTGCTTTCCCGAATTTCTGTATCCTTTTTGCTTCTTGGCAAGCTTATCTTTCAAAATTTCCGGATCTGAATGCTCGTTCATGGTATATCGATTGAAATTTCAGAGCTCGACGTCATCACCACTGACCAATATGTCTTGCAGAAGATACGGCTAACTGAGAGTATTTTATCTTCCATTGGTAAAATTTGAACAGGTCCAGTATATCCTTTTCATAGAAAGCCTTTACGCCATCTTTTCATTACAAGCCCTCCTGCTGTAATAGCCATAAAATCAGGACATCGAATCTCCATAGAGTTTTGGTTTCTATTGAGCCGGGTCGCTCCTTACTACAGTTCGTTACCACGAACTGTTTGATACACAATCCATCAGCTGAGTATCTAGGCTATCCTTAGACGGTTCATCTGAAAAATCTATAGTATTCTATCCCCCAACTTTTCTAACTATTCATTTTCTAAAACTATAGACGGGCACATTGAAACAGGATAGTTTCACCAATGATAAAAAAAGATTACAGTTTTATAGTTCCGTATTTTCAAACGCAACGTATTTTCATCACACAAACAATTATTTCTTATTTTCGAAGAGACAAATAGCCCACCATATCAAAATCATGTCATCAAGGATCAAATTGCGTAGTGGTTCGTCAGGTCTGGTATAATATCAAGTCAATTAAAAGAACGCAAAACCTAATTAGTTCATTTTTTTGGAAACAGTAAACGTAGGGAAAATTAAATCACAATTTTTTTTACAAGTACACTCTCTGTTCTGTTGCAGATATATTAGACACATCCTGAACTTTCACTAATCAAGTTGTAATGTGGGTTATGATGATTTACGCTTTTTTTCATCCATAGTAATTAGATTTAAGTCTTTTGTAGTGATGTTTCGTTTGTTGGTCTTGGTGAAAAAATCTGATATTTTAGTTGCCACATGAGTAAAAGCTTAGACTGAGCTAATTATATGCCCAGGCCCTAGATAATCCCATCCCTCCTCGTCGTGCCGGGTCAATATTGATTCATTTTTAATGTGACTTTGGCATAATGTAAGTCCTGCGTAGTTCTCTCATAAATAACTGCTTAGAATGAACATTAGAAAATAACACCTTTATTTTAAGAGGATAAACATGAAACTTGTGTTTTCTATTCTAGCTGAGACAAAACCGTTTTTAGATCTTTTTCAAGGATTAGGCCAAATATTTAGTAACAAAGATGATTATGATGCACACGTAAACATAAGCTTTGATTATAAACATTCAAAAAAACCAATTAAGAAAAGTGATGAACACACTATTTCAATAAAATTCAAATCCTTTAGACCCGATAAACCGGAAAACCCTGTGGATAAATTTTTACGATTATATCAACTTGGAGAAGATGTTCAATTTGGAAGTCATGATGTAGAAGAATTAATTGTAATCCATTCTGACGGGCGAACTGAACATGTAAAGCCTTCAAATTTTACTATGTTTAAATACAAACAAAATTTTGGTCCAGTAGAATTCTATCCTAAAAATGACAAAAAAAATAAATTAAAAATAATTCAATTTGCAGTAGAAAGTAAAGATAAAAATTTCTTCATTTGGAAATCTACAAAAGAATCACTACCTTTCAGTGTTGAAATAACATTCTCTGATGAACAATTAACTTTTCGCAGTGGTTTGAATCTAGGATTATGTAATTTTAAACACATTGCGGAAATACAAAGATTATACATGTCTTTGAGAAAAAATCCCATTTTGATCATGAAAAATGTTTCTTCAAATGAAGAAGTTGAAATCAACATTCCTGTTGAACAATTAACTCCTTTTTCGGAAGAATCTCTTCAAAAAATGGAAAAATTAGAATTTATTCAGGATACTCTAAAACAAAGAATTCAATATTCTATGGCTATGCATGATTATGATATGGCTTTGATTATTGAAGTGTACACTTTCTTAAAAAATAAAAAAATCAAAAGAGGACCACTTGATTATACTATAGAATGTGGCAAAAATGAAGCATTACAACTTATTGAAGAATTTAAGACAAATAATTTTATTGATAGGCCAAAAAGTACAAATAGCTTATATAAATTACCACTTATGTGAGTTACCCTAGACAATCAACTTATTCAAAGTTATTTGATTTCTAGACTGTCAAAGAAACTAAAAATTGTGGAAAAGACAATCATATTTATTTTTGAAACGAGAATTCAAATTCGATTCTTTTCGAGGATTTAACACTATATAATGAACATTAAATACATAAACCATAAATGCAGAAACAAAAAGAAATAACACAATGTGTATAAGGTTCTTTATAACTTGTATATTAAACTTATATTACGAGCATATACCTGTAATCAACAAACAAGTGAATTCGTAAAGTTTGGTCTGGAAGCGATAAAATGTGCTAATTATACGGAAACTACAAAAAAAACCTGAAAAATCATGATATTTCAGGTGGATCAAGCAGGTTCAAGTGCTACCTCTAAACAAATCCTTCATAAAATTAAGTACTCAGCCTACAGTGCAGACATACAAGCATGTTGGGCCTTGAGGTTCACCCCGATCTCCCCTATTTGTCTTCATTTTTCTTTAATAGTTGAAGAACTATAATTGGTTTCCAAGAGAGAGAGAGAGAGAGAGAGAAAAAAAGTGAAACAACTAGTTGTTGTCTTGTCTGGGTTTTCAAATATCTGGATATTCTCCTTTGAAAACCTTTTCCAAATACACATATTTGCTTATGACTTGTAGATTCAAAATTTGCAACATCTTATAGGTGGCACAAATGAAAACAGAAGCGACCTTCAAAAACTGAATTGAAAAAAAAATTAAAATTTGGGAACAACTAAAATACTAATGTAAACTTGAAAAACAAAATTCGAACAAAACTTTAAAAATAGGCAAATAATATGGATAATATAGGGAATTATAAGATAAAGTAACTCCTCGTAGATATTCCATCTTCTGCTTACTTGGGCATATGCTTGCTCATTCGGAGATTAATTGGACAAAAATGGCAAACATACAGTCCAGGGCCGTATCCAGGATTTTTTTCGGGGGTACAGGTTCAAAATTTTTTCTGGAGGGGGGAGTCCCAAAAAACTTTAAAAAATGCATCAAAATTTTTTTTATATGCATTTTTTTTACGTTTTTACGAGTTGGACAAACAATTCAGGGGGGGGCTCAAACCCCTTGCCAACATTAATCCTTATAGCTAATGCCTAGCTTCAGGTGATACCGGATCCGTCCATAGTAAAGACCCATTCAGAATAATATATGACTAATACCATTATTTACCTAGCGCTAATTTGAACCAAAGAGAACCTTTCATACAAAATTAAGGTCAGTCAGAAAATTCGATAAGAAATCTCATTGGCTCAAATTAGTGTGCGTTAAATTTTGTTATCAGTAAAATCATTGTGAATAGGCTCTAAGATTTACCTAAATTTTAGAGCCGGATTGAGCCAACACTAAAGTTTACCTTGTTTAAACTTTTTGAAATTTACTTCAGAACAGTCAATTTGAAAGATGCTTTCTTAAACCTTAGTTGTTTGGAAGAAAAAAAAAACACCCCCAAACATCAAGCAATCTTAATGAAAATTGCACCATCAGATTCAGCATATCAGAGAACCCTACTGTAGAGGTTTCAAGCTCCTGTCTGCAAAAATATGGAATTTTGTATTTTTTGCAGAAGAACGATCACGGATGCGACTTTTTTTGGGTTGTTTTTCGAGTTTTTTTTATACATGGGTAGCACTGTTACGTCCTCTTTTTTTCGCATTTTTTATTTTTTATTCTTGGTTGTTTGAACAAGAATCAGCATATGTACATTAAATTAACGAAACACATTCATTGAAATTTTTTCAGTAAAATGCAAATTATATTCTGGCCTTGAGGAGGCATAATTTGTTAGCCCTACCCATGTTAATTTCTGCTCGTTTTGAGTTTGTCTCGGTAATTTATTGTAATTATTTAAAAAAAATACTTTCCCTTTATTCATTTCATGTTATTTGAAATTTTTATTGCTCTTTGTTATAATTTTTATTATAATTATGTGAGTTCGAGGCGGATATTACTATTTTACATTTATGTAATCGGAACTAATACGGGGAGAAATAACTTTTAACTTCGAAAAGTCTTGTAGGGTGTGTTCCTACTCTCGCGTTGTTTCATTTTGATTATTTCAGGGTTTTTTCTTTTGATTGGTCCCTTCATCCTTTAAAACAGAATGATTGTTTCTATTTTTACTTTCAAATTATTGATGCCTTCAATTTTAACCGACAATGGATAAAATCTTTCCTGCAAATAACATTTTATTTTTAAGTTTTAACTCAATTCTTAGTTTCAAATTCAACCCCTGAGAGTTCAAACTTAATGCTTAGCCATTCCCAAGATATTGCTGATGAGCCTTTATGACAATCTGCATGCATTTAGTGCCTTTTGATTTAATTGTATATCTTCATCCAGGAGGCTGGTTGCAATAAAAGGAAAGGAAAGCAATAAAAGGAAGTATCAGGGACTGGTTGCCCTTATATCACTCTTATATCCAAAATTGGGTACCAGAACTCCCAATTTCCAACCGGAGAGCCCCTTCCAAAGTTTTTTTTTAATTTTTCCTTCCGTACGAAAAAATATTCGTAGAGCTCACTATTTATTTAAAAAAAAAAAAAATAGAATAATAGATCTTTTCCTGTGTTAATTCCTCAGTTCGATTATTTGATCCTTCCTTCCTGTCTTGCTTCCTTCTCCAAATCTTATGTATTTTCCATTTTTGTTCCTATGTTTGGTGATGTATTTCTTTTTTCAAAGGCTTTTACAGTGGTATGATGGCATACCAGCTATTAGCTGTTTTGTTATCAAAATAACAACTGATACTTCAGGTAAGTTATTTATTAATATCAGTAATCATTGAAATATGCATGTCATTATCAGTTAACGATATATGAACGAACACAGACATCACTAAAGCATCCAAGACATACCGTAGAGTTTGATCCAAAAACTATAGAGCTGTTTTTCAAGGCGGGGGCTCTGAACCTTCTGAATGAGATAAATAGACCATAAAAAATCGACTGGTTACCATTGAACTTGCATTCCCCAGCATTTTCAACTCCCTTTAAAGTACGCAAATACCAAAAAAAATACAATTTTCGCAGATAATCGAATTTTATTTTAATCCTATCAATTTTGACTCTTAAAACTGCCACTGCAACTCAACTGAATCAGCCCACTCGTAAGTTACTAGATAATATAATAACTAGATAATAAGGAACTTACTATATAATATACAAATATCGATTAGAAGTGGTTGGAAAAAACAACAACAAAATAATACATAGAAGCAACTTGGTTTTTAGTAAAGCGCCCTCAAATGTGGGAGCTTTGATGCAAACGTTAAATTTAACTGCTATAGCTTGTGAATGTCGTTTATGAATAGATTACCATTTCTTCTAAAACGAGAAAAACTTTCGTATTCTCCTACGTATTGCTTGGGACTGGTTTTATCAAAAATAACTTTTAGTGTCTGTAAAAAAAGAGGATGAATTTAAGGAACTATAGCAATTATAGCAAATAAACGTGCAAGGGATACTAATATAAATGAACAAATAAATCTTAAAACGAGTAAAACTTGTATTGAATTTGCAAATTAATCTTAAAAGGAATAAAAATCAATACAAACAAGAGTTTGGCAACTGCCCCCTTCCCTAACTGTATAAGTCTAAAGCCTACTGCGTCACTGGCGGTTTGCTGAAAACGAATCATATTACGAATATTTCCTTTGTGCTTAGTACAACATTGAAAATAAAAACTACAATGAAATAAAATCATGAACTATTGAGCTTTCACCAATTAATACTATTATATATAAAAATTAAGTCTATTTATATTAATTCTTTCCAAGACTGCTCAAGACTAGTCTAGGCGTATTCCCCCTCCCCGGCGTATTCCACCCATGGAAAATTCCCGGCCGGAAAATTCTCCCGATGCAAAACTCCCCTCCCTCCCGAATAATTTCCACCCTTATTCCCCTGGATAATTCCAGATGTCCATTAGAAGGGAAATTGAAACTTATTTATTGTTGTTAAAGTGTATGTACCAACGCTTGTAAATTAGTTGGTAGTTTCCTGCTTTTTCAGTTTTCTGCTTGAAAATTCAAATATTGGATTGCAAGTAAAATTTTGGGATTTGATTATTTAATCAAAATTTTTGATGAACAGTAGTTTTGTTCAATAAGTTTTTAATATTCAAGGGATATTTAGGCAGATGATGAACCAAATTAAAACGAACTATGAGTATATAGATTTTCAAAAGGTGACAAAGCAATATCTCAAGAACGCCTAAATTTACAAGTTAGACCTTTAAGGGTAAATTAAAGGTACTAGAAGTAGATTAAAGATACTATGTATATGCTATCAAACAGTTCGTGGTAACATCGAAATTCCGTTTTTTAGAGTTTAGTTTACTATTGAGCCGGGTCGCTCCTTACTACAGTTCGTTATCACGAACTGTTTGAAATGTGTAACACCCTGCGCATACTATGGATTTCAATACTGACTAGCACCCTGTCAAAGAGCGTAAGTTTTACCCTATATCTTGTTTCTTAGTCAAAAATGTGTTTAAAATTGTTCCCTTTGTAGTAGAATTTGTTTACAAAAGCCAGAATGAATTGGACAAGGCCACTGTGTTATACTGAAAGTCAGTTGAGTTAATCACGTACAACAAACCGAAAGAAGCAGAGTGAAACCTTGTTTAAATGTTTGACATATTAAAAGAATTGCAGTGCAAGTTGTATTTGCTGGGAAATTTCTTCCGAAGGGTATAGGAGACATAAGAAAGATCGAAAACCAGCATTAGAGACCTATCAAGAACGCATCATTATCTTCCTGTAACAATTCTAATGTTTTATGGCCGTCCTAGCCGAGTGGTTAACACGCTTGTCAGGACATGAACTTTGCCCGTCAGGACATGAACTTTGCCCGTCAGGACGAGGATTAGAGGCTTGTTGTCCCTGGTTATTTATTTTAGAATAGGGATCAGTAGTCGATTCTGTAAGCTCAGCCAGAGTTTACCCAGCTCTAAATGGGCACCTGGAGAAATCCGGGGATGGTAAACAAGAATGGTGTTCGAAAGCACAGGGTGGTTGGCCACAATCTTCCATTGCACTTCCTGGATAAAGGGCCATGAAATGGAGATCAGCAGCGCTGGTTGGGACTGCAAGGTCTAAGTCCATATTCTTTACCTTTTCTTTATCAATTGGATGTTGTTATATCAACGATCCATGCTGGTGCAATGTTTAAGGGGTGAAGCCTTTTCGAACGCTTCTTAGTTCAGTTAATATAATCGTATTAGCTTAATTTTTCCGTGCGTTAGTTATAGTTATAGGGAGAAACAAATTGGGGTAATTTCACTCTCAGTAAAAATGCTGACATGTTGATTGGGATAAAATTGTGCGTAGTGTTGCTAAGCAAAAGAGGGCGGTACAGAGTCCTGTATAGACCAATCGAAAGAACTGAAAAAATATGCTAAATGGCAGAACATCTCCAAGACTTTAGTTTCTTACAAAATAGGATAATTCGGCTCTCATATCGCAATAGGCTACATTATTTTAAAGCCAGTATTTCTCCAGGCTCTTAAGAAGCATGAAGTATCCACTCAGCCAACACGTAGTTATTCCTAAATGGTTTTCATACTAACGAAATAGACTTTAATTTACAAAGGTTTTTACTGTATCTATTTACTGTATCTATGTCCTAGAGAAGCTGCCTGTTCAAACATGTTGGAAACGTTTAAAAACTACCTCCACAAGTCAGATTTTATAACTTCCGAAATTGTGTCGGGGGTTTCTCTCCCCCTTACGGCCTATCATAAAATAAATAATTTGTCTTTTCATGTTTTTTTATATCGCAGTTCATCGCTATATGTCATTTAAACAAACAAAATAAATTGTTTCCATCTTCCCCGAAAGGCAGACAAGGATGCTACTGCATACATACTTTTAAAGAGGGAAGGGATGGGTTGCAAATTTTTTAGAAAGCAAAGATTGAAAGGCATTTTGCCAGGAAAAAAAAAGTCAGATCTTCCGTATATGTTACATATTTTAGCACTTCAGGTATATTTTTGGTCTTCTAAGGGGGAGGAGGGGCAAATCCCGTGCACAAATCTCAGGGTTGTGAAAACTCAGTCCTCAATACCTTGCTCTTTTCGAATAAGTTTGGCTTTTGTCCCATTTCTTTACAAACGACACCTTAAACACGGGGCCATTTAATTAGAGCAATAAGAACCTTTATTTAAAGTACTGAAACACTCTAGCGTGAAGAGCGAGGTATTGAGGAGGGGGCAACCCCCTCATGTACGTGATAATTTCTATTTTTTAAAGTTTTGATGCTGTTACTTACTTTTAGTTGAAAAAATTTCCTAATTTTACTTAATTGTAATCTAAGACCATTGTTTCTTAGTATATACCAGAAAAAACGCATCATATCTCTTTTTTAACCTAACTATTCTTTTGTTTCTTCAGTGACAAATTACTTGCCAATAAAAAAGTAATTAAAGCTAAGTCTCATCTGATTGGTTCTTGTGTACGAAACTTAAAGCTAGTAACAAGTTCGAAATAATTTGAGTCATAAGGTTTTTGTTACAACTAGCCCCTCTGTGTTATCGACATCGTGACATACTACCCCCTTACTTAATTTGCAGTGCAAAATTTATATGTATTAAAGAAAAAAAAAGTTATCGTTTGCTGGCCAATGGTCTGCGAGGCGCAGATATCAATCGTCTGATTCAATGCCTTAGGCCGGGAGCGCGACAGGGGGTATATGATCCGGCGCTTCCCATGTTTTTGTCCCAGATTTCTCTAGATTCCCATTTAGAGTGGTGTCAACTCTGACTGAGCTTACAAAGTAACGTTAACGGTTGACCTGCTATCTTCAGTACAGCTGGAGAAAAAGTAAAAAACAAAACTAATTTTGTCCATTACTATTGAGAAGATTTTTTCGCATTGAAATTCAACTTATCAAAACACTGAGGTGTGCACATTTTTCAGGAAGTTTCGTAAAGTGCCGCGCAGCCGGAGCAAGAACGTGGTGGAGCGGGTCGGACCCTGGGGCGCGGTGAACCGGGTGAGGGGGCGTTAGGATGTTCGGCTTTATCCGCCTTCTCCTGATCCTCTTGGTGGGGCTGACCGTGGTCTATGGCGCGGTGTCGCTCTACTCGCGCGAGGTGCGGCGGGCGAAGCTGAAGCGGCGCTGGAAAGACAAGGGGTTGACCGGCGACCGCGCGGCCTTCATCCAGCGGGGGCTGAGGCAGTATGACCGCTCGTTCCGGCGCAAGCTGATCCTCCTGGTCTATATCGTTCCGCTGGGAGCCATCGCGCTTCTGGTCTATGTCATTAACTTCATGTGAGGAGCTGCCCCGTGCGTTTCATCAAATGGGCCTTCCTGATCACCTTCTGGGTGCTGTTCGGCGCCTTCCTGCATTACACGCTGCCGCAGTACGACGTGGTGCGCATCGTCAACACCTATGAGGAGCGGCAGGAGCTGAACGACTGGACCCGGATCTTCTGGTCGACGCCGGATGACCAGTCGGTCGAGCTGCAGAACCGCGACGTGCAGTTCATCCAGGGCGTGCGCCCCAATGGCCGCGCCATCGTCTACCGCAACGAGGACACCGGCTGGAACTGGCCGCCCTATTTCAAGTTCGACACCGCCAACCTGTACACTGACGCCAATGACAGTATCTCGACCAGGGCCAACCCGGAGTGGGTGGCGGTGATGCATTACGGCTGGCGCAACGAGTTCCTGTCGATCTTCCCCAACGCGGTGTCGATCAAGCCAGTGGCGGGGCCGGAGGACAAGCCGACCAACTGGTTCTCGATCATCTTCCTGGTGCTGCTGGCCGCGGTCATGTGGGCCATCTATGTGCTGAAGGTGGCTCGGCTTGGACTCGCGGTGGTTGACGATCTCCCTCGGTTCCTCCTCGCAAGCCGCGAGGAGTAGCGCGAGGAATCCTAGGACCATAAGAAACGGAACGCGACTCATGCGCCAGAGCTTAGAGCAGATCCGGGTTGAGTGGAATCTTTCAAGATCCGCCGTGGCCGCGATCCCGCCCCGGCGACAGCGCCGGAAACGGGAAAGCCGGCGTGGGCGGGTCTAGATGCCCTTTTCCTTGAAGACTTCCTTGGCCTGACGGAAGCCGTCGACGGCGCAGGGGAAGCCGGCATAGCCGCCGACCTGGATCAGGATCTCGGCGATCTCGTCCTTGGTGACGCCGTTATTGATCGCGCCGGCGAGATGCAGGCGAAACTCGTGGGTCCGGCCCAGCGCCGCCAGCATGGCAATGTTGATCATGCTCCGGGTCTTCAGCGGAATCCCCTCACGCCCCCAGATCGCGCCCCAGGCATGGGTGGTGATGAATTCCTGCAGCTTGAGCTGAAACTCATCGGCGTTGTTGATCGAGTTGTTCACATATTCCTCGCCGAGCACCTGCTTGCGGGTGGCGAGGCCCTGGTCGAACAGTTCCTTGGTATCCATGGGAGTTCTCCGGAAGTCATGGGTTGCTATCCCCGGACCTTAGCCGAGAACGGCGGGAAAAAATTCCCACGTGCTGATTTCTTGCCCGTGAGGGCCTGGAAACACACTGGGTTCCTCCCACCGTCCCGGCTCTTTCAGGCCTCGCCGGCCGTCCGGTATCGCACCACGGCCGCGAGCACGGGGCCAAACAGAACGTGGCCCCATAGCGGCGCCCTGGTGATTCCGCCCCAGCCGAGGAATGCCGGGTTGCCGGCAATCAGATGGGCCACGAAATAGAGGTGGTTGAGCTCAAACAGTCTCTTTGGTTGACGGGAAAAAAGGCCTTAGATATTGCTGTTGCTAAATGCTAATAAAACACTAAGTATTGAATCCATGTTGGCGTCTAGACTCCAGATTCTTTAACGCAGATGTTTTCAAACACAAAACCTGTCTAACCTGTCAGTTTGAATGAGAAGTTCAATATGATTCAAAATTAGGGAATATCTTTTAAATAATGTTTTGGTTTGCTGCATCTTCTATGAGTGAACTGCAGTGGCGTAACTTTGACTAAATCCTGGAAGGAGGCAAGTATGGAGCCTATTTTCCCAAATTAATTGAAAATCACAGTGAAAACTAAAAAATGAGCCATATAGTACCATACAGGCAAAGACACTAATGAAAACTGACCTGTTTTTCTGGATACTTGAAATATACATGATTATTTTTTTCCTGAATAATTTTAGTTGAAGATTCTTCATCCTAGTTTAAACATGGGAATTTACCGGGTAAATAGGGAAAAGTGGATTTATTCTCCATGTCAAAACTGGCTCTCAATTTGGATGTCTATTTTTCTTCCTTTTTTATTATATTAGGAGGGCTATGCAAGACTTACACAGACACAGGGCCTTAGATAGCTACCCTCTAGTACTGTTTAAAAGTAGTCTAGTTTTTTAAGTTTGGTTACATTCCAAAATATTGTTGATTGGTTATGCAATTTGATGCTGACAGAGACAAATTAATGCATCTATTCAAAGACTTCAAAAATGTATATTCTACTGTTTATCATAACTTATCACAAAATCCAGATACTTTCAATATAACAACTCCAAATCCATCCAGCAAAAATTTACTAAAACTCAACTCCAGCGCCCTGGTACTAAGACTATCAACAGTTGTAATAATGTAGGTCGTAATTGTTATGTTACTTAACGCATTTATACCCAAACGTACTTTTAAGTAGCATACGGGTTGGTGTTTCCAAAAACAGTACCAAAAAAGCTATTTTTAAATGAAAATGCTATAAAAAGGTATTTATCCAAAACTGAGGGAAGGGGGTTGATCCCCTGCTCCCCATTGGACGTCACTATTCAGAGGAGAAATGAGCTTCGATGAAAAATTCTGCTGAAACTTTTCACATCCCGTGTGACATAAGTTATTTTTTCAAGACACCTCATAACAGTGTTTCACGATTAAGGGCACGCCTACCACCAGGGGTATGATAAGAGTTTGTTGGGTGTACGTATTGCATCAGAGTTCGGTGGAAGTATGCACTGCACCATATAAGGAGCAGGCCCTGGGTCGTGGAACCACATCTTATATAACTACACATACGGTGCAGTATGCATTGCACCGTACAAGGAACAGGCTCTGGGTTGTAGAACCACATCTTACATAACAACCGTAGAGCGAAAATATTACGAATTCTCTTCTCAGCACAAAGAGTGGGACTCTTCTGACTCTTTTCTACACCCTTTTGACTCTTTGAGTCAAATAAAGATCATTCATAATATACCTTTTACTTATGTTTTACTTGGAATCATTTTTATTTTCTTTTATAAAAAATATTTATTTTCCCCATTATTAAAAAAGTTCCTTTTTTCATGAGGAATGCCCCAGCATTACAAAAAGTAAAAAAAGGCGTAATAATAAAGAATTAATTTCAATGTAATAATTTTAGTAATAAAAAGTAAAGGAAAAATGATTTTCCTTGCTTTTCAACCCAGGGGACAATAAGATTCCTTAATAGGGTTTTAAGCCATGGTAATCCTAACTTCCGATGAAGACAATACCGTCAGATTTATCCTTGAAAGCCTGGATGGAAAGCAAAAGGTAGAAAAGGAAATGGTGATTGGCCCACGCGTCAAAATCGTCAACCTCCTCGACGACTTCTTTGAAGAGGTGCCCGAATTTGGCCGCATGCGGGTTTTGGGTTCTGCGTCCCTGACCGGGTTCGCCTTATCATTTCGGGGTTTGAATGAGCAAATCATCGCGGTCCCCGCCGAAACCTGGGATCCCGGCGATCAAACCATGCTGGACCAATCACTCAAAGCCGCCGTGAATCCAGATTTTCCCGGTGGTGACGTTGTCAGTGCACAAGGCCCGGACATTCTTTGTACAGTCGCAACAACCGGTTACGCAAACGTTGATAATCGCTGGGCCATGCGACCAACAGAATCATTGGATGTCGGCATCACCACCAAACCCTTTGTGGCAACCATGATCATGCTGCTCGTCGAAGATGGCGAGTTGACTTTGCAAAGCACGCTATCGACTTGGTATCCCGATTTGGAAAAGGCCAGCGCCATTACCGTGGAAATGTTGTTGAACCACGGCAGTGGTATTCCCAATTACACCGAAATTGAGAACTTTTTTGTCGCGGCTTTTAATGAAGAAGGTCGCGTTTGGGATACGGATGCAATTCTCGGATATGCCTTTGCGCAACCCTTTGAATTTGAACCCGGCACATCGGGAAAGTATTCGAATACGAACTACATCCTCCTGGGTGCCATTGTTGAAAAAATCACGGCACTCCCCTTCTATGAAAGTTTAAACACGCGCATTCTTCAACCTCTAAAAATGACCGATACCTATATTTTTGGCGACCCCAACTTCCCTACCGAACGGAGCCAAACCTATCAATACAAATCGATGACGTCGAACCAGGCGCCGCCATCGACTCGCGCCCGGACCCGCATGAAATCGCTGGCATCGATATCGCCGGGATCATCAAAGAACTCGGCAAAGTCACCGGAGAATTTCAGGTCGCTCAGACCCGATATGTCGATATTCTCCCACGTCGCGGTAACCGGAACGGCAGCGCCTTCGCCATCAAGGTCCATGCCCGTGAGGAAATTGCCGGTGTTGCCGGTGTAGGCCTTGATGCCCGATGGCGAGGCGCCTCCACCGAAATCGCCACCACCCAATCCGTCGCTGATGCCGAAATAGTCGAATCCGCCATCGGAAAAGAAGCCGGTGCTGGTCGTGAAGCCGGTCGCGAAATCAAAGGTTTCGTTCAGCGCCATCACATCGACGGTCCCGCCTCCACCGGCATCCCCCGTAATCTCTAACGCATCGAAGGCGATGTCTTCGTCGCCGGCATCTAAATCCGCTGTGATACGCAGGTCCAGCAGGGATCCGGTACCGATGATGGCTGCGGTGAAGGTTGACAGAGTATCCGTCAGGGCCGTCCCGTCGCCGATACCGTCCAGATCAGTGTCCAGAAGCGGCTCCCCATTGAAGGTTGCGCCGTTGTTGGCAAATTGCAGGATCGTTTGGTAGCCGCCACCATCGATCTGCGCCTCAATGCGGAAAACGTCGGACGAGTGCCAGACATGGCTGGTACCATCATCGTCTTCCGCAAATAGCCCGGAAAACTGCAGATTCGAGAAGCCACTGATGCTAATACCGGTGAATTCGAGCGTCTGAAGCGACGCCGCACCCTCGCCGTCAATATCCTGGGCGGCGAAATAGGAGCTGCCCTCGACCCCGGTGATGTTGTAGGTGCTACCGATATTCGTGCGTTTTTCGCCTTGTCAAGCAAAAAATCTATTAACCCACACACAAGGGAGAGTGGGCAAAAAATTCCTCTCCATCCCCCCCCTCGATGATCGCGATGGGCAGCTCTCGCATGCCCGATAGCGCCTTTGGTCGGGCCCCTTGGCGGGCCTGCTGACGGGCTGTCCTTCCCGATCTTCCCATCAAACCCAAGGAACCAGACCATGACCGAACAAATTCAATGCCCCGCCTGTGACGCCGAGTTCACGCCACGCCGCAAGACCCAGAAGTATTGCAACGACAACTGCCGGAAGCGGAAGTCCCGCCACGCTGCCCGTGGCTCCCGTAAGGTTGCCCACAACTGGGACGAAAGGCGGCGAAGTCAGATGCGGAAGACTAAGCTGACTGACTTGACCAACGCGCTATATGAGATGCCGCCGCGTTACCGTGCCGAGTTTTTGGAGCGACTGATCGCAAAAGCTCGGAGCAATGCAGAGCTGCGGATGTGGCTGACCCGACGCGACCTGCTTAAGGCGTGGTATATGGATGGGACCGGGCATATTGGAATAGGTCATAGCCTCGACCACTACTGTCAGGAGGTCTATGGGCAGCGTTCTTATGAAGTTCTCAACCCGGAGAACACGCTCCCCGCCCATGACGCCTTGGCTTTCCCGGCTGAATACTTCGGTCCAGACCATCCCCCTGTCTACGAGGATGGATGCTTGAGGTGGCGGCCTTGTCCGTGGTCTGAATGGAAGGTGAGCCGTGAGCGCGCAGCTCTGATGCAGCGCCGCCGGTCAATGCATGCGGAAGCGATTGCAGCATGACCACGAACGCTGACAGACACCCCCGTCGCAAAACCATCAACGTCCCCAAGCGTTGGCTCTACATCAAGCGCTGGTAGCTCAAAACAACCCGCAAGTCGTCAGTTTTTTTTTGGGGGGGGGGGGAGGAGACTTTCGGATTGACAGGGAATTTCTGTTATAACCTACCTACCCTTCTACGCAGAGATACTTTCTGTTTGGCTGATAACTCTGGAGGCCAAGATTTAGTCCAGTAAAAAAAATTGCCAGGCTATACCAGTATAACAATAATAAAAGATGGCGTTCGTAGCTTTTATTTTTAAGAACCGTTTGGGTTTTCTGTCCAACTAAAGTCATGTTCTAAGGTTTAAATGCTCTAAAGTTTCAACTATTGCCCTTTACTGAAGTTTTCTTTGTCTCAGGGAGTTTATCTCGCCAAATCCATGGAGGCATTTATTCTTGCTGATCAGAGGTTTGAAGTTCCAGTTCCATGTAATCTTGGAATGGTCGTTTTCCGATTAAAAGGTGAAAATGAATTAACAGAAAGACTTCTGAAGACTTTGAACTCGGCAGGGAAACTCCATTGTGTGCCCGCTGCTTTAAAGGTATTTAATTTTTAAAGGTATCTTAATTCGATTAAAGTTGCTATCATGAGCGTAGCGAATACGTTAAACTAGGGATCATTTTCCCAGACCACACTGCCTTTCTATGACGAATAAACAAACTTTCAAATGGATATAATTCTATTTATTTAGAAAGTAAAACATTTACAAAAGTCTAGATATTTCGATTGCATATATAGCGATCGTCATCAGTAAAAATACTAAATTATGAAAATTAAAACAAACATATTTATACGAAACAAAATAATTACATTTAGGCAAAATTAAAGAACAAAATTTATGTCTCAAGACTTTGAATGAACCCTGTTTATTGAACTCTCTCAGAAAAATTTCTAATGAATCAACCCGACGAGGGGCGAACTCCCTCATATGCGTAATAATTTCTGTTCGTTTTAAGTTTTAATGTTGCTCCTTACTTTCAGTTGAGAAAACTCGTTTTTTTAGTTTAATTACAACAAGTGCTTATATATATTTTTCAAACAAAATTGTTAAGTAATCTATTTTGTTTTTGGATATTCACATTGTAATATTTACCCCATAATTTTTGTTGTGGCTCCAGTAGTCCTTACATTCCATCGTGGGTTGAAGTGAAAAAATATATTTGATATTCGCTTTTAGTATTTTTTTGCTTTAGAGAGTTGTCTGATCATTTATTCTCAAAAATTAATTGCTGAAAAATCAAGAGTCCGAAAGATGAAATTTAACTGTATGTATGCGCACATAAAGCTAGGCCTCAACAGACCATTAGCGCCCAAAAAGGAGGGTCGGGGGGCCCCAGCCCCTTACTGAATGACGCTGCCTTATATTTTTATGTTTTGTTTTAAGATTTCTGTTATACAACTAGACTCCGGTGCTGCCAATAAGGGAAGGTCGCCGGCGGTGGGGGAGAAAATAGCAGCAGCAGCACACCGCTTGGGCGATCATTGTTGATCGCAAACGTTAATGTTATGATTAGTTTTTCTCAAATTCCAGTTTTAATTTACATCAGATTTAGGTCTATTCACGAGTTAGAAACTTCGCGATTCGCTGGGTAGACGTTGGTCTTCTTTGTTATTTATTAAGAGGTGTAGAAATCTGATAGAAACAAAATGACCGTGGTATTTTAGAACACTTGCATAATAGTTAAAATATCTAAAAGTTTTCTATTCCTTACAGAATTAGTTATCAAAATTAGTAGTATTTTTTTCATCAAGCGACATTCACCATCAAAAAGAACTGTCGTACCCCCCACGGCATCCGATCCGCGGAGAAAGACGGCCTCGATGGGTGGCAATACGCTGACCTCGTGGGCAAAGAGATCGACTCCAGACAAGTCCGGTAGCTCGTTGCCGAACTGCAGCCTTCCCGCCCGGCAGTCATCCTCATCCGAATACAGCGTCATGATCCGACCGGCGGGCTCCGTGTTGAATGGGAGGAATCGGGTAAATACAGAGATTCGAGCGAGCTCAGCCACATCATCAAGCTCTTCCCAGTCGTGCTCATACCAAACAGCGGCAACATCCCCGTTGGATTCTGTGCTTAGAAACTGGCAGGGGCGTTCCAAATTGCGCCCTTCTTGAATTAGTTGGTCTGCAGTCATTCGTTGTCCTCAGTGAGCTGAGCCACCGGTGTTAGTCGCTTGGCCCGAGCCATTCGTTCGCAGGTTCTCGCTTTCGGGCCCCGTACCAATGCAAGTATCCCGATGGCACTCCGAATACCAGAATGAAAATCAACAATTCCTCTAGGCCCCACTCAGAAACTAACTGTTCGACACTACGCCCTTCACTCAACCAAAGAACCAGGGACAGGATCAGAATCGCAGCGACCGGGACAATCACAGCCAGTAAAACGACACCGATCCATCGCCCGAACGGCAACCTGAGAAGTATTTCATGCACGAGGGAAGCAACCATCGCCGTAGCGCTCAAGGAACCACCAACGACGAAAAACTCTCGGTAAAAATCACCCAAACTGGCAAGCGGCCGACTTTTCAGCAGTTGTGCAATAGGCAGGACCGCGATGCCCACAAGCATTAGGAGCACGCAGCAGAAAGTGACCCATGCAAACGTGGAATTCGCTCTCACAACTCAATCAATCCTAGCCATCATCAAACCAATGCCTATTTGTATATTTTTATTACGTTTATGAGTTGGACCTGCCCCCTCTTAAATGCCTCGCTCTTTACACTAAAGGTTGAATTTTGTTCCAATTCTTTAAGAATGGTCCTTGAATGAAAAAGGCCATAGAATATATGACACTGTTTAACCACTAGACCAAATCAATGGTTCAAGCTTTTCATCATCAGGTAAGAGTGCATTTAACTCACTTGATAATTCTGTTATGTATTTGATATTCATTTCACATTTGGACAGGGAGTGATTTATTTCACCAACACGAGAAAATCTTTCAGCAGCACGAGAATACACTTTTTGGCGTTCAGAAAACTGATGCATCAGTAAAGATATTGTCTCATCAATCTGCAAAAATTAAAAGGCAATAAATCAGAAGTCAATTATCAAAATAAAAGAAACATAGACTGAACAACAAGAAAAAAAAACACGCATCCGTGATAACGCACCCAGAACTTGAAACCTATACAGTAGGGTTTTCTGATACGCTGAATCCGATGGTTGATTTTTATTAAGGTTCAGTGACTTTTGGGGGGTGTTTGCCCCTTTTTTTTCGAAAATAAGGCAAATTATCTCAGGCTCGTAACTTTTGATGAGTAGGATACAAACTTGATAAAAACGTATATATTTAAAATCAGCATAAAAATATGATTCTTGTGATGTAGCTATTGGTATCAAAATTTCATTTTTTAGACTTTCGGTGACTATTGAGCCGGGTCGCTCCTGACTACAGTTCGTTACCACGAATTACTTGATTGGAACTTGAATGTGCTATCGGACTTTTGACTTTGATTTGACTTTAACAAGAAACGATATACTAAATCTTGTACAAAATCTTATACGGAGATGAAATAAAAGTGAGGGTTGTAAGTAAGGCTTTGCTAAGGGTAGCCTATTAAGTTGAAATTTATTGTCTATGTAAAAGACTATATACAGATATCTGTAACATCCGCAGAACAGAAATCAATTGTTGAGATAGGATGTTAAAAGTTTTACTGCCCTTTTTAAGAGCTGACAGTGATCGGAAGGCCACCAGTCCTCCTCTTGTGCTCTCTTTTTCTACACAGCCCCATAGATATCCAAGTATTATTACTATTTATTGACAACCTGTCTTTGTACAAAAAGAGAATGATGGAGCTAGCATTTTAAAATTACCATAAAATAAAACTTGGTAGGTAGAATTAGTAAAATAAGGTAAAATAGGTAAAATGAGGTACTCCGTAGGAAATACAGGTTAAAATTGGTGTTTAGAGTTACCCCATAGCTACAAGACCAGTTGAGCATTCCTGTTTAAGCATCCCTTTCAGCTTTTAATGCAACTTTTTAATGATTCTGATTTTCCTGGGCTTCAGAAAAGGTAATGTCCCTTCATCTAGAGTTTTGTCAATTTAATTAACTGTTTAGTTTGTCAATTTGATAATCTTGTGCCTAGGGTAATACATCATCAATTGGACAGTGCCTGATTTTAGACATCTATTTTGTAAATAAAAAATAGAATAAAATAAATTAATCAAATTTACTACAATAGGCCTATGGGAGTAGTCATTTTCTACATTTAAACCTAAGAAATGTTACCCTAACAGCCTTGTAAATTTTAATAGCCATATTCTGCCACATTCCTCATATCATAAACATATTATTTTCGATTTATTCATGCAAGTATCAAATACAAGTAAAAAAGAGGTTTGTAACACTTGGATGACTTTGATTAACTAACCACTGGATTGTAATAGCGGGAGATATTAAAAGCTCTTGTGGCCTTTCTAAGTAACCAAAAAAATTGGAGGACAATTAGGTCCCCTCCCTTGTCCCTTTTTCTCAAAATCGTCCGATCAAAACTTTGAGAAAGCCATTTAGCCAAAAAATAAAAAATATGCAAATTTTGTTTTAATTATTCATGTACGGTGAACCAAAATCAAAGCCTGCATTAATTGACAAACTTTTAGAAATTAAATAAAAAAATCAACTGAAAGTAAGGAGCAACATTAAAAGATAAAGCGAGCAAAAATTATTACATATTTGAGGGGGTTCATTCCCTCCTCAATATCTCGCTCTTTACGCTAAACTATATTAGTAATTTCAAAAGAGCTTTTTAGGCGATTCCCCTCCTATACGTTATAAAAATATGTGAAAATAAGAGTTGGTTCCGTAAGTTCATTTGTAAGTTACGCATAATTATTACTAATAAAAACGTTCGTAAACAAAATTAAGAGTTCTAGTGGCCTTTTTAAATAACCCAAAAATTGGAAAGCAACTAGGCCCCCTCCCCCACCCCTTTTTTCTCAAAATCGTCCGATCAAAACTTTGAGAAAGTCATTTAGCCAAAAAAAGTAAAATTAATATGCAAATTTCGTTTTAATTATTCATTTACGGAGAGCCAAAATCAAAACCTGCATTGATTCGAAAACGTTCAGAAATTAAATAAAAAACCAAGTCTTTTCAACTGAAAGTAAGGAGCAACATTAAAACTTAAAGCGAACAGAAATTATTACGTATATGAGGGGGTTCGTCCCCCCATCAACGCCCCGCTCTTTACGCTAAAGTTTGCCTCTTTCCCACAACTCTACTTTTTAAAACAATAAAAAACTTTAGTGTTACGAGCGGGGCGTTGAGGAGAACCTCTTGGATTCAACCTGAGCTTTTGCAATTAGACGATGCGACTTTTCAAAAGTACTTAAAGGCTCCAGAACTCAAAGACTATCACGTCTATCTGGAAAAAGTCTATGCTCTCAAGCCCCATACCTTAACATCCGATAAAGAAGCCCTTTTGTCTCTTGCCGGAAAAGCATTGGAAACCCCTCAAAAAGCTTTTAGCCTTTTAAATGATGCCGATTTGAAGTTTCCACAAATTGAGACAGAAAAAGGGGAGAAAAAGGATTTGTCGTATGGTTCCTATTTACTCTATATGCAGTCGAAAGATCGGACCTTGCGCAAGAATGCCTTTGTTGAGCTTCACAAGCAATACGAGAAGTTTGAAAACACAATTTGTGAACTCATTAGTGGGCAAGTTCAAAAGTACCACTTTCTCGCCAAAGCACGGAACTATCCTTCAGACTTACATGCCGCACTGACTCCCCACCAAATTGACACTGACGTTTATCATAACTTGATCAATACCGTGCGGGAGAACATTGGTTGTTTACACCGTTACGTCAAACTCCGAAAGAAATTACTCGGTGTCGAGCAGTTGCATTGCCATGACCTGCACGTGTCACTCGTTCCTGAGTTTGAGAAAAAGTACACCTTTGAAGAGGCCAAAGCAGCTATTTTAGAATCCGTTTCTATCATGGGACCTGACTACCAAGCAGCTTTAGTGCGAGGTCTTGGTAAAGAAAGATGGGTTGACCTTTACGAAAATGAGCGGAAACGTTCGGGTGCTTATTCAATTGTCTGTTATGACATCGCTCCGTTTATTCTCATGAACTTTCACGGACCTTTGCGTGATGTAATGACCTTGTCTCACGAAGCAGGGCATAGCATGCACTCCTTTTGAAATCCTTGCGACAATTATGTCGTTAAATTTAACATATGTGAGATACCTGGGGGTTTCAACCCCAAAAAACGAAGCTTCGCAACTAACTTTTTTTCCTAAGATGGATGGTCATGGAATTTCGCTTTTTTTGTTTGTTTTCCGGTTTTGGCTTTTTTTTTTACCAAAGATGATCATATCGAGTCAAGCTTAGTAGAAAACTCAGTGCCCATTTTCAGTTTTGGTTGAACCAATTAATTGGTTGTACCAATTTTGGCCTAAAAACAATTTAATGCATGTTCTAAAAACAATTTAAAGTGAAAAACTTAATGTACTTTTCAAATTGACCCTAGGCTTGAAAAAAAGTATTGTATAATAATCTCTCCTTCCCTTCTAGCATTAACTTGTTTAAAGTGGATGAAAAGAAAAAGAGGGGGAAAAAATCCAGACATACTTCATTCACAGGGTTTATCAATCTCTATCTGCAGAAGAGTGTCTTTTCTCCTTTATCAAATGGTAAAGATCTTAAAAGCATCAAGACCCTAAATAGCAATACGGACCCCGTATTATAGAACCCGAATAGGTCCACTTCACGAAGAATCCAAAAAAAGACAGATTGTATGAAAATGCAAGATTTCTTAGGGGAAATGGTGTACAACAGGGAAAACTGTTAGAAGCGAGATCCGGTTTCTTTGATCAAGGTTACTAACAAGAGGAACGTTGAAATACTTGAGAAATTTATCTGAGAATTTTATCTTAAACTTCTTTTATATCACACGTTAAATCTCCTGATCTTTAAGAAGAAACGAACCCATTTTGATCTGATGCCGTTTTTCGGGGTTTTCGGGCTTTTTTTCAAAATATCATAAATTTCTTTTCGCAATAAATTTTTACTTTGTCTGTGTCTTCAAATCAGTGTATTTTCTTCTTCTTCTTTTTTTTAATGGCGCATTTAGTGCATTCTTGATTGAAAAATGTTGTCTTGGGTGCATTCTTGCTTCAATGACTGTGCCTTCTTATACTAAACATCTGGTGACACTGAGAATCCATGAGCGACGTAGGATGGAAAATAGTGACCCTTTGAACTCACTATAGCGTTAAAATGTAATTCAGCGAACAATCTTGGATTAGATGTGCCACTAGTCCATTTTTGTTGTTTTGGGCACAGGCGACCATCTGGTGGAAGGATTATTTTGTTTTACTGTTAGGACTTGCCCTCTAAATATACAGTTTTGTAAGCTCTGTAATCTCATGATTGTTATTGTATTTTGAGAATGCTACATTTAAAGATTGCAAGTTACGAGTAGAAGAGTTCCAGTAAGCTCACTTTCAAATTCAGTGGCGTCAATGGGGGGTGGCGGGGAGTGACCCCCTTCAGGTTTTCTGCCCCTCTCCCATGTGTTTGACAATACTTTTTTGGGGTATTTGTAAAGAAAATACCTTGTTTTGGTGTTTTCGTTGACATAATAAAAAAGGACAAATTCGCCCCCCTCCCCCTACACTTTAAAAATACCTTATATCCCCATCCAAAAAACGCAAATTGACGCACTGAATAAATTGTGCTGTATCTGATTTGTAGCAACCTATCATATTAACCCCAGCTAGCTTAACATTAACACAGACATTCCGTAAAAATTAGAATAGATCCCAAATAAGCAAACAAGAACCTCTGTCCTATAGAAAGCAAAATAATTCTTTTAAAAGCCGACCTGACTTAGGGGTAACTTTCCTCCCAGAGGATGTGGGTATCCCCTAAAGCCTTTGATGCATACTGGATGTCATCTCAGGGAAAGTGCTGGCTCATATATGAGGACGTCTCGATATATAGTACCTTGACGGCGACGCAAGGTGTGGCCAAGGAGCTTGAGGCGACGTCTTTTGATGACGAGGAATAGCTCTTCATGCAGTGACTTTTAAGCAAGATTCAAAAAAGCATGTTTATCTTCAGGGATGAAAGGTTATGTAAATTGGCTAATTAGTCTATCTTATATTTGTTCTTATGCATTTTAGTGTGAGAAAATTTGTCTCCATAGAAGTTGCTACGCTAAAATTATAAGTAATATCATAATGCGATGACGTAGTTTTGTCCTCATTAGTTGTGTTTTGTGGCATTTACTTGGAAATAGAACGTTCATTTTGTACTCACTATCAAATACGCCAGAAACAAATAATACTTATTATTTTTTTTAGGCAAAATAGAGTAGCCTTTGCTTGCCCATCCTTTTTTAGTTTTTTACAAGAAAGACTGAATTAGGTTTTATATTTTGAGTCAAATTAATGCAGCAGCAGCATATCTGGGTGGTGTATTTCAACAGTAAAACAGTGACTTAGTGTCGGGAAAAAGAGATTGAAGTTAGTTTTTAGTTGAAACCGTATGTAAGGAAAGCATCACCTTTTTTTAAAACAAAATTCTTCTTATGACGTAAAATTTAAAAAAGCTGAGGGGTCGAAAAAAAAAACTCCCTCCATGAATATCGTCAATAGATAGTTTTTTTATTTTATTCTAACTGCTTAAACTTACTGCCTAAAGTATAACTGCTTTTTTTTTCTAGGAAATTTTCTGAGCAATGGGTCTCCTTGAGTACTTCAAAACTTTGTCGGAGAATCCATACTTTGGTGCTGGATTTGGGCTATTCGGTGTTGGAGCAGCTCTTATAAACCTCCAGTTAAGGGCCTTGGACCATGATTATTGAAATGGTACCGTTTTATGTTTCCAAACTTGTCCACTTAAAAAGTGGCACCAAAAGTGCTGTTTTTAGTGCTATATGGCCCTTATGGAGGGTAAAGTTGATTTAAGCACGTAGATATGAGTAATAGGTTTAAAATGAGCCTTCCCAGGATATGTTTTAAAAAATTAGTGCATCACAGTTACAAAAATAGTGGATTAAAGTAATAATAGGTAACGCAATAGCGCTGCCTAAGTAAAGAACGATGTTGGCACAATGTATTATTTATTTCATTTTTTTTTTAGA
>JAAAKM020073195.1:194890167-194962082 GCA_010016025.2 Alatinidae sp. Z8VKAUB7J3 | reverse complement strand
AGACGTTAAAAAGTACTCATTCGATTGGAAATTGAAGGGACTAGTGCCCTATTTAAAAGTCAAAAGTGATTGGAGGGCAACTACCTTCCTTCCCACGCCCAACATTTCCCCAAACACATCTAATCAACATTTTAAGATAGCCATTTTGTTGTAAGGTATGCCCTGGGGGCATACAAGGTATATGTAGGAAAGGTGCTCGTATAAACTTTGGGGGGAAGATCAGTATATTGAAAGTCAGACGTTCTAATGCATATTTCATATTCAGAGTGATTGAAGGGTGGATATCCCCACCCCCGCACCTCGTATTTACACAAGATACATCTGATAGAAATATTGAGATGGCCATTTGTTGTCGTAAAAACTTTGAAAGCGCTCATTTTTTAATAGTCGAAAGTGATCGGAGGGCAGCTAACCCCTTCTCCCACGTCCAACATTTCCCCAAACACATCCAATCAACATTTTGAGATAGCCATTTTTTCAACGTAATTGAAAGGTCCGGAAATTACGTCTTTGGGAATGACAACCCCTCCCCCCACAGCCGAAACACCTTATTCATGAGTGCGTTCAATTGATAGTCGATCGAAACGGTATGCTTTGTTTTTTGATCAACCGCAGCGACGACCATAGGATCGATAGCCCCGGCGATTTCGGCATAGGTTAGAAAAAACGGAATGGCCATGGCTGGAATGCCCGCCGTATCGTCTTCCCATTTTTTCTGATCCCCATTGGAATAGGGTAGCGCTTGAATAATCGGGACTCCAAGTTTCTCGAATTCGGCTTTTCTCGCACTAGCCCAATGAAGAATGCGTGTATTAATGATGACATCTGCCACTGTCTGTCCATTCTGTTGCAGTAGCAATGTATAATCAGGGGCTCCGTAAGGACTGGCGACGAAATAAAAGGGAATGGCCAATCCTCCACGTTTTTCAATGTGCTGAATAAATTCGTCTACGAGATGTGTTTGATTTGAAGCAATGGCCTCTTTCGTCATCGCTATGGCAATGGTGGCTTGGTTCTCGTTCGCGGGGTTCCCTTTCCAATTTAAATAGTTATCAAGAGAAGCAAACACTGTCTGTTCGTATTGGGGGTGGTAAATGCCAACTTTTGGGAAAATGATGGGTGGTTCGACAGGTTGGGTATTCTTTCCAAAGAAGTTTGTTTCGAGATAGGCCAACATTCGGCGGAAGTTTTTGGTTCCACCATTATCGTAATACTCATACAAACGTTTCGCTTGAGTTTCAGTGACACCTTTGCGAAGGGGGGTGGGTTTCAAGAGTTTGATGGGAAGGAAGCTCTTCTTTCGACTAGTTTTTACGGCGGTTGAGAATTTTGCATAGGATATTTCCGCTTCATGACCGCTCACGGAATCGAAGATCACAAGTTGATATGGTGCGATGACATTGGATAAGCCATCCGGCAGTGTGGTCTTCGTCGCTATTTTTGTATTGTTCTGTATAAAAACTTTCCACTTCATTACTTGGCATTCAAAATTTATGTTCTCGCTGAACAGGAGGGACCGGGCCTCCCCCCCAAAAAAACAAAAGGAATGTATTACGGAAAATTTTTCAAAGTATGTAAAATATGCGTGTTTTGCCTATTCCCTGTTTCCCTCCCACCATAATTATCCTGAAACCTAAGTGTATAGTTTGACAAAGGTTCAACCCAAACAGAGGAAATATCAGAGGATTTTTCTGAAGTCCCAATACGGAATTCATAATTTACGCTGCCCTTTGTCTGGAAGGGGGGAAGAGTCTTTCGAACCAATTCTAGGGAAAACTTCCCTGCTCTCAATGGTTTTGCTTTGTTGGGGGCCTTCGAGCCCTAGGTATTCCACGAGTTCTAAAATCTGTTTAAAATCTCCCATTACTTCTTATGTTTTCTGTTTTGTTACACTTACATAGAATCCACCTATGATATGTTTCGGTTGACTTACCCATGCATTGTATGCCTCCTTATATATTGGTTGGCTATACTTTATATTTAATTCAAATTTCTTTTTGTAATCTTTACTTCCTTGTTTATAATGAATGTGGGTATTGTCGCAGGTGTGGTATAACAATTAGCAAGCGCATTCCAAAAATTAGTATTCTCATCTTTTCAAAATCCCAAGGTTAGAAAAAATCCATTATTATGTTCTGCTGACTTGGTTTTTGGTTTTATATTTGTCGGTTTTATGTTGGAAGCTTCCGCCTATTGTCAAGGTAATTCATATTAGTGAGTTTCAGATTTCTATACTGTCCCTTTGACTGTTTATATTATCGACAGAACGATAGGGAATTAAAGAAGGTCCCTCACAATGTTGGGAAAGTTGCTACCAAGGCTAGGTTTACTGAGCAGGCTTGCTCTGACCAAACATAAAGTGACAAACCTGGTGTGTCAGGCACTTGGGTCACACTTTAGACACTTCGTGTCTGCCGAGAAATAGCTAGCGATTTGCGTCTCTTTTGCTGATGATGGCAGTTATTTTTGCCTTGGCCGTCACTGCATAGTCTAGTGTCTAGACAGTACTGCAGATGGGGTCTTTCTTTTGCCGTCTCTTTTGCCTAGGCAGCCACTGCATAGTCTAGTGTCTAGACAGTACTGCGGATGGGGTATTTGACAAATCTAAGTCAGTGTTTGCAAACACTGGAAAAGGAAGGCTTTGACTTACAGAACTGGGTATGCTTTTGTGCACACAATTAACTCTATGATGGGCTGCTGCAATAGTTTACTGACAGTCATCAGAACCAAGTATCCTTGGGCTGTGACATTGAAGTAATTGTGCCTTCTTTCCCATTTGTGTGCTCAATAAGCCTCCAAGAAGCTAGCTAAGGCACTTGAGGATCTTTGTCAAATTGTAACATGGGATTTTAGGCATAGTGCAAAGCAAATACATGAATTCAAGTAATTTCAAATATTCACCCAAATTCCTGAAAGAAATTTTGTTGCTCTTGCTCCTAAACAATGCCTCTCCTTTCAATAAACTGACAGAGGCTCATTGGAGTGATGGGATGCTTTGATATTCTACTGGACGGATTTAGAAGTCAAAGACCCGTCATATGGTAACGGCCAAGTTATTTTGACGCTAAGGAATCCCAATCATTAGGTACTGATGAAATTTGTAGAATATACTCTTGGAATATTCAACAAATTAAATACATTTTTCCAAAGTTAGGTAACTATTTTATTTAACAAACTTTTTCAACGAGTAACTTGTCACTGCAAATGAAAAAAATGTCGCTAGATTTATCACATTTATTGAATTAATGAATCATTGAATAAGTTCGGCAGAGAAAAGACAATTTTGTCTATCTTCTTGTCAAAACATTTGTTTTTGGCATAACAAAATTTACTGTAGCTATTTATCAGAAAGTAAGGTCAAGAAAAATGACAATATAAACTGCAATTAATAGTCTTCATTTAATAAATGGAATGGTTCTGAAACAATAAAGCTCTAATAAGTTAATGAAAGGCTCAGCTCCGTATCGAAGTGGGTCGAGCTAAAAAACAACAGACCATATATAAGCCTAAAATCTAACTATTGCCTTATTCTAAATAGTTTCTATAATTGCCGGTATAGGAAGGAAAGGAAGAAGTAAGGATCGATTGCTGGTATAATCTTATTTGTCAAAAGCGCATGGTGTCTTTTCGAGGTCTGGGATGGAGTTGCTTTTAGCAAGCTCAACTAAACAAAGAATTCTGCCAAAATGATTGTGGGACTTGTGTGGTTTTCAAGAGAGCCCCCCTTCCTATTTAGACATAGCATCTAGACTGAAAGTTAAATTATTGAAATACGAATAACTGTTGTGTTCCGGGTATTAAAGGAAATTGGCGAATCGGATTATTCCACCTAGTCAGGGTATTAAATTAACACTAACAGTAGAAACTTGTATACTTGCTAAAGCGTTTACAGTAGAAATAGATCATTTTAAGCAATCCTAAAATATATTTTTTTAGATCCTCCTCCAATGTCGAAGAATGTAGTAAACCCTCATGCAATTGCAAGACCTCATGCTGCACCACACCTTTTAGCAAGACAAGGATCAATACGAGGGGTAGCTGTAATAAACATTGGTTTTTATCTCCCCTTTTATTTGTTTTATGATCTTGATCAAACTGGGATCCCGAAGGTGCATATCTTGAACATTTTCTTAGCCTTTGATAAGAGACACATCCCCTTTCCTTTTACTAATTTTCCTCTCACAAATTATACGATTCTACGCCTGGAACTCAAGCCACATTTCTGCGCCTTGACATACACTTGATAGATCAGTAAATAGCTCTTGTCTTATTATTTTTCACCCAATTTCCATGTATAGAACGTGATGGATGCTATGCTGAGACCCAGCAAGCGAAAGAGTATTTGAGTGATAAGAATAACCCCTGTGCCCGATGATGTTTCCATCCGTGGTAGGAGAATATTGGGTTCGAATTAAAAGAATTGCATAAGGACATCACAAAGGTGGTACCTAGCATTATAAGCAGCATGGAGCGAATCTAAAAAGTGATCCAAATGCTCTGTGATTAGGATGCAATGTTTACATACCCGGGCATGTATGCACATGATTTGCCTAGAAATTTGGGAAAATTTAGAATATTAAGGGCGGGGTGGGTACTGAGGCCTGCCTCCTGTATGTGTCTCTCATCCAGTTATATAAATATCTTCTCTTTTTGGTGCATTACAACTGTAGGCTTTTAGTAAAATCGCACATTTTATGGGGAGAACACACCATAAATCTTGTTATGCCAAGAGGAAAATAGAGTTGATGATAAATTCTAGCTGATTTTCATTTTCTTGCACGGATTAGGACTATCTTGGCAATTAAATATTGAAAATGCCACACATAATGTACGTCAATTGATATAATGAACAGTTTCGGACCTTCTAAACCACAATTATGCCTCATGAATTGCTGTTTTATGTTTTTTGAATGTACATGAAAAAGATATTTAGTTTTGTAGCTTCGCATAATTTTACGTACATTTCTTATGAATATTACAGATGAATATAATATTTGTTTTACTTCATTAATCACATTTCAACATCATTAAATTCGATGACAATCGCAATTACGATTAGTATATACCAAATGAAAAAGATATTTAGTTTTGTAATTTCACATATTCTTACTTATATTTCTTGTGAATTTTACAATAGAATATTATGTTTGTTTTACTTCATTCACCGCATTTCAACATCATTAGATTCGATACACGCAACATATTTGTTTGTTTTTCAACATTATTAAGTTTAATGACAGTCGCAACTACAATTGGTATATGCCACCTGAAAAAGATTTAGTTTTGTAACTTTACATAAATTTACATACATTTCTTATGAATTTTACAGAAGAATTTATTATATTCATTTTACTTTATTCACTGCATTACAATTGAAAATCGTAACATATTTGTTTGCATTTCAACATTACTAAATTCGAGGACAATCGCATCATATTTGTTTTAATTCTTTCTCCGCATTTCAACATCATCAAATTCGATGACAATTGCAACTACAATTTATATATACCAACTGAAAAAGATATTTAGTTTTGTAGTTGCACATATTCTTACATATATTTCTTATGAATTTTATAGAATAATATTATGTTTGTTTTTCAACATTGTTAAATTCGATGGCAATCGCAACTACAATTGCTATATGCCACCTGAAAAAGATATTTAGTTTTGTTACTTCCCATAATTTTACATTTCTTATGAATTTTAGAGAAGAATATTATATTTGTTTTACTTTATTCACCGCATTACAATATCATTATGTTCGGTGACAATCGCAATTTATTTTCAATGTATAGTGCCAGAAATTTCGTTCTATATAATGATGAAATAAAACAAATACTCTCGCTATTTTAACTTTACGGGTCAACAATATGGCTTTATGCTTTGTTGTACCATCTGCCAAACCGAGTGCTAGGACAATAGAAATATAAAAATTAGAAGGTGCATAGCTCATTCGAGTCTCAGAACAGAGGCTAGCTAATTGTATCAGCAAAGTGAATGGTTTTTGCTAATTATATGAGCAAAACTCGATCAGAAATTAAGGCTTTTCTTGTTAATTGTATCAGGATTGTATCTGAAGTTATTTCAAGCAGTGTTTGCGGTGAGTAAACTAAAATCTAATCCTTTGTTTTACTCAGTTAGTGTTATTACTTTGCATGTGTTTTATTGATGGCATAGAGCTTCGCAAACCTAATCGATATAAATATAGAGCTTATATCGATATATAACGATACAGATATGCGATATAGAGCTTATATCGCAAGCTGTTTTATTGATGGCATAGAGCTTATATCGCAATTATTACTGTAACATCTATTGTCCGTGAGCAAGAAAAAGAGTATTCACGTCTACCTTTGGAAAAAGAGTAGATTTACCGTGTGCCACAACTCTTAACGTGTGCCACAATTAGCCCTAGGGTCCAAAATTAAAAGGGCATAAGTCGTTAGAATCTCAGAACACAGGCTAACTAGTTGTACCAGAAAAGCGAACAGTTTTCCCTAGCTATCTTAGAAAAACTCGCACGGAAATTCAGGTTCAATTAGCTAATAAAATCTACACTGTGGCGATTCTAGGCAATGGACAGGCCAGAGAGCAGTGGCGGTTCTGGCCTATCTCGTGCCCGGGACAAAATCTTTATTACCACAACACCCACCCACCTTCCCATGAAACTCACACCAACGAATACTTACTATATTTTTTTTTTCAAGGCCACAATACTCTCTTTTTGACCGATAACAAGGCAAATTGATCAACAAATTTATACGCATTTAGGTTTTTGTCACTACGCAAGTTTCTGGTACAGAATGTTATTTTTCTTGTGTTTTGGATTTTTTTTTTGTACCGTGTTATCTTTGTTACTTTATTGCACCGTATGTTTTTCCCTTGCGTTATTTTTTTTGTAGTTTAGTTTATTTATTACTGAAACTTAAAATATTTCTTAGTATATATATAGTATACTACTGGGCTAGGGGGACACGACTGGAACCTTGCTGGCGCCCAGCAACTAACGTTTCAAACTTTACTTGGTATTGAATAATAACTCAAAACAAGAGAAAATAAAGAATATTGAGGAATAAGAGATAAACTCACAAAATAACAACAAGAAAGGACACAAAATAACAAGAAAAATGAAATCAAAACGAGTAAAAGTACATTTAAACCAATTTTTCTCAATTTCCACCGAAAAAATTCATCATTAAAAAAAAGTGTTTTATAGTCTGCTTTGAAGCTTAGATAGATGTTCTTCCGTTCATATGCTCACTAGTACCGCATTCCCCACGCTAGGACCATAGTACGTCGTCGAAGAGCCTGACCTATTGCTCATTTAAAAAAAAAAAAAAAAAAAAAAAAAAAAAAAAAAAAAAGAAAAAAAAAAAAAAAAAAAAAAAAAAAAAAAAAAAAAAAAAAAAAATTACGAAATTTGCTCTTCTTTTTAGAACACTCAGTAGATACAATTATTAAACCTTGAAATGTTATTGCACTAACTACGTCAATTTTAAAAAATAGGAGTACGATAGATATTTAATCACAGAAGTGGGGCAGAATATGCTCTCAGTCTTTTCATTGTCCCTACCACGAGTACACCCAGTGATCATTTTTAAAGTTTGATCTTGTTACTTTACAGGAAGTTTGAACCTCAAAACTGCCTGGATAAAAAATGTTTTGATCATTTGCATGGTAGAATTTAGTAGTGAATCATAGTGTAGTTTGTTTCCCATTATATCTGAAGCTGTTGTGTTTCTGTATTTGTAGGTGGTATATTGTAGGTGGCGAGCACAAATCGCGTTCTGTTCAGGTCCTCTAATGGGTTTATGAATAACCTAGACAGTCGGGGTCGTAGATTACAAAAACATTTGGGATGGTTTCAAGGTGGTTTCTCTATGCTAGTTTGGAAATTTCACCATACAATCTTGCTAAGTATAGATGACATGATGCGACATCATAAAAAATTTCAAGTTAAGTAATTTTGTTATTTTCAAAAAGAGCTGTTTTATATTTTTCCAAAAACGGAACAGAAAGCAGAAATAGGTCATCTGTTTTTGACAGACCTGTTTCTGCTCTTTATTTTTTTTTCATCTGTGTTTACCGTTTCTGTTTTTTTCTGAAAAACAGAAATGGTGCCAAAGTTTAATCCAGATTCAACAAAAAACCTTTCGTATGCCCCTTTTTAGACTGTGTTGTGTACAACTGTCCTTTGTACAGGGCTTTGATCATCATAGAAATTTCCCAGGGATTCCATAAAACCCAAAAACTTTTCTCATTGCTCCAAGTTGGACCAAATAAAAATAATTAAAAAGTCTATGAAAACCATAATTATCTGTGCTTGCCATTTATTCGATCTTTCAAGCGGTACCCTAAAAAGGAAGACAAGGTCGCAACACGACCGATTTGTAATCACTATTGGAATTTGCGTATCATCTGCGGAACGTGTCCTAGCCCAACTAATAAAATTCAATTTTCAATTCAATTCATTTTATTTTCACTCAGTTACCAAAAACATCCACAACTCTCCCATGAAGGGCACAACCATGTCCTGTGCGGGAGCCCAATATTTTTATCAAATAGAAATAATAGCCATTTTTAAAATCTAAGGTGGGGAGATTACCTTCCTTATCCCCCCCCCTACAATTGTCGCCCTTAAGGATTAGCCCTTTTAATAGTTAATTATTCTAAACAGCAATCTATAATCACTTTAAATTGATGAAGAGAAAGTTTAAAGAACCTCAAATTTTATCAGCAGTACCAACTTAATGTCAGGTAGTCTGCTGAAACTGTCACGGCTTTCCCAATCGTATCCTAGGGTATTTTTTAGAGACAAGATTTTAAAGTAAATTATTCTTGAAAACAAAAGAATTCTTTTCGATTTTTGTTACAGAGAAACTTCAGCTTTAATCTTATAAAATTTAGACTAACAATCTACACTATCCAACTGTCTTGGAAATTTCCTTCTTTTTAATGACGTTATTAGAGACTACAGTTTAGGTGGTACTGTTGTGTTTCGTCCTACCTCCCCATGTAAAATCACTGATTGTTTCATCTTCGCCAACTGCCCAATTCTCTGAAGGGCCTCCCCCTCCGAAACTAAATCACCAAAGATCCGACTCTCACCAGTTTTTCATACTCTGTAAGTAGATTGTCAACTATATTAGATCAAATCAATTCGAAAAATGTTGGCACCTCCCTCCCCAAAGCAAAAGTCATAAACTTGTGTTGAAAAGAAGAAAATATCTTTAGAGGAGGTGGGAAAGATCAATTCTTTGCTTATGAGATTTACCCCCCCGCCCCACCACGCCCTCGCACCAGAATTCCAACTTCTTATGCTCAGCTATGGTGCTTTGGGACAATATACAATTTAGCTCTGAAAAATGAGTGTTTCTAACGAAATTTTGTTCCTTAGCTGAAATAAAAACTAAAATAGTAAAAAGTTTAACACTAAACTGTTAGAAATTCAACTTCTGTTTTGCCAAAATCTACTGAAAATGAGATTTCCTGTTCATTGTAAAATTGTTTCTAATAACAAGCGGTACTATGTCAGTAGCTATCTCACAATATGAACATAATTTTCGTCCCAATTAGAGACAAGTTTTGCGTGGAAATGTTTATCTTTACTCAAAAAAGCTTGTGTCCAGCAACAATATTCTTTATCTTAGAAAGCTGACTTGAGCACGATTTATTCAAAAGGTTGTGTCTCCCTTAGACTTATGTTGTCGACTTGGAGTTGGCTCGACATGAACACTTAGTCGTGTCTCTCTTAGACTTATGTTGTAGACTTGGAGTTGGCCCACCTTGAAAATTTTGTTCAGCTCAGGTAACTCAAAAGAAATTTTTGTCTCAAGAAATCTAAAACAAATTTGAGACTTAGCTCCTTAAATTAATTTAGATCACATTAATTACATTAATTAATCACATTAATTAATTTAGATCACATTAATTTAGGTAACATCTAGATTCGCAGCAGTATGCAAAGGATTAAATATTAATATTTTCTATACATTAACTTTATTAATGTGCTAAAAATATTTTTGATATTACTATTGTTTATTCTACTGTCGTTTCATACTTCAAGGGGTGCAAGCTGAGGAAGGGTCGTATTAAATTTATTGTTATTTAATGGCGGTTAGGGGTAGAAATTTGAGAAGAGAGGAGACAAAATTTACGGACAAAAATGTTACGGAGATTATTTGTATTTATACAATCCATGACTTGCCTTATTTCGCTTCTAATTTTCGGTTATAGATGTCTGAATTTATTTCTCAATCCTTCCTTGTTTAACATTTGTTGCAATACAGCCTAAATAAATTGGCGAGGCTTTATGTGATTTGTTTTTTCACCGAACCTACTTTTAACGGGAAATATGAAAAAGAAAATATGCCATTACCTAATATTCAATCCAAAAGGGTAATAAAACGTTTTGGAGGGTAATATAAATCTCACTTTTCAGAAATCCGTTTTCCCATAGGAACCCATTTCCTCTATCGCCTCTGCGATTCCCCAAGCTACGGCTTAAACAGGCCTATCCATTTTCCATACAAGAAGAGAAAAAAAAAGAACGGTCTTTTTGCTGAGCTAATAAGACATGCACTGGAATTCGATAAGAGAAGTAGGCCTTGGTCCGCTCAATAATTCCAAAAGCCGGAAAATCAGAGGAACAAAGTGAAGTTTGCAAACGAATTGAGGAGACAGGACTTCAATAAACGGATATATAGCCAATAATTTAACCAGGCGCAGAAAATCCAATAGGAACAGAAAACAATATGCCTAGACCCTTACAAAACTGCAGGGATCTAAATATGCAGAATGAAATTTCAAATGTTGAGTAACAAGCAAACTGAAAATGCATTTTTTTTTTTATCTATTGAAAAAGTAAGTAAAAAGTCGTGGATTTATAACCATCATATTAACTTTTTGACTTCTCACATTTACAAAATCAAGCAATCCCAAATTTGCAAAAGCAAATTCAGATGGCATTTGCTTGATAAAACTTATTTTCAATCGGTAGCAGCAATCGGTTATTTTCAATCGGCTGTATCCACAATTTTGCCTGAGAAAATTTGCCTTATTTTAAAAAATAGGGGAAACACTCCCTAAAAGTCATAGAATGTTAATGAAAATAACATCATAAGGTTCAACGTATCAGAGAACCCTATTGAAGAAGTTTCAAGCCCCTATCTACAAAAATGTGCAATTTTGTATTTTTTGCCAGAAGACAGATCACGGATATGTCTTCATTTGTTTGTTTGTTGTTTTTCTTTCTTTTTTACCCCAGGGTGATCGTATTGACCCAGTGGTCCTAGAATGTCGCGAGACGACTCACTATACGAAAATTAAAAGTTCTAGTGTCCTTTTTAAGTGACCAGAAAGTTGGAGGGCACCTAGGCCCCCTCCCATGCACATTTTTCGCCAAAGTTGCCGGATCAAAACTTTGAGATAGCCATTCTGATCAGCTTAGTCGAAAACTTAATAACTATGTCTTTGGGGACGGCTTACTCCCCCACAGTCCCCGGGGGAGGGACTTAAACTTTTCATATCTAATCTAGGGCTTTTTGTCTTTGGCAAAGTCAAAAGAGACTTTGACTCGCTCTTTACGCTAAAGTGTTTTTATTATCTTAAAAAGTAGAGTTGTGACAAAGAGTCAAACTTTAGCGTAATGAGCGGGGCGTTGAGGAGGGGACTACCCCTTTCATATACGGAATAATTTCTGTTCGTTTTAAGTTTTTATGTCGCTCCTTACTTGCAGTTAAAAAAACTTGTTTTTTTTATTTAATATAATTAATAACCGTTGGAATAAAAGGCACGTTTTTTAGAACAGAAAACTGTATTTCGGGGGCTTTTTGAACTGACTTTCGATCACTTCACAAAACCACACTTAAAATTAAAATCCAGAAAAAGAGTCCAAAAAAAATTTGATTTGTTTTAGAAGTTTGAACAGAAATTTTGCCGTTATCACACTTACTGATAAACCCTTTATACTAAAGCGAATTTTCGTCCAGTGTTAAAAATTGTGGGCCACAGTTAGAACGCGTCACGGTGACAGAAGTGTTACAGCAACTCGCTGTTGGTTTCTAACGATTCGTAAATTCAAGGATATTGACTCCAGTAATACAAAAGGCGATATTCAACTATTTTTGTCAAAGGGATATTAGTAACCCGCCTTACTAAACGAAATGTGATGCATCGATTGGTACTAAACCCTATTCCTTTATTTAATTTTGGTTTCAAGATAATTTAAAGTTTCTATTTATTCCCAAATCGCGCTGTAACTTAAAATGAAAAGTGATGTTCATATGCAGAGAAAAAGAAAACTAACGTTTAAAAACTTCATGATTCAAAAACTCTTCGTTCTCTTTACAGACCTAAAGTTTCGTCAAAAAGGACCAGTCAGTGTCAAATCTTCGTTCTTACATTAAAATCTTCGTTCTTATTTGGGTCTCAAGGAACTTCAGTTTCTATTTCCCCATAAATGCGGAAACAGCCCGAATTTTTATGCTTATGAAATTTGAACTGTTTTGTCCTATATTGAAGGCTAGATAAAATTTGATACTTGTGTCTTAAAGCCACCACACTCAAGTTCTTGGTCTGACAGAGCCAATATCTTTCTGTATCTCTATATATGCTCGGTGATTATCAACTTAGCTTGAGAGTGTATACACAATAAAATGTAGTTGAATAATGTGTAAATATTTTGGTACTTTCTTGTTAGCTAGCACACACTCGAGAATTTATATCACGAACATGAGACAATAACCAGTTTTCATGGTCTTTATACCAGATAATTATCTTCGGCACGGTGAGACCAGCGCGTCGCCCGAGACGATGACGATCAGCTCGATGTCGGCGCGCTGGAACACCACTCGGGCCACATCAAGCGCCAGCTGGACGTCCGCTGAGTTCTTGCCGGTGTGGCTGATGAGCACGTACTGCGGATCGAGCCCCATCAGCGCGAGGTCATGCGCGACCTCAACGCCGGGGTAGGTATCGAACGCGGAGTAGGCGCGCCCGATCACCATCGGGTGACCCTTGGTGCGCAGCCGGGCCAACATGCCTTCCAGGATCTGCAGACTCAGCTCGCGGGTTCGAACCCCCGCCGTGCCGTCGTTTCTGCTCTTCAAGGAGAGATAGAGGTTCTCGAAATCGACGAAAACGGCTGCGTGCATAGCCAGACCCAGATTGAAGACACTGAAAAACCGACATTGGGGGACAGTCAGTCTAGCGGAGTCGCGGCACCAAGCTACAGCTCGACAGTGTCCGCGACCTCGACTCCCCTTTCGCCGCTCCGCACCCGTGCAGCAGATTGGCGCGGATCGTGCTCGAAGCACACCAACCAACCCTCGGTCGCAGCGCGGTCAAGAAGACGACGCTTCTCCTCGATCGTGGTCAACGGGTGGTTGTCGTAGCTCATCACCCAGGGCAGGCGCAGGTGCGCCGCGGTGGGGATGAGATCGGCGGCGTAGAACACCGCGCCCTCGGGGCCGCGGACCAACGGATGCTGCAGAGCCGTCGTGTGCCCCTCGCTGAGGACCAGCTCGATACCCGGCTTCCATTCGCCAGAGCCATCGATCAACTCGAGAACGCCGTGGTCCCGCAGCGGCGCGAAGTTCTCTGCGCGGTAGCTCGCCCGATCCTTGTCACTCGGCGCGTTGGCCCAATCCCAGTTGCGCTCCTGCATATCACTTAGTTTTAATCTTAAAATTCTTCAACGTCATTAATTAAATTTAAAGTTTTATTCAAATATACAAGAGGCTTATTTAAGTTATTTTTGCACGAATCCCGCGCAATTCTCAACTAGCCCCATCGTTCAGCAATTTCTTGCTAGGAAAATGTGGCTAAATTGCAAACTTAGCCTTGTATAGGCGGAAGTATTGATAAAAAGGGGCTCCCAGGAAAATTTAATCTGTTCCGCCCTCAGAGTTTGATGCACTTAGTACCTTAATCTTGGTTTCAAAATTGAGCTCGAGTCCAAAAAACCTAACGGCAGATTTTATGTCATTTTTTCATCAGAATCATCACAGTATTAATTTAAAAAAAAAAAAGAAAATTTGATGAAACATTGTTTCCAAAACCTTTCAACTAATCATGGAATTTGGCACTTCCTTCAAAGGAAACGTGGTTGAACTGCAAGATTTACCCTTGGTCGGGCGGAAGTACGAAAGAAGTGGGCTCTCAAGAAAAATCTATAATTTTGATTTGTTCCGCAATCAAGGTTTTTACGCACTCAGTACAATGAAAGTCAAGAGTTGATAATGTTTCAGTTCGACATATGAAGAATCAGCATCACGATTTTAAAATTCATACACATAAATTCATACACATTAAGGTCATTACTTGTTCTAATTGGTTATTAAATCCCTGGTTAGGAAAGGTAATGAAACTAAAGCACGAAATAAAGACAAATATCAAAATAGATTCAAAACTTTCTCTCTGGATTAACCCAATGATAGTTTAAATAGATTATGAAAAAGAGTTTAGAGGAGTAGGTTACTTCTGTAAAGCTGCTATTTATGTAAATACTATCTATCACGAAAAAAACCTCTCCCACCTCTCTGTAACTTTTAGGGGTTGTTTTCCCCTATTTTCTAAAATAAGGCAAATTTTCTCAGGCTCGTAACTTTTGTTGGCAAAGACCAAATTTGATCAAACTTATATATTTAAAATCAGCATGAAAATTCGATTCTTTTAATGTATATTTTAGCATCAAAATTCCGTTATTTAGAGTTTCGTTTACTATTGAGCCGGGTCGCTCCATGCTACAGTTCGTTACCACGAACTGTTTGATAACTGTTTTACTGATGAAATTAAAAAGGGAAAACCTTTAAAACGGATTTTGTTTTCAGTAAAGTGCAAATTATGTTCTAGTCTTGAGAAGGTGTGGGGGTTATTAACCTTACACATGTTAGTAGTATCCCTCAACGAAGACAATCAGGGGCATATAACTGCGAATCCCTGGGGCAACAATTTTTTCAAGCTACAGGACATTTGAGTTTTTTTTCAAAACGGACATGGATCTTACGTAATACTATAGGGAGTTGCTTGTTACGTAATAGGGAATGTTTTCTGTGAGTTTTCCTTAAAGTTTGTTCTGTTAATTATTTAAAAACCTAAGGAGGTAGGAAAACCCCTAAGGGCCCTGTTTGTTTACCTATGTAAATTCATTAAGGATGACCCAATCTCGTGTGATTTGCCATATTTTTTTAGGATGACCTACTCTTGCGAAACTTGTTTTGCTAGAGCTTACAGTCCCTTAGTCAAGTGGGAAGCCCCTGTTGTAAATGAGGATGACGCACAAATGGGTTTTATTTAAAAATTTAGGAGATTATTTTTCGACTTTTTTTCTTCGAGATGTTTTTTAAGACATTTTTTCGAGATATTTTCTTTCTTCGGGATGGTTTTTCCATATGGGGTTTTCTTCAAGACATTTAACAAGGGCAGTTTAATCAGAACAAGAAGAAATTGTATTTAAACATACAAAACAACTGTAGCGCGAAGAGCGAGATATTGAGGAGGGGTAATCCCCTTTAAATACGTAATTATTTCTGTTTGTTTTAAGTTTTGTTATTGCTCCTTACTTTCCGCTAAAAAACTTGTTTTTTTTAATCATTTGGAAGGGAGGATTTTTTTTTGCTTTTGGAGTATAGTTCCAAAAATTTATCTGAGTTTCCCTTTTATTTTTGTTGGTTTTTTGGGATGTTAGCTTTTTATGCCAAAACTTCGAAGGTAATATTTTATAATCAAGTAATGTTTTTACACTGCAGTTAATGATTTTTGGGGAAGACTTTAAACAGTGCTGTTTGTTTTGTTTTTTATTCAGAGACGAACTAGAAATCCTTTTCTCGTAAAGTTCTTATTCTGCTTGGACAGGGCAGCAACTTAAACCTTCATATTCCCTCAGGTACCATCCTTAGGCGCGTTGGTTCAAAACGGTTTCCCAAACTGTTTAATAAGAAGAACAAGGCATCACTGAAGATGCTTTGACAGGGGTCGTGTTTAGTTAGGAACATCATCAAAGTTGTTGCTTCTTTTACATAAAGGTTGCTTCTTACGTATGGAGAGAATATTACGGTAAGATTATTAAGTAAAAAATTTGAATAAGCGAGTTTTCGTAAAAGGTTGCTTCTTACGTATGGAGAGAATATTACGGTAAAACTGTCAAGTAAATAATTTGATTAAGCAAGTATAACAATAAGTAAACTTTTTAAAATGCAACTTTGGGTGGTTCCAGAACCACATGCCTACGCTTCTCCAACCACTAAGTGGCGAAGGATGGGGGTCAGGGGCGTAATTTTCTATGGGACAACGCACCTTTTGCGTATTTCTAAGACCAATGATCACTACAGATGAGACCATGGTTACCAAACTTTTGGGGTCTTTTTCACACTTTTTGGGGTCTTTGACACTTTTCACTCTTCGGCCAAATCGTAGTACTTTCTCTTAAAATAATATCTTTTGTGAAACGTATTAAGCTTTTTTGAGAGAAATCTCCGCACACACAAAGCATAAGTCCTATTCGAATGGGCACTTAAGGCACATGTAAGGCTCAATGGAGGCGTTCTGGGTCTAAATAGTGGGAAACTAAAAATAGTGAAAGTTATTTCTCGACAAATAGTTATCCAGTGATTTTTCAAGTGTTGCTCAATGATTCCTTAAAAATCCCTACAAGAACATTTTTGTGGAGTCTTTAGCGGCTCATTGATGTGTACACTAGTAATCTTTAACATGTGCTTTATGTATGGTACTTTGATAAGACCCAAAATGGCTTCAATAAGCCTTTAAAACTACACCAGGTCTCAAACTTTTAGCGAAATACGGTTGTTTGAGAAAACATAGAGATAGAAAAAAGAATAAAGGCTAGATTTGACAAAATTTTGCCGTTAACCAACTCGTGCTAAATATTTGGAACTTGAAATTGTGGCTGTCATTTCTGAAGCCTAGCAATATAATGATAAAATCCCCATCATCATTCTCCCTGGACTGTACAAAATGAAAGAAAGTGATAGGCTAAACAAACTCCATGAATGTAATTTCGAATTTTTTCAGAATCTGTCCTCTAAACTAAACACTTCACCAACAAAATTGTTATTTTATTAGATTGAAACAAATTACAGTTACTGTATTTCTGGAGTAGCTTCCAGTTTATATCCCAGTCACCCCCCCCCCTTTAAGACCTGTATAGATGCATGTTTTACAAATTTTCTTGAAAATGGAGGTGTTTTTTTCAATATACTGTTTTCTTCAAGATGAAGGTGATTGTTAAATAATAGGGGATGTTTTCTTTAAGATTTCTTTCATTCTTACGTTTAAAAGCCTATAAGGGGCAGGAAAACCCTCAGGGACCACTAGTCAAGATGCAAACGTATGCGTTACTTTATCTTTTCTTTGATTATTTGAAAATCTACAGATGTAGGGGGAAAACCTTCAGGAACCGCCAAATCAAAATACAAACATAGATAATACATCATAGTTTTTTCTTTGATTGTTAAATTTTTAAATCTCGCGAAAGCCAGGAAAAGCCTCTCGGGGCCCCCAATAAAGGAAACTCGGTTGATACGCAATGACGGCATACACGAGGGTGTTACAAGATGGCGGCGCACATGTGAGTGTTACATCATGGCAGCATACCCGTGAGTGTTACGCAATGGCGGCGCACTGGTGGACCCTTACTTAATGACGGTGATAATGTGAGATCTTACGTTGTGACGAAACACACGTGAGATATTATACATAATACTCTAAGATATTTTTGTCTTAAGAGTTTCATTTTTCTTTCAAGCTGTTTTCTTTTCTTCTTCAATGCGTTTTTTCTTCAAGATTTCATTTTCTTCAACGTCTTGCTTTTCCCAGGGGACGCAATTTTGTCCGCAAGACGCAAGATTTTGACCGCTACAGGAACTTTGCACTAGACAGCGGGACCAAAAAAGCCTTCATAAAATTATGATCTGGAAAAACTTTCTAATACAAACGCTTCAAAAAATCTATGGATCGCGTGTTTCCTATGTCTGTAATAATTGATATGCGGGAGAAAAGATCGACTACTGGAAATTGGTTATCAATACAGAAAATTTTGATGTGAGAGTAAAACATGGTTACTATGAACAATTCTATCCACTGAAATCATTCGCATTCCAATTTATTCCAATGATGACTAATTTGTGGAACATTCATGACAGTATTTACTTATGACAGTCAAAAAATCTAACCATGAAATGCCAAGTCTTGCTGATGAAATATCTACTGAAAATTATGCATTGCATAATTTATTTTGACGAATCAGTGTCAGCATAAATGGAACATTTGTAAGCACGAGCAACAATCTCTCAAATTATACAAGTTGTATAAAGTTTTTGGTGGTGACACTTAAGTCATATTAGAAATCTAGGAGCTCAGCCAATGGATATGAACAAAAGATAGATACTGACACTACGGATGCACTTAAAAATGTGACATCTAGTGAATAGCTTTTAGTCGGGAAAATAAATCATAAGATGTTTCTTATACCCCAATAGGTGCCACAGAATTTGAAGGAAGGCATGAAACTAATGCCTGCTCCATCAAATATCATTTAGTGAATGAACTTCCTACATGAACCGTTTCTCTCATCTTGGCAGTACTTAATGTACGGAGGCAACAGCCAAAAAGTTTTGCTGCTTTGGCAGTGGACAAAACTAAGAGCTAGAGGAAATAATATCAAACTACTGGTTCCTCATGCAATTATCAACAAGCGACATATTGCTACAGGTTCGAGCACCTGCACTGACTCTTCATTTATTAATGGTAAAATTTCTTAAGAACTGGCATAAGCGTTTGTAAAAGGTGTTAGTGCAATAGGATTGTGAACAAGTTGCCCACACAAATTTGAAATGTTTGGAATTTCCTTTTTTGTGTGTAAAGTAAATGGTATCCCACTCTACAACTTATCCTGTGAATGCTACTAAAAACTCATTGCACCACAAATCTGTCTGAGACCAATACATCTCTTTACACTTCTGCACTGACCCAGTCTATTCAAAATCTACTCTTTAGTCCCTCCTTTAAATTTGCATTTGCTTTTTGGATGCCTTAGAAAAGGATAATCAAACAGTTAGTGGTAACAAATTGTAAGTAAGGAGCAACGCGGCTCTAAGGAAACCGATACTCTAACAACGAAATTTTTATATCAAGTTATATCAAAAGAATTTGCTTATGATGCTGATTCTAAATTTTTATTATCCATTAAATTTAGTGTTACCCATCAAAGGCCACGAGTTTGGGAAAATTGTAGAAATTTTCGAAAAAAAGGGGGACACCTTTTAAAAGTCAAAGAATCTCAAATTATCGAAAGGTCAAATTTTAACGTAAAGAGCGGGATATTACGGCTGGGTCAGCACCCTCATATACGGAATACTTTCTATTTGTTTTGAGTTTAATGTTGCTCCTTACTTTCAGCTGAAAAACTTGTTTTTTATTTAATTATAGCACCAAAATTAGGAGTTGCGTGAACGAAATTTGGGACTCTAGCAAAAAGTTTCCGATCTACTGGAAAATATAAATTAGAATAAGAAAATGGTCTGACAGATGATAAAAAGGGATGAATTACAATTCATCCATACTTTAAGATTTTGCCGAATGGTCAGTTTGTAAAGTTTAAAACTTGAGCCAACATTCCTAAGAGTTCTATTGCGCTTGCTTCATATCTACAAGTGAAGAAATTGAAAGATTTCTTGCAATACCTTAACCTGTTACTATTTTTATACAAGTTTAATATACAGATTCGGAAGCCCTTTTCAATAAGTTGAAAACTAAATAAATACCTGAGAAATTAAGCGAAAGTAACAATAAGCATAAGCAAGCAAAGGACTATAGCAAGCAAAGCTGGGTGCAAACATAACTAAAATAAGCAAAACATTTCAATGGCTACTTGTGACTGAAAGTACTTGTAATGGCCAATATTTGTGACTGTGAAAGCAACTACTTTTGGTTCAACTCAATCATGACAAATAAATGTTTGTGAATTATATAGCTATTATAGAATGGATTTATCATGGACAAGTAAGTTTGAAATCAATGTTTTAACTCTATTTATAGCTTACCCAAAACCTAGAGATAAAACTAATCACTGCCCTTCAAAAATCATCATTTCCAAGGGTCCAAAAAGGCTTGAAATTGAATTTGTGACAAAAGAAAATATTTTATTTAAAACAGGTGTAAAAAAGGCATCAAATGGTATTTTCACTTTATTTATATGTCACTGAAGAACCTATGGTCCAAACTACGTTCCAAATCAATTTACCTTCATAATAGGAAATCCCGTTCAAAAGCATAACATAGACTTCTTAAACCTTATAAAAATAGGATCAATATCAAGCTGACTAAAAATGCTAAGCGAGATAAAAAAAAAAGTTAAATGATTCTTTTGATGTTTTTCTTTTTCTATTACTATAATAGAGACACAAACTAATGGTTAAACAAACACTAGATGGCAGAAACAGTGTCTTCCAAGGAACTGTTTCCCAGAATTCACCGTTTTGTAAGTTTAAAAAATAATGGTTCAAACTGCACTTCAGCTCGATTCAACTTCATAATATAAAATCAGATTCAACTAAATATAAGAAACTATTAAAACTTTGTAAAAATGGCATGGCATTAACATCAAGCTAACTAAAAGTGGTAAGTCATATAAGAAATTTCAAGAATACGAGCAGAAATAAAGCAATATAAAAATTGATACTTAACATAAACGGAAATAACTTTCAATGATTAAATGAGAAAATAAGCAGAAATTTTATCAGATCCAGTAAACCCAGACAATCGATTCAATGGATTAAGTCAAACTTATGGAGATTACCACAACCGTTGTAATCACTAACTGTGAAAATTGTAACAAACAGGAGTGGGACTACCGCCCACTAAGCATTCTAAATGTCAGAGTGCCATTTGTACTTTGCTTAAAACAATTTTAATCCAGACCAGTGTCTTTTATTTTACATATACTCAACAACAAAAAATCAATGAAATTTATATATCAAGGCTAATTAATGTTTATGAATTACAGGGATGCTACCTATCCCCATCTCTCCCTGTCAAACCCTCAACAGCTTGAGTGTGATTTACATTTTATTGACAACTATATATATTTTCGACAGTATGGTTTTGTTTTTCAGAACATCAAGAATAAAAAAAGGATATCACGATATTAATCAAGATTACAAGAAGAAATAAACAATTCTTAGAATAATTACGATCGTGACTTTGAATTTGATTCTGATGTTTTAAAATGGTGCATTAAGGAACAATGATAGAAAGTAGGCCCAGAGACTCCCCTTTTTTTACGTGTGCCTAACTGGTGATATCCCTGATGATATTTGTGGGCATAACAGAGGAAGAGTCAAACTCAAACCAAGAAGAACGAGCCCATTTTCTTACAATTCTTTCCCTTGATTTTATTTCATCGTATCTTATAGAAAACTAACGCCTAAATTAAAGATTTAAAATGAATATTGGTAATTTTTTGTTTGTTGAAGTAATATACTAAATTTAAGAGTCAATAAATGATTCATCTCTTGATTTTCTCCATAAACTTTTGCACATATTGTTTAGTTGTAACTGTTAGTCTGATAAAATAAATACATATATTGGTTACTTATAAACAACTCTACTTAGTTGTCAAATTGGGGGTTAGATTGATTTGACCAAATTTTCATTCTAAGTTTTTGTTCTCACTAATGTCCCTTGACACTGTCTACATATCCTGGAAGTATCAAGCTAATTAGAGAAAAAATGTAACTCTACATGTCCAGTAAGGTGCAAAGCCAATAGTAGACAAAAAGAACATGGGCACCACAAATCAGTGCACAGATCTTTCTATTTCAATATTTTGCTGTTGTATCAAAGGAAAAAAAAATGGAAATACAGTAACCAGTTTGGCACCAATTATCATTTTTAAATTCGCTTAATACATTGCAATATTTTCCAAATTATTATGCATGGGGCAGCCTCCCTCTTTATCCTTAGTATTCATAATCTTGATCCATTATAAGATATCCATAGTCTAATTTTCCCTGTTCTAGGGTCGAGCGGAAACAATGTGATTTAGATGTATTCGTCTACTACCTAACTACCTATAAACTGCCTAATCTTATAGGTAGAAAATATGTTTGCGCTTTGAAAGCTTGATATAATTTTATTTTTTCGTCGCATCTTGGAAATATGCATAGGAAAGCCAAACGTCGCTTTAAAATAATTTTGGAAGAAGTCGGATTCACAAAATGCTGAAGAAGATAGGATTTCTGTGGAAACCACATGTCATTTTGGAGAAAATCATGGTATTAGAGGTAAAAGAGGTTGTCAGCTGTGTTAGATGGTAAAAGAGGGGACCAGAGTGCTACCGAGGCTCCCTCTTTCGCCCTCTATGTAAAACAACCTAAATAAACTACGGCTTGTACGGTGCGGAAGTTGGCAAGCTATTTGCGGAATGCGGAGTAGTCACGCTTTGCTCCTTTGTCTCTCCATTTAAAAAGGATCGAGAACGGGCAGCGAAGCTTCACCGAGAGGCAAATTTACCCTTTTTTGAAGTATTTGTTGACACTTCATTGGAAGAATGTGAAAGAAGAGATGTAAAGGGACTTTATAAGAAAGCTAGAGAAGGGATAATCAAAAGTAAGTCTTATTTAAAATGGGGCTGGTTTTCCCTTCGCTAATCAGGTGATACTTTTAGGATTGTCTGCGCTGAACGAATGCCCTGCTCTTTGCCAAGGCTTTTAGCATAAGGATTACTGTTGAAGTTCTATAGTTTGTTGTAATCAAAATTTATTATTTGTAGCCTAAGTCTCGCCATTCTATCAGTGCAATTATGATCTAAGATGGTACACCTGCATATTAGAGACAAACACAAAAAAGCAATTACTGACTTGGGCAAATTTGCAAATATTTGTTACTTGACGCTAACTAGTAACAGTTATTAATTTGGCACTTCTTAACAGTATCCCAGAGTTTGCGATTAAAATATAGCTATACGTCTTTCGATTTTTTTTTTAAATGTACTTGGCTGATTGAGTTTGGAGAAATATATTCATCCAGGATGCAAATTGATAAGTCCAAAAATCTCTCAAACGAGGTTAAGTACGAGGTTTTTCGTATCTTTTATCTGCGACGTTGCGTTATAGGTAAAACAACTGGAAATAAAAATTCAAAGCTGAAAAAAAATTCTGGAGATTCAGTCGATTTCCTTTGCGTGGCACTCCCGCTGGGGTAAACCATCCGAAAGACGAACTCCTTCATCTAATTTGATTAAAAGACCCACTTGTATTTCGTCGGTTGTGGGGGCATCCATGAAGGTTTGGGAATTTTACCCGGTAACGTCCGAAAGTTTGAAACCCACAAGATCAACGAAAAGGCCATTCGTCTGCCTAACGTAAATTGGCTTGGTATACGACGCTCCGACGAATTGAACGGACTTGCGAAAAGCATGATGGAAGACGTTACAGAGGATTCCCGCTTCTATTTCGTTCATTCCTATCATGCAGAGGACACCAATCCTTATGCTGTCGCAACATCAAACTATGCGGGTCAAAAGTTCGCTGCTGCGGTCGGTAGAGACAACATTTTCGCAACGCAATTTCATCCGGAAAAAAGCGGGAAAGTGGGTGAGCGGATTTTACAAAATTTCTTAAACCTTTAGCCTACTAAGTACACGAGCGAAACTAAATGATTACAATCATCCCCGCAATCGACATTATTGATGGCAAATGCGTTCGTCTGACGCACGGTAAGTTTGAATCAAAAAAAGTGTATAATGAAAACCCGGTAGCGGTGGCGAAGGAATTTGAAACCGTTGGTATCCGGCGGCTGCATTTAGTGGATCTGGATGGCGCGCGGCAAAAGACCGTTGTCAACTGGCGCGTACTGGAAGCTATTGCCAACCAAACCGCTTTGCAGATCGATTTTGGCGGCGGCATTCAATCCGATGACGACGCGCAGTTAGCGTTTGATTGCGGCGCAAACCAGGTAACCGCCGGCAGCATTGCGGTAAACAATCACGAGATGGTGCTTTCCTGGCTGGATCAATTCGGCGAGGGAAAAATTATCCTCGGCGCGGATGTGAAAGATGGCAAAATCGCCATTCACGGCTGGCAAGAGCATACGGAAATCGATTTATCAATCTTTTTATTGAATTATTTAGAGGTTGGTATTCGCCACCCCGGTAAGATGGTCTTGATTAAGGTGAGGAAGTACGGGTGCTGCCAGTTGTGCTGCCAGTGGGGGCAGATCCATCGGGACTGCCCCCGCAAGAATCATTGCAAGGCTTGCCTCCTTCCCCTCGAGAAAGGGCACTGCTGTACAGTCAAACCTGAAATTCAGGAGTTGCCCAGAATCCCGAGATTCTATGCCAAGCCCGCCTATGACCCGACGATGCCGGCGGCGGAGAAGGGGCTCATCAGCGGCCGGCTGGTCTCGGAGATCAGTACGGCGAGAACCGTCGAAAAGGCGCTCTACGCGCGGCGGCTGCTGCTGTCGGGCCGGCAGGTCCCGGAAGTCTATGCCACGGAGGTGGCGCGAGAGCATGCCGACACGGCGATCGCCGAACTCGATCGGGAGATCAACAATCTCCTCTTCGAGACAGCTTAAATATTCAATCCCAATCCCATATGGTAAGTTATTTGCAGTCAATGTTCTTGAGTGGCTGCTTTTTGAGCTGGCGCTTGACAAAGTGGCTGCATAGACATATGGATCAAGGGATGTAAAACTAGTTTCTCTGTAGACCAATCTGGGTGGAGTCATGATCAGTGGAGAGCTTAGAAGATGCTTAGTTTCAAGGTCACGGATCATCGGGCTAATATGACTCAAGGTTCTGTGAGGCTTAGCTGGTCCCATGTCTTTTAAAACCTGCAAAATATGGAAAATCATCATATAAATCACCGCAAGAGAAAAGTATATACTAGACGATGATTATGCGTGAAAGAATAGTAAATACAGAAACTGGGTTTTGTGACCCCTTTTAGTTAAGCTGACTCAAAAGTGGGATATTCACTATACCACTAAAATTGATAACTCTATTTTATCTTCTAGTAAATCTTTTTCGCATTCTGACCATTGGTCTGCGTTACGCAGATACAGCTCTCCTGATTTACTGCCTTCGACCGGGTACTTTTGGTACCCGGTACGATTTCGGTACCTTTGCACTGTGGGGTTGAGGGTAAATAAGATATGTCAGGTATTGGATATATCCGAACAAAAGTAAAATGTTAGGTTATTTGAAGTGTTTAGGCATTGATATATTGAGTATTGAGCAAAAATAAGCATTTGAACCAAAAACGCTAAAAGAATGTGTATAGTCATATTCCACCAGTCATAAGAATTTTCTTTATTTCTAAGTTAGTTAGTAATGTTCGGGCCTAAGGAACAAAGCCAGGTCGCAACTATTCCTAAATTCAAATCAAGTTCAAGCTGAAACATCGGATTAAACTTAATTGGTGGCGTTAGCCCCAACTTCTGGAACTGTATTTTTGTTACGCCTGATTCGAATTTATGAATCATTAATCATTCCTAGGATTAGTATTACTAAGGATTAAGTATAAATTCTCAGTTTATTATCTGACTCGTCAACAGTCTGGTAAGTAAACCAACCATGAAAACTTGAGATAAATTGTAAACTAAGTTTCATTTTGTAAAATAATGTTCATTTAACATGGATCAATTCAAATAGGCTTACGGAAAGCTGGCTCTCTCTTAATATTTCTATTCTTTTTTTCTTATCTAAAACACCATGTGTTGTACCAAATCTTTCAAACTGTTCCATATGCATCTGACCAAAACTTATTTATCTTGAACATTTTACATTTCTTTCTTTTATTGTTTCAAAAGAAAATGGCATTAAAACCAGTTTTGCAAACCATCCATATTCCTTTAAAGTTTTTATTTGCATAGCTGCTTTTTAAACTATGCACATTGATTAGGTCAGCTGTATGAGCGACAGTTTGCTGTGATGATTGATAGCTTTCAGGATGCCATTAAGTGCCTCTCAGAATTTGCTTGTAATGCTAGTTTCCCAGACACCAGTATGGAAGCCATTCGATTTATTCGTCAGTGTGCTAAACATGTTGATGAAATGCCCCAGGTATTATTTCATATTTCATCAAGGATAAAGCATTTTTTCTGACAAAAAATACAAAATACGATATGGAAATTTGCCACTAAGCATTATGGTCTGTCTGACTAAGATCCATCCTTACTATATTTTAGTCTTTTAATTGGAAGCCTTTTGGCCTGAGCCCTAACTTATTTTGTGGATTTCACGCTTGATGGCCTTTTAACTAATTCTTGTTTATATCTAATTAGTTGTGTCCTCCGTTTTTGAAAAAGGAAATATTTAAAAACCAAGGATACATAGAGTTTAAATCTAGGCGTAAGCGGAATACTGTTGCACAGGGAAGGGGGACTGACAAAGGATATTTGTACGTTCGTCTCTAAAGACATAACTAAGTAAAGTATGTAAAGTTTCCTGATGCCTGTTTTCCTTTGCTATCAAAATGCAGTCGGATAAGTATTTTAAGATACCCTCTTGCGGCCAGCAGTTATGAAGTGTAAGAAAATGATGAACAGTAACGAGAAGTTTAAATAGACAAACTAGCTGCTAAGAGATCATACTGGATATTAGTACAATAGATAGTCCGAAATCACGTTAGACATAAGATTCATCAGTGAAACTGGAATACTACTCACTTACTCTTTGGCTCCCTTCCAAGAAATCCTCTAAGATTTTGAGTCACTTTTGTAATCTGGTCCAGTTTGGACTTTTTAATAAGCTGCCATTTCCTGTTTTCCAATAAAAATCTACAGCATTCCTATTTTTAGGTATGGCGTATATAAGCCCATGTACTTGTGGAAAATTTTACATAGACAAAACCTGTTTACAGGTAAGAGAAAGGCTAAACGAACTTTCAGTAGATAAATATCCAAAGCCAAAACAAAAATAACGATTTTGACACTGCTGTTGGCACAATCTTTTTATGAAGCATTTTGAAAAAAAAAACACATGAAGACCTCGCTCTTAACAGGGATCGTGGCATTGTTTGTATAAACCGTATTTATAACAGTTTAATAATAAGAATTTTAACTCAAATTCGTTCTCTTTTTGAAAAAATCAAGTTTTCTTAATACCATTCGATTTCGTAGACAGGCTGTATTAACCGTCAGGGAAAGAACTAATGCCCAATCTAATTTTTGAACGATCGTTTATTGTGAGTGGCTTTTGGAAGGGCAGAATATTTAATTACAGAAGTTTTACTCATGAATTAATAATTGAGAAGCGCCTGTGTCTTAAAACCCCTTTAGCCCTTAGTTATATAGATTGTGAGAAAGTGTTTGATTCAGCTCATAGAAGACCTTCAATGACGGTCTTATACTTGTATGGTAGTAGTATAGTAAATGCCGATTCTGGACCACCTAGGTCACCCCATCAATGTACGTCATTTTCAGTCCCTTTTGCACCATTTCAACATTAAACACAAAACATTTTGAACATTTGCCATCCCGAAATTCAACATGAAAACAGGTCCTTGGAAATCAAAGTTTGGTCTCATTTTTATACCGTTTTACAACGTGAACACGAGTTCTATGCCCACCTAGATCACCCCATCAATTAACCCCATTTTCAATTGAATTCACACTATTTTAAATAAAAATTTCCAACATCTTTACACTTTATCCTCAGTTTGAGGTATATGACCTACTTGAAGTATTTTAATTGGTCAACCAATTTGATCTGACATTAGATCAGTGAAAGGAATGAGTATGGTTTGTTTTCGCGTTCTTCGTGAAAACGAACTGATCCTGGTTTTTTTTTTAGCTTTACTGATATTCAGTCTAATGAAAGCAGTTGTTAAAGATACTTTCTGGAGCATTTCTCATGCTCCTTATGGAAAACTCCCGAACCATGAGCCAATGTCGACATGGTCTAGATTTGAAACTATAAAGTATGGGCGATTGTTCACTCCAGGGCCAGTTGTAAGGTCTTTCTAATAGCCTAATACTATGGCATAGTATATGACAAAATTGAATCGCTTGGAAGAGAGCTCACATCCCTGCCCTATAGTAGAGGGAAAATACGGGAAAAAATAGTCAAATCTCGGGAAAAATAATTTTCACAAAATGCTCTGAAAAATCAGTGGAATTCCACAAAAAATCCCCCTGAATTCCACTTGCACCAAGTATCCCAACTTTGTGCTTAAAGGGAGAAAATTTTATTTTTCTGTTTACAAATATTTTGCAGTTTATTTAGTCGTTTCCTATCAAATCAAGCATGCCGACTCCAAATCTGAATTCAGATTTTCATTTTCCTTACCCTAACGCCCATTTCCAACCTAAAAGGACGGGGAGGAGAGTTAAAACTGAAAATTAAGAGATTGCTTGATTGTTTGGTCGTTTCCTATGAAATCAATGGTAATGAATTCGAAAATAAAGTTAAAAACTTGATTGTATGTAGTTAAATACCTCATGTGACTTAAAATGGTTGTGATAGGTGACCTACATGAACTAGTTATTTTAATTATTTTCGGTCGAATCACAATTTATTCCATACATCTACTAATAGACTATTTCAAAACGTCTTTTTTTTCAAATTTTCACTGATTATAGCCAAGTTTCATCCTTTATTTACAGTTTTACTAACAGAAACAGCGGAAAATTCAGTTTTTAACTGATGACAAGGCTAAGTCACAGCTTGAATAACGGGCTATATTTCGTTAAATACAAGAAAGAGGGTGATATAAGCAACAGGTCTACCGGCCGTATTTGTCTGAACTAGCCATGGTTACACAACTTGTAATAACGTTTACTGTTTATTCAGACTTCTAAGAAACAGAGACAAGGAACGAATTGTTTGTAATGCAGTTGACAGGAAGACAATTAAATGCATTCCCAAAACCTAGATCCTTAAGCAGATTAAAGCAATCAAGAACGGAATAGAGGGTCTTTACCTAAAGTCCAATCGAGGACAAACAATGCTCCTTGGAACACAGAGTAAATTAGTTGTGTTTTTTTTTTATACCAAAGAAAAGGTCTGTAGAGAATTCTAGCAATTCCGTCTCAAGGAATAGAAAAAAGAAAAAGGAAACTGGGTTATAATGAATTAACGAGCGAAAATGCAATTTCGCACGAGAAGATCAGTCCACGAATTCAACTTATTGAATTCTTATAAAATTATATGTATGCTACATTTTGGTAGTTCTAGACTTATTGACATCGCTGCATTAAAAACGAGAAGCTAAATCTAATGGCACTGACTGGTAGTACAAACGAAATACAGCTAAACTGGCTTTCTGGTAAATTCACACGACGTTCAAAAAGAAAAAGTGAAAATAAATACAACGTTAAAATACGTCCCGAAACAGCAAAAAAACAAAAAAAAAACAAACAAAAAAACAAAAAAAAGAAAACAAAGAAATAACTCTGGATTTAAAGCTTTGTCGCTTCTAGGCCCAAGCGTTTTTGCGAGATTTTCAAGAAAATCCCCGAAAATTCGGGGACAATGGAAGCACTGAACAGAATGCAACTGGTGAGCCAAAAGTAGTAAAAGCGAGAGGAGATACCGAATAATCAGCTGTTATTCTTTGAAGACACCCGACAGTTCAAAAGTGGCCACAGAATCTCTGTGTTCTTTTAAAATCAATTTTCTGTGAATAGGCAGTGCGGCGGCGGACTACATCTGACATTTTGACGATAAATCAGAACAGTACAGTTATTTTAAGAAAAAAAAAACTCTGTGATAATTTACATCGGCCCATAGTATTATGCGCCTCTAGGCCCGGGCCTGATAGGCCTATTGGTAAATCTTGGCCTATGAAAAGGTCTGATAATTCAGACACTTTTAAATTACTAATTTAAGAATGAAAAATTTATCTACCCATTCTTTCCTTTCCTATAACCATACTGCCTTCTCTTAAAAATTATCTACAGCATCTCTTAATCTAATAAGTAAGTTTACAATATGTTTTCTTTTCTAACTTTAATACGATTTAACACACTCTCAAAATGTTCTTCCCATGTCCTACGAATACTTTTTTCTTGCGGCATTACTCGAGGCCCTCTTCCTGTGTTTAACTGGGACCAGCCCAGACAGAATACTTCCTCTCATTTTATTAACATGTCAATACAACATCTTACTTTTATGGCGCCTGGCTGCATCGTCCAGATCATCGGCCAGTTTATTCATGAGTCTCATCTCCTTAATCACCACTTTAATGTCCTCTCTACTTCCCAAACTTTCCTTCTATTCTCCTATGATCTATACCTACCCCTTCTCTCTTATACTAAGCTTCCCTCCTCCTTGTCGGACGGCCCGAACATCATCAGCGACGGCCACCACCAGCGGTTCAGCGCGTCCTGCGCCATCTCCATCTGCTCGGGCGTACCGCGCGCCAGCGTCATCATGATCTCGTAACCCTGGCGCTGATGGAAACTCTCTTCCTTGCAGATGCGGATCATCGCCCGGGCATAAGGTCCGTAACTGCACCGGCACAACGGAATCTGGTTCATGATCGCCGCGCCATCGACAAGCCAGCCGATGGCATCATCCAGGGCCGCACGAACCTGATCCTGGCAGGTCTCGATGCGGGTGGACGGGCGGATGTCGCACCAGATTGCGCTCCCTCCGCGATCTGAAAGCACCGCAAATAGGATATCGGCATTTGGCCTGGCCCAGACCGTTGTCGCGGATGGAAATTCATCCTGAAGTATCCGTTTTTGCAACGCGCGCGCCCAGGCCCAGAACACGAGCGGTTCCGGTGAAAAGCGATCCATGTCGCCATTCCATTGGGCAAGTTGACCCAGAATATCGCCGCGAAGCTCATCTGCGCGGTTCTCTTCGAGAGCGCCTGCGGAACCCACGAACCAGAGCTCTTTTGCCATTATAGGAAGAAGCGCCCGCGCGGCAGTGCTGACCGTGTCGCGGTGCGCCGCAATCGCGCCCTCGACCGAGAATATCGGTTGCCGCACATCAAGAGCTGCCAGACGGGCGTCTCGAAACGATAAAGGCGTTTCGACCTCCCTGTCAGGCCAGCGAGCAAGGGTTTCTCGGTCGATCGCAAGAATCTCCAATCCGGCTGGTGCCAGGTTCATGCTTGCGTCCATAGCATCGTTCACATCGGCGGACCGCGCCAGACGGTCAAGCATCATCAGAAAACTGCCGGCCTTCGCAGCGATACCAAGTGAGGGTTGGTTTATGAATGATCAGGAAATGATTGAAAAAACAGTCCAATTCTATATTGATGGGGCCAAATCAGGAAAAGGTGATGATATGAAACCGGCCTTTCATGAAGACGCAACAATATTCGGTTATATCGGTGATGATTTATTTGCAGGTCCGATTCAACTACTCTTTGACTGGAACGATGAGAACGGGGCAGCTACAGGGCTCGAAGCGAACATCGCAGCTGTTGATATCGAAGGTAGCGTTGCAACGGTCCGTTTGGAACTGGATAACTGGACGGGACATAAATTCACAGACATGTTCACACTACTTAAAGTAGATGGAACATGGAAGATTATGAACAAAGTGTTTTATCTACATGGGTAGCTGATATCGTTCAACTTGCTTTTTTATTACCATTATCATCAAAGCTGTTTTTATCAAGCTACTTTTCAAAGTAGCTTAGTCATTCTTATTTAATGAAATAGTTCGGGCACCAGGTATCAACCTGAACTGTTCATATTTAAATAATACCAACCCGGACAAAACCAAAAGAGTACCAACCATAATTGGTACAGTTATAGTTTCAGCATTTAAATATTTACCCAGCATCAAAGCACAAACCGGGGCAACAAGCGCAATTAGCGACACTCGTACGGGATCCATCTTTAATAAAATAAAGTAATACAAGGAAAAGCCAATTGCTGTCGCCAATACGCCCAAATATAAAATCGAATAAATTGTCGCAATGGAAAATTCAGCTGAAAACTGCTCATCAGAGATTCCGTAAGTTAAAAGAAACAATGGAACCGCTAGCATCAGTCCTCCATAGGTAGATTCGAGTCCTGAAATTGGTGCGTTTATTCGTTTCAGGACAACAGCACTTACGAGTAGATATTCTGCTGCTTTGGTACGTAGTTTGTCCTGGATCATTTGTATGTCGTACGCTCGTCAGTCATTTTCATGCATGTCTGTCTGCATAAGGGTATCACACGCATAGACCTTGGCACGGTATAGCAGAAGGATAAATAGTTCGGTAACACTCAAAATCAAAGTAGTCGACAAAATTTCAGTGCAACTGACCGCGGTTAGTACAACTAAGATATCGGCATCATCCTGAGCATTTAGAGCATAATAGCCTGGGTTTGCCAGCTCCTCAGTAAGTAGGTTGATGTAGCGTTGTTTATTTTAGCGATATCTTAAAATTCCTCCTTGCTTGACGATCTTCATGTTAGGAGAGATTTCGATCGTTGGGCATGAAGAAACCTTTAGTTCTCTTCAGTCGTGTACAATTTTTCTTCGGTGGTGTATGAGTGGAAGAGCAAAAACTACCACTGCCTGGCCAAATGTCTTGGGAAATAATCTATGAAAGATTCTGCACCTCAGAGTATGTGGATCTGACAGTCCACGGGATTTTTTGGCTAGCCAGCCACTCTCCAAAACTCTCTGGGAGGTTGGCAATGTCACTTGACCATCGAGCCATTCATTTTTCATCAGTATATTTTTAGAGATGCTTTGTCAGCTTTCCTCACCACCTCGAAGGAACTAAAGAGCGATGGTGAAAAAGTACGGAGCTCGAATGGCAAAACGTCGTTCATGTTAATACCACCAGTGATGAAGCAAGGACACCACTTGATTTGATAGGAAACGACTATTTAAAGTCAAAAATATTTATAAACACAAAAATCAGATTTCCCCTTCAGGATGATTTCAATCAGCTTATCTTCAACCGCTTGTTCAAAGTCGACGCTTTTTACATCTTCACACAAAGCGAATATTTCGAGAGGACAACCGCCTCTCTTCTTCAGTGAGAAGAAAATAGTATACTCAAGGAAAACGCTGAAGAAAACCCATCAAAACAAACGAATGCTATTGAATATACTATTTTGTTCGTGCTGAAGAAGAGAGGTGGTGGTTGTCCTCTCGAAATGTTCGCTTTGTGTGTTTTTCAGTATTCTCGTTTGGCCTTAAAGAACCCCATTTTTGATCGTTTTCTTTCTTTATAGTATGACAGGCCAATGTGGTCGAAATATCAGCTGTGTAGCTCTCAGAGTTGACTTCTTTTATTAGAAGTACACTTCTTTTATTACATATTTCTTTTGTTACTTCTTTTATTACTTCTCAGAGTACAGTTCTATTATTACACTTGCTCCAACGGTAAGGATTCATCTCAATCCCTTAGTTGTATGTCTTGTTAACTGGAATAAGCTCTCTGATTTGGTTTCAGAATGCAATTAGTTTTTCACCTCCAAGCTCGAAGGTAAAAATTTTCAAAATTTCACACTTTCAAAATTACTTTTTTCCTATAGGATTTTTCTTTGTTATCATTAGTTTTCTTTATTATCATTATTGACTGTATAGGTTTTATTTAAGCCGGTCCAATTTTTGCCTAATTATCGGAATATTTTCTTATGAATTGCTGAAATCTTTCCCTCTCTTTCTCTCTCTCTACCTTTCTCGCTCTGTCCCCTTTGTTATTTTTTATTGGTTATAAGTTTGTGTTTTTATTATTGATGGTTTTGTCTTCATTGTTTCTGAGTTATTGTTTATGACCAATTATTCACTGTTTGTGATTTAGTGTAAGTGTGTATCTTCCCGCTCTTTTGCAGTTAATGGGATCTTTGTAGGGTGCGCCATATAGGGCTATTTTGGTTCGATCACCGCTTAGATTGAATGAAGCTAAAGCAAAAAATAACTTCCAGTTTAGTATTTGTTTGCAAAACTCTATAGAGAGGAAGCGGTATCTTATAACAGGCCAAACAAATTCATTTGGACATTGTTCATGCAATAATGCATTTTGAAAAAGCGGGCAGCACTCCCTAAGAAAATCATCTTTTTTGGCTACTTTTTCTGTGAAAGAACGGAGGACTCCATAGTAAATAAATACAGTGTTTAAGGGTCCCAATGACTTATAAATAGAACTTGCACAGTTTAGGGCATATTTGTGTGTTTTTACTTGGTTTTAAGCGACAATTTGTTGGCATTGAAGATTGTAATGGTGCTTTTCTCCTAAAATAATATTTTTAGTCTTCCGCACTTTCATTTTTGGCTCGCTCTGATTTTCGTTTTCCTTTAACAGCGCAGTTTTTTTATCTTAATTGTCATTTTTGACCCTTTCTGATACTCGCTTTAGCGTGCCTGCTAACACTACAATTCTTTGTTCTTTACTTTCATCTTTGACATGTTTTGACTCCTACTGTTACTTTTAATTCCCACTGATGATTATCTTCTAACTGCGTATTTCTTTGTTCTCGTGGTCGTATATTTCTGTTCATTTTCAGTTCTCCAGTGAAACATATTTCTTTGTTCTTTATTTTCATTTGAATTCCTTTTTTATCATCACTGTCGCATGTCTTGTAACCCCGTATTGTTTTTTTTTTTTGTTTTTTTGTTCTTCACTTTAGTCTTTGGGTCATTGTGATTCTCGCTGCCACTTATCTCTTACCTGTATATTTCTATGTTCTTCAAGTTCGCTTTTGGCTTGTTCTAATTGGTGGTTTTGCTAATATTCTGTCCCGCTGTTGAAATTTGGGTTTTGAATAATCGGTTTCAATTGATATCTTATGCTTCCTTCAATCATATTTTCAAGTATTTGTGTTTATGTAGCTAAAGTGGCTTCTTTTATTATTTATTTTCTTATTTGTTACTTCCACAAATATCCACCATTTCGTTTGTATGCTCAGAAGCCGCTGATCAGAAAAGGTAAAGAAAATCAAACGATTCTAGTATTTGGAATCGACAGTGAATTATTGAGGCTGTTCCTTGGGAGGCTGTTACCAGGGAAAAGCATGTACGTATAAATATGGACAGAGAATGAGGAATTTAAAACTTTAGGTAAGGTTTTTTCCCGGAGGTGATATTATTAGCATAATACATCGGTATCTTATCGACACGAAACCGATAAATCGATATTAGGCCCCAAATATCCATATTGGCCGGGTTCTAGTTTGGAGATTTGCCCCCAATCACGCCTAGTACTCTTGATCTAGAGTAGAGCATCAGGAGATCGGTGCCTGCGGTACGCAAACCTTATTGGTTTGCATGCGAAAGTTTTTTTTTTTTTGCTTTAGAAGTGACCTTGAAACGATTAACGGATTTTTTTCGGAGAAACAACATTCGCTTCTTTGACGAATATTTTAAATATTCGTAAAACATAACGCTATTTTTTAAATATAAGAGTAGTAATATATATCAGACATTAAGCATTACGATATGTACATTATAATATTTAGCATTAAGAGGAGGATTTGGAATCAAATGGGAAAGTAAAATTTTCCTGGACTTAGATTATGCTAATGATTCAAGCATCCTGGGTAAAAGTGTTAGCAAAATACATGGAACTTCAAAGGCTAGGAATAAGTTAAGATGAAAAAGTGACGTTAGGTAAGGTGTCTTATTGGCAACCATAAAAGCAATGTCTTTTGATTGATTTTAAAGCAACATTTATTTTTAAAGTATAATGGGTCAATTGTATAATTTTGGGGGGTCGGCATGCCTTATATACCTAAAGACATAGTTGCTGGACCGTTCCACTATTCTTAACAAAATGAATGTTTCAAAATTTTGATCAGATGCGTTTGAGAAATGAATGAGCTTGAGAGAAGGGCTGCTTACCCTCCAATCTCTTGTTAAAACTGGCACCAGAACTTTTAATTTGAATTAAATTAGATCTTTTAAAATTTTCAATGATATTCCTACCTATTATAGAGTGGTGCTGCCTATGATGCTGCATAAACCCTAGTGAAAACATGAATGTATACAGTTTTTTTCTTTAATTTAAACGCCTAAACGTTCCTTAAAAGCTTGGCCATACTAAAATTTTGAGTTAACCATCTAAAAATTTCAGGAAAATACGAGGATGGGGGGTATCCACCCTTCGATCAATCTCAATCTTAAAAAGGACACTAGAACTTCTGATTACCAATCCATTGAGCGCTCCTCCGAAGCTTCTACTTTCACCCATTCTATATAAACCTTATTTGCCCCCAAGGCATAACTTATAACACTTGCCCTGAGGGTTGAGGGAAGGGTGGTTGTCATCCTCAAATACATAATTTACGGCCCTTTAGATTACGTTGAACAAAATGGCCATCTCAAAATTTTGATTGGATGTGTCTGGGGGCGCAGGAGCGGGGTTAGCTGCCCTCTAAAAACTTTCGACTATTAAAAAGGGCACTAGGCCTTTCAATTTCCAATCAAATTAGCTCTTTTGGAAGTTCTTTTAACAACAAACAGCCATCTCGGAATTTCAATCAGATTCAGCAAAATTCCATTTTTTAGAGTTTCGGTTGCTATTGAGCCGGGTCGGTTCGTTACCATGAACTGTTTGATTTATGGCATTGAAGAATCGTGCAGCAATGAGCATGCGTATATAGTCCTGTTTCCTGAAGCTGAACAAGCTTTACGATTCCTGCAAGTTACTCTTTGTGATAAGGGAAAAATCCCCTGGACGATGAAACTTTGAAGCCTAATATTGCCTAGGCTGTAAAGTTCAATGGTCTAAATTTTCTTGATTGGGGCCTTTTTTGCTGTAAGCACCCTCCCACCAAATTTCAGGTGAATACAGACATTTTGGTACAGAAGGTAGGTGAAACTTAGAAGTGGACGCCTCTGAAAATCCTCTCTGTTCTTTTGACACAAAATTACTTGCTCCATGTGCTTCAAATTACTGTAGGTTGGAAAAGGGGAGTCCACTTCTGAAAATAACTATTCTCTTCTCCCACTAACCCAGGGCACTTGCTCCATAAAAATAAACAAAGCCTGCCTATGGGACTGCTGAAAAGTTTGTGACGGAACTAGGTTTTTGTGATGGCAAAACCCTCTTTGTGCCTCCAATGATGCACAATAAGAATTAATAAAGAATGAATGATTTTACCTCCTATTAAGCCAGCAGCAGATGAAGTACACAAAGAGAAAAAAAAAAACAATCAACTCAAAACACATCCAATATTCAAACAAATATAAAGACAAAGCTAAATTCCCCAGACAACTATGAAATGTAACCTAAAAGAAGAAGCATTACTGTTCTAGATGACCAGCCAATGGATGGGTCTTTACAGAAGCGTAACACCGGGCAAATTGACTAAGGATAGCTTTTCCAGGGTTTATAGCCGAGTAGCTACACGTTATGTGCCTTGCAATGGAACATCCCCAAGTAAACTTACGAACTTTTTGCAAAATATGAAGCTCAAATAATCAATTAAAGGATTAATTTCTAATGACTGAATTAAATTAATTTTTCATAATCAGTGGAATTTCTTTTTTTTACCCCAGGTGGTGTAATAACTATCTGACTTAAATGATGAAAATGAGAGTACATTGAGAGGTCACAACATTTAGATTTTAAAAAGGTGTGATTTTTTTTTTCTTTGAAAAACTACAGCTTATTAAGTTTTTAGGCATTGGATGTTTTGCTTATTTTAAACTGATGTTTCAACCAATAATCTTGTCTACTTCTAGGAAAACAATCTAAACTTGCTTTCTAAATAGGAAGCAAATTAATATCCTCAAATAAACCTATTAAACTCTTTGCAAAATGAAATGATTAACATGTTAGTACATTGAGAGGCCACAACATACTTTTAAAGGGGACCAATGAACTTGCATACTTCTTAGAAATGGATCAAAACTTGTTTACTGTATAGGAAGCAAAAAAACATCCTTAAATAAACATGTCAAACTTTTTTACAAAATATGAAGTTCAAATAATCAATTGAAAGGAAAAATTGAATGGCTAAACTTAATTAATTCCGATAATAAGTTGAATATCTCTCATTATTTCCTCTGTTGTTTTTTTTTACAACTTTTCTTTTTATATTTGAATTTATACTTTTATTGAAGTTTTTGGACTGAATGTCTCAGCTGCGTGAACTGCAGCGCAGGTGTCTTATACTAAAATCAAAAATAGTCCATCTTTTTCTTTGATTCCAAGATTCTTTGAAGAAGTAGTTTTAAAACATAAACAACTTTTTGTGTGTCTTACCTGTCCTTCGTGATTTCGTGCACAGCTATGGCCCTTGAGCTTTGTTGATGAGCTTTGTTGATTCTCCTCTCTGTATAGGTCCAGTTCTTGTGTTGTATACTCTCCATAGAAAATGGCTCTTCCCAGTTGTTGTTGAACTAAAAATACATTTGGATTATTCGTTTATGATGTATTAAGCATTAGTATAAACTGATATAGAACCGAAGTTGACAATTTTTCCGAAGAAAGTAAATCGGATCAAAAGTACCACTATTAATCAACAGTAAATACCAGAATTTTAACCAAGTAATCTACATTTTAACTATCAAACAGATTTGTTAAGACTAGAAATTTTAAAAATAAAACAACTTTTTGGCCCCTACTTTTTAATCAAGCAGGTCGTGGAAATGATCTGTGAGTATGGAGCGACTCGACCTAATAGCAACAGAAACTCTAAAAACAAAATTTTGATAGCAATAGGGTATGGATGACTCTGGCCAATATTAACCGAAATTCTGAAAAAAAGAGCTTTGATAGCAATAAGGTAAGGAGCGATCCTGGCCAATATTAACCGAAACTCTAAAAATAGAATTTTGATAACAATAGATGGATCAAAAGATTTGGCCTTGTTAATTTTACTAATCAAAAGTTACGAGCCTGAGAAAACTTTTCCGAATTTCGAGAAAGAGGGCAAGCACCCCCCAAAAGTCAAGGAATCTTATTGAAAATTACACCATCAGATACAGCGTATCAGAGAATTCTACGGTAGAATTTTCAAGCTTCCACCTGTAAAAAATAGAACTTTGTATTTTTTTTTGCCAGAAAAAAGATAAAGGATGTTTTTTGTTGACAGTATTGAACCAGTAAGCCTTGGACATTGGGAGAGGGCTCAGGCGCTCACAGAAACTGAAAGTTCCAGTGCCCTTTGAACTAACTGCACGCCTATATGCCAAAGAGCGTAATTACCTGACGACCCTTGGGGTAATTACGCTATTTGCTATTAATCGTTGTAAACTTTGAAAGTAGGTTAGATTCATAATAAAGTCTCAAGTTATGTCAAATTCCCCATGCCCACCCCAAGATTTGGCCCAAATGGTGCCTCTGCCGAGAATGTAATTTAAAGAAGAGCCAAAGCTCTTTCCCCCTACTTGCATACGTGCCTGATGCTAACCCTCCTGCATTCCTTTGTTCATAAGCTATTCTTAGCTCCTTTGCTTGAAATGTTTCTCAAGTAATGAAAAAAGAATTGACAAAAATTTGTATCAAAACTTCTTAGGGATAGGATCTTTGACCTTTTGATATGGCAGTTACGAGCAAGGGTGTATCCAGGAATTTTTCTGGTGGGGGTACTTTCGTTCAGGGGATTTACAAAAAAGAAATATCTAACAAACATATTGAAATTCAGTTTTAGCGCATTTCTACTACTTTTTTTACGGGTCGGAAAAATTTTGAGGGGGGTGAACCCGGTAACCCCCCTGGATACGGCCTTGGAATTGCCAGCTTTTGTTTGTATTTCTGACTTGTTGCAACAATTCTACAAGTTAAAACGAAATGCAGTGCTCTATTTCTAGTAAAAATTAAACAGGAGCTCATTTTCCGTTGTTACTATAAGCAAACTTCCATAGAAAAAGTGCAAATAAGAGACCGCTCTAACCTTTTGGACCCGTTCGTCATCCATTTAGAGATAATAGCTTTGCAGTCTAGCTATATTCTTCTGTTGTCAGATTTTATTGTAAAAGAATTTGAAAATCCTTAAGAAAAATTTTGGCAAAGAAAAAAAATCTAAAGAGGATTTTTAATTAATGAACGTCTGTGAAACAGTTCATTGAGCAAACATTTATTTCTCGGTGCATGGCTCAATTTTCGGAAACATTAGAGTACATGTCTTCTTGGTTACTTTTCATGGTATTAAAGGTCTAAAAAAATATTAAACATCAAAGTCAACAAGTTTAGAAAAAAAAAGAAAAAAAACTCCTGCTTCGAAACATGATTTCCAGAATTGTCTCCCAAAAATTTTGCTTTGGTTGCCGAAGAGAAAACAGTGTCAATTCCAATTCTGAGAAAATCCAGACTTGCGTATCTCCGTTGGAAAAAAAATTTACCTTAAATAGAAAAAGATTTACTTCTAGGATGTCTAGGAAACCAATGCGCGATGACAGCTTTAGAAATCTTTCTTAGTGCAATGTTTATTTTCGGATTTAAAAGAGTTCATGCTTTCTTACTTATTATTAATGGCTTTAAACGTCTGAAATATAATACACAACAAAAATTGAGAATTTTAGAAAAAACGGAACTTCTGTGTTTCGAAATAAGGATTTGAAGTATTATTTCCCAAGAATCTATTAGAGATACGAAATCTTGCTCAAGATCTCGAAGAGATATTATGAATTTCTATCAGTATTCAAGGTTATTTGATTTTCAAGAAAGTTTAGCTTCGAATCTTGGACATTGTACTTGGACAACATGCAGGGAATTTACAAAATCAAAACTTCAAATAAAAAAAAAAACACACAGAAAAAATTATTTTTTGAAAACCAATGACAGTTTCAGTTCTGAAAAGATCAAGGTCTGTCTATGCACGTTGGAAAATAGTCTACCTTTCTAGAAAAAAAAGTCACCTCTGGGATATAAACAAAAAATAGAAGCGTAGTAACGACTTTAGAAATTATTTCTAAGGAGTGTTTCCCAACTGCGCAAAGCGTTGCAGGATGACTCTAAGAATCCTAGATTCATCCAAACAGTATCAAAAAAAGGATATCGTTTTTTACTTAAGCCTGAATTAATCACAGAAAATTCAAGCACTGACGCTAACATTGAATTTGATCATTCAAATTCCAATTCAACTATTAATACACGTGCGATAAGCTCGCAGCGCAAGTGGTTGTTGTCAATAATGGGCTTGTTGTTGCTTGTTACAGTGATAGCCGTGAGTGTTGTTTTGAACTTGCGAGAAACACCTGTAAGTCCGGTTGTTGGTGTTAAACCGCTGACGACATTGCCTGGCAATGTTCGTGGTGGCGCTATTTCGCCAGATGGCCTGTATTTGGCTTTTTTGCATCAACCTTCCATCAGAGACAATTTTCATATTCAGTTAAAACCGCTGAAAGAGAATTTAATGTTTGCCAAAACAACCAATCAAGGCCAGGAGCAACAAGCCACTATTGCTAGCCAACGTGCCCTGGCTTCTTTTAGATTAACTTCGGATGAGGCAAGTTATCGCGGTGTCATTTGGAAAGGTGACGACTATAAACTGCTGGCGGTACGGAACGAGAGTGATGCCTGTCATATTGTCGAACTGTCACTATCTCTGGCACGTAATGAAATAATTCAAGCGAGAGAATTAGTCACCTGTCACGTCAACGGACACACTAAAATCGTATTCGATGCCGAATCTGATAGTGTCTATTTTACCGATAGAGATGAAAACAACTTACGCTATCAGCTTTATCAATACCGTTTTACAGAAAACCAAAGGCGTTTGATTAGAGCGTCAACTGAATCAGGTTTTGGTTTTCGATTTATCGACTTGGATACCCATCAACAAATGTTGCTTTTGTCGCGGAGTGTGTCTGCGAAAATTGCCGCACAGCCCACGGCGCATCAGTGGTGGGATGGCTCGGCGTTAGCGAGGATCAATTCCAAATCGACGCTGGCGCAGCAGAGTTACGCTGGTATCAATCTAGCCCCGAGTCTCAACGCGGATTTTGCAGTCAATGTGGGACACGGATTCTATTCAGATCTAGCAAATGGGCCGGTGAGGTACACATGGCCTTGGCCAACTTAACACCACCGCACAGCTTCGTGGCAACCGGGGTTAGTTTCGCTGAAGAATTACCAGCCTGGACAACCGTACACTTAAACAGCCGCACGACTTAGATGTCAGCCCTAGACAATCTCACCGCAGAACATCATACCTGGCCACAAACCCTTACCCTGCACCTTGTTCCTGGCGTCGCCAACTTACTTGCTACCCTTGGTGGTCTAGCCTATCTGATTGATCCGTCTTTACCTCCAGTCCTCATCTTTGCCTTGTTCGTCAACGTCGTGGTACTCATTCCCTTGGAACTAGGATTGCTGTACTACCTGGCCTATCGGCGTGGCAATTCCAAATGGTCCTTAGAGGGCATAGTCGTTTACCGAGATAAAACTGGATGGCGACGTTTGGCGATATTGGTTCCCAGCGTACTTGTCGCAACCTTTGTGATTTTTAGCCTGTTACAGCCTGCGACAGATTTTCTCCAAGCATTAACACCAAATCGTTTGTCGCTGGGCTATCAGGGTGACTATTCCAACACAATTTTTACTACCGCAATTGCATTCAAATTTTTGGTAGGGATTCATGAATGGAAGATAATTCCAAGTGATTTCTTCATTTTTTAAAATGTCTCTTCTAGGATTTGTTATATCCGTCAACTTGTTTTATCTACTTTATTTTTCCTTGCTCAATTTGTTCGATTTTTTCTTTTAATCGACAGTTTAATAGTTTCTTTACCAACAATTAATATTTTCTATTCGAATTCGGCAATTATTGTTTTTCTTAAAACCTTGGTTTATTTTTTGAAGAGCAGATAAATGAATTGTGTATCCAATAAAGAAAGCATTTTTATTGATTTTAAATTAATTGACAAGAGATAAGAACGGTAATCTTGGATGAGGGTTAAGGCAATATCTTTCTTTCCAAGGCAAAAAAGTTTTAGTTTCAAATGGATTGACTCTGCTATTTTGTCATTAATTCAAGATTTACCTGAGGAATATACCTTCTTAGTACCATTTTAGGTAATTCGTCATTGATTTTTTTTTTTAAACCAGCCAACCTTTGAATTCAGATTTACATACGACACCACATCCTCCTAACTCTCAGACGTAATTCAACATCCAAAATAAAAAAGAACTTGATTTGTTATTGGCCGATACGAAAATTCAGAAACTGAATAATTTGTTTTAAATACTAGCAGTGGTTTTAATTGTAGCATGAAATGATCGGTATCATCGAGGGGGGAAGGGGAGTTGGAGTATTGTAAAAGGTTTTGAGGTCGGTACAAATAACATCCAAACTGGTTCCACCTTTCGTTGTAGGGAAATCAACAATTTGCTGTAGCTTTTTGACCTTTGGAAAGATAAATAAGACTTGGTTTTTTTGCATCTCCTGCTATAAAAAGTGCCACATTTGGATACTTTGTCGTCACAAAGTCAAGACTTGCTTGTAGCCTAGCATGACAATTACAACGAGAACAAGCATTCTGTCTGGGTGAATAATAAATGAGCAATCAATCGACCTTGTGTCTCCGGCTTGAACCCTTTAAAAAATACAAGGGGTCTCAGGAATGATAGGGGACGCATACAGTAAATTCTTTGGTATTCCACCCCATGGGACAGTCAACTAGGAAACAAATATTGATACCAAGTCAAGGTGGGAATTGGGTATAAGGCTGCAGGATAAAGTTTTTGGGGGATAAGGAATAACCAGTAATGGGAGAGAATATCCTCCAGGGATTGTAGTTGGAAAAGACTAACCTTTGGTATTGCAATCACAATTACCCATGAAATACCACAATCAGTTGTTGGCTTAGGGAACTGGTTACCACTGTGACTTCCAGAAGGCACTTCTTTCTTCCAACTGCCTCAAAAAGCTGATAGAACAGACCTCCAGTCCCTTCCCAGGCTCACCCAAGCCAATCACATCTTCAATACCAACTTACTTCTCCAACACCTTCTATGGTCCTTTGAATTTTACATCCTGATCATTTATGGCGTTCTGCTTAGAGGGCAGAGACCCCCACCTCCCCCTTAAGCTTGTAACTGTAGGCTGACAAAAATTACTGCTATAAAGTGTTACCAGTTGCCTGCATACCAAATTTTTAAAATTTTGACTTTTTCTGTTTCTCTTTTTTCTTTCTTGCCTTTCTTTACTAAGTAGGAACAAACAAGTCCTCTTCAAATGAATTGAATTTTTGAATTATACTCATTTTTGCAACTTTATGTCTCTTCTAGTTTTTCTTGATTTTGGATTTAAATAAACAAATCATCTTGAAATGAGAACTGAGTTCCCAACAAGGCTGTATCCAGGGGGGATGGACTTTGGGGGTTTAACCCCCCCCCTGGAATGTTTGTCTGACTTTTAAAAACTTAACAAAAATGAATATAAACACATTTTTGATGTGTTTTTAAAGTTCCCCTCTGTCATATGCCTCAATATTAGATGCTAGAAACGTACCAATTATAGGACGATTTTTCTCCAATAAATTCAGAAGCTACTGTGTATCCTCAACTTCTTGGCCTAACATGATGACACAAAACAGTTAGACAAACGGCTTATAAATAAGCTGTAAGCGCATAAATAAGCCTCATTAGCATTGTTAAATCTGAACCGAAAAACACTAACAATCTGATTCTCTTGCACACCACTAACTCGCATTTTTTTTTCCTTTATCAGGGAATACACTTCTTTCTTAACCTCACTACCTGGTTTTTGTTTTAAACCGTGTAAAACAAAACTGTCCTTTTGCTTCTCCTGATCGTAATCATCAATGTTTTCTTCCGCTAACTGAATTCTCATTTCGAGGCTTTTGACCATCGCACGTAGTCCTTTAAGTGCCAATTCAATTTTCTCAAATTTAGCATCGCACTCTAACGATATCAAATCATACATTTTGCTGATTATATCATCAGGATCGAGACTGGTACCGTTTGATGCAGTTTTTGAAATTCGCTGATTTACTTTCCGTGTTATCTCTGAACGAATATTATCCTTCACTTTTGCTAGCTCGATTTGACTAAAAGTGATTTTCTGCAAAATTTGGTCCGGAGTCGGTGGCTCATTTTGGGTGTTATTAGCATCATTAGCTGGGAACATTGCTAGGTACGTTTTCTAAGCACGCTTATAAACGTCAGGAAAACACCTTAGCTCTGAAAAAGTTGCCTCAACGGCCTTTCCAGTCTTCTTCTGGGCATCTGGGTTATCAGAAAGATTGAGGAAGTTTGAGTTCAACACTTTGTATTAAGAGTGGTCTCCATAGCAAAAAACTACGTGACGTGTTAGTCCTTTTGCATCTACTTTATGCAAGTAATAGTCATCTTGTGCGGAGATACATGTGGGAAGAACAGAGAAGACTTGAAAAAACTAATAATAACAATGCTAGACTTTGCATGATTGGTATTCCTTAGCCACAGCTTCGAGTTTTTTAAGCTGGGTCGCTTTTGATATTCAAATGGCAAATTTCTCAAATACATAAATAACCCACAGATTTCATCCAACTTTGGAATTTTTGAACTAAAAAACAAGGGGGGGGGGAGCAGAAGAATGCCATTGAAGATACCCCAATAGATAGCCAGGGGATCGTAAGCGTAAGAGGTTTATATTAACTGGCTCGAAATCACTCAGGAATGGACCATAGACAGCCAAGGATGGAGCTCAATTGTAGACGAACTATTGGATGCCAGGGAAGTCCCGCAGCCGTTGTCCTGATCCAAGTACAAATACAGGGAATCATAATAAAAAAATTCATATTTGACATTTGAAGATCAGTTGTAATTAAAGAAGCCATTGATTGGAAGGTCATTTAGTTCTTTCCTGGTCAAATGTAGTGGTTAATTAAATCAAAAGCTTTTTGTAATCCAACGGACATACGACTAAACCAAACATTTGTTTTTTATGGCTTCTAAAAGCCATATCAATCACATAACCAAAATAGTAAAGCAGTTTCCTTTGATCACCGAATTGTCAGGACACAATATAGTGCATTTTTTTTCATTTACCCAATAACTCTTGTAAAGCCTATAAAAGACAAAAGTCAAAGTAATCGACTATGCTTTGTGGAAAGTCGGTGTGTAACTCTTTTAGTATCTAAATGGGGCAACAAATCCGATTTTTGAGCAATCATGGCCGCTTTTTGCGATTCGCAATAAATCAAAGAAATCTACTGAGACGAGGGCTACTGTCTAGAACAATAGAGGACCTAGGGGGACTGGCTGTTTATCAAAAGAACCCCTGGCTCAAGTGTAGCTTATTTTTGTGGAGTTCCTACAAGTTTATACACGGGTCTGCCAAAAGCAGCCAAGCCCACCTTAGTTTGAGGCAGTTTAATTTTATATATTTTTTACTTGAACTAATTATACAAATCTGCCAAGAAAAAAAAGTTGATACTGAAATTTTGCCTACAGATCTGTACCCTATCTCCCAAACTCAGATTAGCAACTAGTTTGGAAGCTTAAGAAAGGGAAGGGACATGAGGGATGATACAAATGGAGCACCGGTGTAATATCAAAAGGCGAAGATACCCCCCCCCCACAAATATAAAAGAAGGTCAAATGGCTCAAGGGTAGAAAGAATAATATAGTATTTGAACAAACAAATAAGTGAAGTTACGAAAAAAGGGTAATGTTAATATATTATAATTTTTTATGTATGTCCACCTAACATTCACAAGCCGTCTGAAACTTTGTTTTACATTCATAAGAGGATGTCTGTGAGAGGGAAAGCATGGAAAAATTAAACGAAAAAGGACATCTGGGGGATATGGGGCCATTTACTCGAAGACCCCCCCTCCAAATCTCCTATCCTGACGGTTTCTGAAAAATACCTTTCTTGGCATTTTCCTTAAAGAATGGCTTTTTTATATTTCCGTTAAAAAAAATCGAAAAAGCAACAAAGTTGCCCCCCCCCTAGATTGAGAAAAATACATTCCCCATACTTTTCTGTGAATTTGTGCCACTGAAAAATTGATTTTAAATGATAAATATGAAACCCTTGAGTCCTTGAAAGAGCTAAAATAAAATCTAAATAGCAACAACAAACAAATGCAGGCGAAGAGGGAATAACCACTCACCCAATCTTCAAATCTATATATGGTGGACTAAGCGGCGATCTGAGATGTGCAGTAGATGGTGGAGAGTTGATAACCTCTCGCCAAATCTATGTATGATGGAACAATTGGCGCTCCGATATGTCCACCAGATGGCGAGGAGAGGACAACCTCTCATCCAATCTTCAAATTCTATATATGGGGGAATAAGCGGTGGTGGAAGTGGGACAAGATGGTGGAGAGTGGATAGCCTCTTGCCAAATCTATGTATGATGGAACAAGCCGCCCCCCGAAATGTGCATCAGATGGTGAAAAGGGGATAAACTCTCACCAAAACTTCAAATCTATGTATGGTTGAAGAAGCGACACTCAGAAATGTGGACTAGATGATGAGTGGATAAGCTCTCGCCAAGTCTATGTATAATTGAACAAGTGGTGCTCCGAAATTTGCACCAGACGGCGAAGAGGGGATAACGTCTCATCAAATGTTAAAATCTATATATGGTGCAACAAGTGGGGGTGGAGGGGGAACCAGATGTTGGAGAGTGCATAACCTCTTGCCAAATCTATGCATGATGGAACAAGTGGCGCTCCGAAATATGCAACAGACGGTGAAGAGGGGATAACCTCTCACCTTATCAATTCAAACCATCTTCAAATCTATATATGGTGGAACAAGCGGCAGTCCGAGATGTTCAGCAGATAGTGGAGAGTGGATAACTTCTGGTCAAATCAATGTATGATGGAACAAGTGGCGCTCCGAAATGTGCACCAGATGGTGAAGAGGGGATAACCTCTCACCTAATCTTCAAATATAAATATGGTGGAACAAGCAGAAGTCTGAGATGTGCAGCAGCTGGTGGAGAGTGGATAACACAACGCTGCTGGCCTTGCTAAGCACACCCATGATGATGCCGCCCTTGGTCTTGGCGGTTTCCCTTCTGTCCTATTACAATGCCATCAATCTGCCGCTAAATCTGATTTCAGTCATCATCAGCCACTTGCTTTTTACACTGCCATTTGTCGTGCTTGTGACCTATGCGCGGCTGGCTTCATTCGATTTTACCGCAGTCGAGAGCGCGCGCGACCTGGGCGCTTCGCCGATAACAGCTTTTTTCACGATCACGCTGCCGATGATACGGCCGACAATAATCGGCGCCTCTCTGATCGCCGTCGCCCTTTCGATCGATGATTTCATCATCACTTTTTTCACCATAGGTCAGGGTAATACCCTCCCGACGATGATTTGGGGAATGATCCGGACGCAGCTAACCCCGAGCGTAAACGCCATCGGCACCGTCTTAATCGTCATTTCACTTTGCAGTTCGTTGATCGCATTGAAGCTCACCAAATACCGTGGCTAAGCGACCGAAAATCTTTAGGAAAATCAATGTCTTCACTGAAAGATAAGGTCGTTTTGGTCACCGGTGCCGCACAGGGAATTGGCGAAGCCGGCGGGCGCGTGTTCGCGACCTACGGGGCAACAGTTGTTGTTACCGACATCCTTGAAGATCGCGTTGCCGCGAACGCCGAGCGCATCCGTGGCGACGGTGGGAATGCGTTGGCGCTGCGCCTGGACGTAACCGATCCAAGTTCGGTCGAGGCCGCCGTCGCTCGAACGGTGGACCAGTTCGGCCGGCTCGACGGCTTGTTTCACAATGCCATGTCAGCAGCATACGTGAATAACCACGACACCATCGTGACGGAACTGTCGGACGAGGTTTGGAACCGCATTATCGCGCTAACACTGATGGAAGTCAATTCTAAGTGAAGTCATTCAACAAAAAAATAAGTGTTTTCAACTGAAAGTAAGGAGCAGCATTAAAACTTAAAGCGAACAGAAATTATTACATATATGAGGGGGTTACTACTCTACAACACCTCACTCTTTACGCTAAAGTTTGAATTATGTCCCAATCCTTTAAGAACAACTCCTGAAACACTAGGTTCATTTAATTAGAACAACAAGAAGCCTTTGTTAAGCACTAAAAAAACTTTAGCGTAAAGACCGAGATGTTGTGGAGGAGTAACCCTCTAATACACGTAATAATTCCTGTTCGTTTTAAGTTTTAATGTTGTTCCTTACTTTCAGTTGAAATAAAAACGTTTTTTATTTAGTATGTAAACAATGGCAAAGTTCATAACTTGCGGCCCTTCCTCCGAGGACTATGAGGGGCTTAAGTCGTTCTCAAAGACATAGTTAACAGATTTTCGACTATGCTGAACAAAATGACTATCTCAAAACTTTGATCGGGTGACTTTGGGAAAAAAATGAGCGTGGGAGTGGGTCTAGTTGCTTTCCAATTTTTGGTCACTTGAAAAAGACACTAGAACTTTAATTTCCGTTCGAATGAGCCCTCTCGCGATATTCTAGGACCACTGGATCGATAAGATCACCCCTTAAAAAAACAACAAACAAACACGCATCTGTGATCCTTCCTCTGCCATAAAATATAACATTCCGATGAGTAACACTAAATTTAATTAAACTTATATATTTGAAATAAGCATAAACATCCAATTCTTTGGGTGTATCTATTGGTGCTAAAACTCCGTTTTTTAGAGTTTTGGTTACTGTTGAACCGGGTCACTCCTTACTTACTGTTCGTTACCACAAACTGTTTGATTCAGAAGCCTTTGGTCGCTTATTCGTAAATAATGTTCATAATGCCTCCATCTTTCCACTCTGATGACTTTGGTCACAAGCAGTTGTTACGTTGCATCTCATATTAATTGATTCGGTGCTTTCTTAGTCCAGTGATTATTTAGTATTCTCCTAAGGCAGATATTTTGGAAAGCTTAGATTTGCCTTTCTTGCTTCTGGTTTATGTACCTTGTCTCTGAAGCGTATAACAGTACAGATAAGACATTGTTATTAAAAAGCCATAACTTCAAACGAATAGAGAAGTTCGGGGATTGTCAGATTTTACCTCTCTTTACTCTACCTCTTTAGAGATCATAGTTTACAGTGCTCTCTTTATTCACCGAAAAAAAACTTTTGAGACGGCTTGTGAGAGTGGGGAGATCCTTGGAAACAAGATACCTCTCCCTCTTATTCCCACTCATTTTACCAAAGGTTATCACTCTTATCTCCTTTTCATTCAATAGGTTTTTTTCTGGGCCGGTTCTTTAAAGGTTGTTAAAAGAAAACACTTGTTGTAAAAATTGAGAATAAGTTATTTCATGCTCTGCAAGAAAGAAAAAAAGGGCTGGAATAAATATTCCCAATTTAGAATGACATTTTTCTGAAAAGAAAAAGATCTTTTGGGACAACTAGTGACGGGTGGATGGATCCCTGAGAAAGGGTCTTAGCAGAAAGGAAATCCGTCGGAAGCGGATTTCTTTCCTTTTAACGACTTCTACAGATTCATAAATTGGTCCAGGCAAGGGAAAACAAGAGTAAAAGATCAAAGTATATCTGTAAAGATAACTCACTTAGAGAGAAATATATATCTACATGCTATTCTACTGCTGTTTATGTAGTACCTTACTGTTTGGCAAAGTGTTGTATTCATAAAATTCTACAGTTTCATGAAATGTCATTAAACAAATAGAAAATGATTTTCAACTAAAGTAAGGAGCAAGTGACAAGGTGTATCACGATGGGTTGGCTTGCGAAAACACGAGCAACTGGATTAAAAGGATGATTTTTATCATGAAAAAATCTGAAAATGCCTTATATGTATCTCAGGGATGTCGAGGACCAGCCACATATTGTCATGGTGGCATGAATATGCAAGGTTTTGGTTCGAAGAAAAGTTGCTTTTTCAGCTAAACTTCTCAGAAATATCTCTTAATATGGCTTAAATTTACCTCTAATAAGAACCTACCCTGGAATTAGTTGCAAGGGTTCCCGCCTTTATTTAATTCACGCTTTGTTTTGCTTGTATTTTATCCTTTATCATATTATTCCACGTTTTCTTTTTCCGTTTGTTGAGTTTTAACTGCTATTTTTTGTTATTTTATGATTTTATAATGTTTGTGATGCTTGGCAATCAGGAATGCATAGTCTTGGCTCAAAGAAACGAGGTATTTTCGTTAGATCCTCTCAGAAATATCCCTTAATATGCCTTAAATTTACTTCTAATAACAGCCCCCCTGCAATTGGTTTCTAGGGTCCCCGCCTTTCTTTAATTCACGCTTGTTTGTGTATATTTTATCCTATGTCAGCTTTTTCATGTTTTAATTTTTCTTTTGTTGAGTTTCAATTATCTTTCTGACACTTGCTTGATTTTATATTGATTTTTATTAATAAAACTTGTATGTACAAAAGAGAAATCTTTATTCTTTAGATTTCTTTTTCTAAGTTGGATTTTCTATACGTAATCACTCACTCAATGATATATCTAAGGCCAATGCTATGTAACATCACACTCACCACGGTGCTTGCAAGTGGACGGCAAAATCAAACGCTGCAGACAAACAGTGGCATTCTCATTATTCTTATTAAGATCCGATGGACGTGTCCAAATCTGAGCCATTCCTGAATCCAAGTTGTTTGTCTCCCATTAAAGCGTGGAACATAATATGGGGCAACAGTGCCTTTTCAAATACTTAGCTGATAACCAATGTACTTGTAATTGACCTGTAGCTTGCACAAAGCAAAGGATCTCGATTCTTTTTCAATATATTGGATGTGCGGTAACCGTGGCAGTTGGCAGGCATGAGTCCCGGCTCAATACACATTTGGAATAACTAATGTAGAAGTTCTGTGTCGTGCTGTAAGTGACTTGGAGCAATTCTGTTGAGCCCTGCAGACTTCTTTCAATTAATCACGTAAAAGAAGCACCACCAGAAATTTATAAATCCTGTCACCTTCATAGTTTCAAGTAATCCTAGTCATAGCCGCAAGTAGTCACAGTCAGAAAATGTCGCAATCACAAGTAGTCGCAGTCTTAGGTAGTCGCTGTCGCAAGTAGTCGAAATCGCAATAGTGTTAGTCGTAGTAACCTTGAAAGTTTCAAGTTAACTCCCTTAGCTGTTCTTAAGAAATTGCAAAATCTGCCATATTTGTAACCAGATTGAACATTGTGTCTTCTGATTTAATTCAACATTCTCTGAAGTCTCAGCTTAATTCCTCTAACAATTTCAGAAACACCCAGAAACAAACAGTCCACTATTTCAGAATAATAAATCCTAGGGGTAAAACATGAGCAAATGACATAAATTACAGTCCTCGCCCTAGGAGGCTATGGAGGATGCCCACAGGCTATAAGGAGTCTTGTCATCCCCAGAAACAAAGTTATGGAACGCTTCTTAATGAAAAGTGGGAAATTGGGAACAAGATGGAGTGTGACTTTCTTAACAAAACAGATCTCAATAAATGCTGTACCTTTATTTACTTGTAGAGCATACTTTCAGTGCATTTCTGTGCTTATTTGTTCTGAGGTTTTGGTGCTTAGGGATTTTAACTGGGACAAAATTTTCTCCCTAAGCGATGCTTGTGTAATCTTAGTGATAAACAAGACTTTCAAACAAAAATAATCAAAAATAAAAAGAGGACCACCCCTCTAAAAGATTTTTAAGGCTAGTGTCTTTTATACTTAAGTGAAAACAATATTTACTTAGAACTAGCGTTTTATTTGGCAAAAAACTCAATAGAAAACTGGAAGGAAGAGACTTGGACAACTTGTTTTGTAAAATTAAATTACCAGTCGAAATATTTGATATTAAATTACCTTTAATTTCTGGGAACAGGGAGCTCAAGCACTTGTGCTTCCCACAAGCTAGACAAATTTTGCATTTTTGTCTTAATTTCTTGTGAGAAATTAAGAGAAATTAAAGAAAAAAAGAAATAAGAACTTAAAAGAAAAAGCCGTTTTGTCATAACTATTTCAGGCAACTTGCTGGAAGCCAAAAAGAGCCATATAGATTTCCAAGTTCTTTTTAAAAAATAAAAAGTCTGTCACAGTTTTAGGCAATTATTTTTATTCAAATATTTTTATTTTAAAATTTCAAGTTGACTAAGTATTTGTTCCTGATTACTTTTGTGGAGTACTTGACCCAAAAAGCTTATTTTTGAATTTGCAAAAGTATATAAAGATCCTTTCTTTAATAGAACTTGTAAACTCCAAGGGGTATCAATATATAAAAATGTAAGGAAGGCAAAGACATTTTTTAGTTTTCATAAAATTTTACATTCTGTTTCAAAATAAGTGTTTATATAGAAATTTCTGGTATTAAATCGCATTTTTATGAAAAATAACATCTCGTAATGCATCTTTACGCACGTAACTGAAGGGTGTACTTTAATCCTTTATAATTTTACAGGGAAGCAAAAATTACGTTCCTGAGATTGCCGCAGAAATTTACTTTTTGTCCAAGGATTTTGACGGTATGTTTTACTTGAAAATTAAAGTATAAAGCTGAATTATTTGGCTTCTATGTGATGCATTGGCATACAAATTTGCCAGGTAGTCTCTGAGATAGGGGCACATTTTTTGACCCTGTCATTGTTGATTTCCCATACCTTCTATGAAGTAAATGTTACATTTTTTAAATGTAATCTGTGGGCAAAGACCCACTAGAGTAATATTTTTTACCTTTTCAGTAATGTTAGTAAAAAAGTTCGAGATAAGTCCTTTGGTTTTGCAAAAGAAAATACGAATAAAAAATACTACAAAATCTGAAATTTTGATTGCTTTCAAATAAAAATTTGAAGTTTCTGAGCCAAAACGAAAGGAAAAAGTTCTTTTCAATTATTAAGACAAAACGGGTGCTGTAACTTGAATGACCAAAATAATATAATTGCTACAAAAAGATTTAAATTTGTTCTAAAATTGCGTGACATTATCATACCTTGTTTCCCGATCCTGGGTCTTCTTCTGCAAATCGAAGTTCCCTTCCTTGTGCGGCACGCGGTCATCCGGGGTGCCGACCTTGAGGCGTGCAAAGCCGTGCTTGCGCAGATAATCCAGGTCGATACCGTCGCAGGCCGGCGCATCCCAATCGACGTAATGCTCAAGACCTTCCGAGTCCGACCACTTAAAGTTTTCTTCCTTGTAACTATTTAAAGTGAAGAAGAAATGGGATTAGATAAACAATTAACTTGGCAAAACAGTGGTAAGAAGCGGCCCCTTTTGAAAATTAACAAAAGCTCGGTTTATGGCCTCCTCCCTCGAATAAGCATTGACTAGTTAAATTGGATATTGTTACCTTTTCAATACGGAAATAGTAATTATAACTAGCTCCACCCCCCCTCAAAAACCAAAGATTCAGTTGAAATATATCACACTTTCCATAACTATTTTTCGAAACTTTATGCATTGTTCTGTGAGAAAAATATATCTTTATTGTGAAATCGTTTTCCTGTCTTAATTGCTATTAGATCATTCAGTTTACCAGATGGTTAGAATGCACCCTTTTACTCAATGAGTTTGCTGATATCTGTCCACGGATATGTACTACCCAAATAACTGAGGGGTGATAATTATTGTGTGTTTAAGCCATCTACCAGAATATTTTTTGATTAGCAGGGGTTTTTCGGAAATCGCAGACAAATTTACAGTAAATTTAATTCTGCGAGAAAATATGATTATTATACCTCCCATGATACTTTTTGATGGGGTAGGGGGTGGGGCTTTAGTTGCTAATCCAATATAGTGATTTATAGTTACTCAAATTTGGGTATAATTTCACCTCTTTTTTGGTGGTGGCTGGTTTATCCTTAATATGCCTAAAGAGCTACCTGTTGGTATCTTTTTGACGTATCCATTTTTGCAATCTTGAGGCATCACGTTCTATACCCACCGGAACAATGGAGATTACCCAATTTTTGTATAAGTAGAAAATAGTAGAATACAAAAAGTTCAAACATAATCCAAAATAATTCGAAATAAACATACAAATCATTCTTAGGAAATATAAAATACTTTGAAATAGGCTTATTAATTCAACAGCAGCACTCTGGCCTGCCTCTGTTTGATACCACTCATATTCATGCCAGCGCCGCAGTGGATTTTGCTCTTGCCTGATACTAAAACTGATACTGAGCTGTCAATCACTCTGTATGAGGCGGCACAACAAGATTGCGAATCCTTAACCCAGCTTGCAATAGCGTCAAAGCAACATTGGGGTTACAGCCAAGAGTTTATGCAGTCTTGTTATGCTGAATTGGCGGTTACACCACACAAGTTAGCACATCACGATTTTTATTTTAAAAAAGCCCTGTTAGCTGGGCAGATCGCTGGCTTTTATTGCCTGCAAAAACTCAGCGCAAACAAGTTTGAACTTGAGGCGTTATTCGTCTCGCCAGAGCACATAGGCAAGGGCATTGGACAACGGCTTTGGCAGGATTTATTGAGCGCAGCAAGTGCACAAGGTGGTGAACAATTACTTATCGCTTCCGACCCTCACGCCGAAGCGTTTTATCTTAAAATGGGAGCGGTGAAAACCGGTGACATACCTTCCGGCAGTGTTCCAGGCAGAAGCTTGCCATTGCTGGTTGTGGAGCTGTCTAAGTAAGCTTTTAATCATTCAATTGAATCTACAACGAAATATCAATTTAAACATGCTCTACTGATTGTCTCCAATTACCGTAAGGGGGCAATCGTGCATCTGGAAATATGCTGAATAAAAGATTGTTACTATCAACAATAATTACTGTTCAGATATACACACACCCTCGGCATGTCAACTGAACAACAGAAAAAAGACCACTTTCAGCGAATGCGTTTTTTTCGTTTACTCAATCTCGCTGTATACATAGCTTTCAAAAACGGGGTAGTTTACTATGCCGAATAAACGGACACAGGGAAATTGTAAGACTGTCCGTATGGCAAAATACCATAGAGAAAGCTTTTTGGAGGACGGAGGAGAGAAGATTTTGAAAAAAGTATGTTTATAATGAAAGGGGGGTCATTTCGAGCTGCTTTTTGTTGGATAAACTTGTCCAAAATGTAAGGCGTGTATTTCCTCGAACAAAGTTGCATTCAAATGTCTGAACCACCTTCGTTTCAAATTTTATTTTTTAAATTTTGACGAGCATTAGGATCTGAAGTAGGGATGCATTTTTTTCTCTATTTAGTACCTTGTAAATCGCCTTTCTTAGAAAATCAGGAGAATTTTTAAGCTCGTCACTATTTTAGAAAATTAGGAAAATTTTTAAGCTCGTCACTATTTTATGTTCAGTTACCAATCAAAGAATCTATAACCCGGTTCCGATGACTGGGGAGGTTTTATAAAAGCCTGATAGGACGGCATCTTTGAATGCCAGGGCTGAGAAAAATGTCAGTGGCCTCAGTCCTTTTTAGGAGCGCTAGGATAATCAATATTTTCTTTATAATTTGTTGATATTTCCAGCTAAGTGATGTTGAAATAGGGGGCTTTACAAGTTTCCCTAGAATTGGAGCAGTTATTCGACCTAGCGAAGGATCTGCAGCGTTCTGGTATAACCTCAAAAGAAGTGGTAAAGCAGATATAATGTCCTACCATGGTGCATGTCCAGTTGTACTCGGAAATAAATGGGGTAGGTTCTGTTCTTTAATTAGTAATCATTGCTGGTCATTCTGTCCCTCTATCTGACTTATTCCTTTAGATATTTTCTATTTGCTCATTCTTCGGCGTGATTTTGAAAACAAAGTAGCAGGATGAGTTGAAGTGCAATTCTGAGTTGATCAATTTAGGTACTACAATCTACGTACACTGTGATAGTGAGGGTGGGGGCAAATACCTAAATTGCTCCTTAGCACTAAATCTCTAACTACACCTTTGCCTCCCAATAGATTTAGAAAAGTTATCTTTCGTTTGTGTTTTTATTAAATATTTTCTGTATTGGCATCGAAAAACTAAAAAACAAGAAAAAATGGCCGGTCTCTCGGATATTTATAGATAGATATCCCCCCACTACATTTTTGAGAGATTAACTACAGTTAAGAAGGGATATCTGTCTCCGGGCGTAGTCTCTGAAACTCCTAGCACTGAAATTCCGGCTACGCCTTTACCTCCCTATATATTTAGAGAAATTGTCTTTCATTTGTGCTTTCATTAAATATTCTCTGCATTGGCATTGAAAAACTTAAAAAAAAAAACAAGAAAAAGTTGTCCCTCTCTCATGTTTGCCACTCCCAATACATTTTCGTGAAATGACACCAGTACCTAGAGCCGTTCCTAGGGGAGGCAACATAAACCCTGGCACCACCACCCCTAGGAACGGCTCTACAAGTACCTTCTATACATAACTACGTCCTCAAAAAGTCTCTTAGAAGGATAAAAGCCAAGATGGCATCAATGAGTATTTTATTAGAACCTTTCTGTGTGGCTTGAGGGCTAGCGAACCCCTCTCTCATCAGGGGACTTCTTAATGTCCAGTCAAATTCTCTTAATCTCTTGTTCAGTCAAACAATTTAAGATATATCCATATATGGTTAACTATTCCGGTTTTCTTGGCGATGCTGGATTTGATAATACCGGAAAAGTTAAGAATTAAGATTCTTAACTATTGTCATAGATGTAGTTACGAACTAAAAACCGGGAATAAGAAACTTGTAATTAAATACCACTATCCGGCCAGAACGTGCACGTAAAAATCAACCTGATGGCGGTTCTACTCGTCGCCGCTCATAAGGGATTCTGGGAGGCGGATGAACTCACCCTGAAGCAACTAGCCGTAGACTTTGCTTGGCTCGTTCGTGAGCACGGCCTCCCTGGCAGCAAACACACCCGGCCTGATCATCCGATGCTCGACTGGGTCATGCCGCTTCTGACGACAGATTTGCAGCAAGACCTGGCTGAAGTGATCAACCGGACTCGGGGACCGGAAACAAAACTGACCGCAGCCCCTCCCCCAGCAACGCTCGCAGAAATAACCCCCTCACCGCTGGCTTCAGACACCGAACCCACCCCACCCAGCGCCGCAGAGATCGAGCCCGTCTCTCGGAAAGTCCCCTTAGCCGTCCTCGGCGTGGTCGCCGTCCTCCTCATCGCAGGAATCATCGCCGGCCGCTCACGCCCGTGACACCCATCCCATGCTAGTCGAACTCCTACACCAAGCGGTCTCGTGGCTCCTGCAACCAGTCATCGCACTCCTCATCCTCGTTTCCGCCGCAGCCGTGTGGGAACTTGGAGTAGCCTTGGGCGAGCGCATGGATGGACTCCGAAAGCTCCGTGAAGACGGGAGAACCCAACAGATCGAACGCATCGGTCGCAAACGCATCGAGCGCGCGGATCTCATCGCCCGAATCGCACCGATGCTCGGATTGATGGGAACTCTGATCCCGCTTGGCCCTGGCCTAGCGGCTCTTGGCGAGGGCAACGTCGCCCTGCTCGCTAGCGCGGTCACGGTCGCCTTTGACACCACGGTATTAGGACTCTTCGGTGGGATTCTCGGCTTCCCACTCGCTCGCGTTCGCCGCCGTTGGTACGATGAGTTGCTGGACGTCGCAGTGGCAGTAGCAGCACTACTTGAAGTATTCACAGTCGCAAGCAGTTGCAGTCACTAGTTGTCATGCTCGTAGTGGCAAATTATCGCAGTTGTAAGTAGTCACAGTTGCAAGTAGCCAAAGTAGTATTTGAGTTGCATTCGCAGTCACAATTTGCCACAGACCCAGTAGTAAGTTGTTGGTATTGCAAATAGTCTCTGTCGAAAGTATTCGTAGGATTAAGCGCTCGCAGTCACAAGCAGTCATAGTCAGAAGTAACCACGGTCACAAGCTATGGCAGCTGCAAATAGTGCAGTTGTATTCACAGTCGTAATCATAAATAGCCTTAGTCAAACTCCCGAGTAATCGCATTTTCTAGCATACGCAATCATAAGTAGCTACAGTAAAATATAGTGAAAGATACAAGTAGTCGCAGATATTAAGAGATATAAATAGTCACAGTCGCAGTCATAAGTATTCATATTTGCATCCTGTCCCAAGTGGTCAAAGTTACAGTTGTATTCACAGTAGTAGTAGTTACAGTGGCTATGAAAGTGTGAAGTTAACACCCATCGCCACTCCTAAGATATAGCGGATATACCATTTCGATAGTTTTAATGGACATAGTCTTTTGTTTTAGATTAACATTCTCCTTTGCATTCCTTTAAGTTTCATTTTGAAACAATTAGCCTTTTCTGACACAAAGAGGAAGAAACATTCCCCCTCTTTTCAATTTTAGATACTCTATGTAAACAGTGAGCACATTGCATAATTTACAACTTATTCTCCAAGGGCTGTGCAGGACTTTAGTTTCCCGGACGCATAGTTTTTAAAACTATTGAGTTATTTGAGCAAAGTGGGTATTTCATAATCAAGGCTATTTTTAAGGGGGTGTGGATCCGTTACCGACCCACGCGCCTTCGCTCTGATACCACTTTGAGCAATGTCACGCCGGGATCCTCCATTTGGTGAGTCAAAACGATAGGCGCGCTCCGGAAAGGTGTCAAATCCAAGCGCTGGTCTGCTTCCTATCGTCGCTCCGGCCCGATCTTTCCAACCAGTCATGAAGGCTCTAAGTGTGTAAGCGGCAAATCCAACTCCGGACCCACCATGCTGCTGGCGCTGCGCGACGTCACCAAATCCTACCCGACCGAGGAAGGACCCGTCGATGTACTGAAAGGTGTGTCGCTCGAGCTCGATGCCGGGCAGCATCTGGCGCTGACCGGCGAATCCGGGTCGGGCAAGAGCACGCTGCTGCACCTGATCGCCGGGCTCGATGTGCCGGACTCCGGAGAAATCCGCATCGACGGGACGGATATCGCGCCGATGAACGATGCCGGTCTCGCGGCGCTGAGGCGCGGCACCATCGGACTGGTGTTCCAGCAATTCAATCTGGTGCCGTCGCTGACCGTGGCGCAGAATCTCGCCTTCCATGCCCGCCTGGCCGGCCGGCTCGAAACCGACTGGACGACGGAACTCGGTGAGCGGCTCGGGCTTGCCGACTATCTCAACCGGTATCCGGAACAGCTCTCAGGCGGCCAGCAGCAGCGGGTTGCCATCGGCCGCACGCTCGCCGCCCGACCCGCGCTGATCCTCGCCGACGAGCCCACCGGCAATCTTGACGAGGAAACCGGTGATGCCGTCATCGCGCTGATGCTGGAACTGGTGGCTGATGTCAGCGCCGGCTTCATTCTGGTCACCCATTCGACCCGTCTCGCCGGCCTGCTCGACCGACGGCTGCACCTGACCCATGGCCGGCTGCAATGATCTCAAACCCACTGCACCACCACAAGACGTTTTAACTTTTAATGTGATTCTAAACATTCTTTTTAAAATTCCCATAGGCGCTCTTAGTATCAAATATTTTGATAGACATTAGAAAAAAGTGTTCTGCCCTTCCCTCTCAGCCTTGCACAACATTCTAAATATCCTTGTCATTCCTCCCATCGCCCTCCTTTCTCCAACAGTACCTGAATATTTTAACTTCATACCCTGAGCTGTTTTTAAGATATTACTGATCGTCCTTTTTGATAACCTAGACGCACATACTATGTTTCGAAAAAACACTTCCAAGTAATAGTTAGAAGTCAATTGACCCCTCTGCCTCAAAAACCTTGCAAGTTTTTAATTAAACCCTAGTTCTTCCAGTGATATTTCAGGTAAGTTGAAAACTTAGGTGTGCATAGCTTCTTTTGATATACTTAGGGATGCTAGTTGGTTCTAGAGAATAACGATGTAAGACTATGCAAATGTTGTCCTAGCGAATAATCCCTAACGGTTTCTTGATGATCAAATTGGCAAGGCCAAACATGGCTGCCTCTTACACTAATTCCTCTCAGTTAATAAGGATATTTGACATAACTTATGGCTATTATCCCTGGGGAATACGGCATTATGACGATTCCTGAAATACACTTATTAGGCCTATCGGTGTTTCTGAAGTTTTGCAGAAACATTTTTTATATAAAAGAAACAGAAAAACACAATAAATACATAATTTGGGCTGTATATTTCCACACAAAGGAGGGGATAAAGCATTACAAGAAGTGCCTTCAATTTGTATTAAAAACAACTATTTACACGTTACAAAGTAAGGAATATTTTCTTAACATGTCTCCTTCTCAATAGCACCAATTCTTGGCTGACCGGGCGATTAAACCGGGCGCCCTTGCGACCGCACTGAAGACGCTGTCGTTCAAGCGAAAAAACAGCTGGTTGACGGGGTCGTTGGCGGGTTTGGCGAAGATGCCGAACGTATAGAGGGCCAGGTGGTGGGTCATAGTACCGAACCGTTGCATGCGACGCGCAAAACCGGAGCGCCAATGATCGGGTGTCGCGGCCATATAACGTGTGTGTTCGTGCTGCACCAAAGGAAACGGGGTGCCTCGGCGAATCTCACAACAACCTGGACTTGGAGTGACACCCGTCACAGGATCGACTGCCAAGTGCGATTAGTATTGTGAAATCATAACTCGCGCACGTCATGGCAGGGAGACATTCAGTGACAAACCAAAAGAATAAGCCGACGGAAATCAAAGACAAAGACCTCGACGACGTGCACGGCGGGTTGCTCGATTATGACTGGATCGCCAAATCAAAACAGGGCGTCGGGCCGAAAACCGGCGGGAAAAAAGACCCGAACAGTTTTACCGCACCGGGCGATGTCGCCGGCGTGAAGAATTGAGCTAGTCCAGCATCGGAAGCGCCTGTCGCAGCATGAAGGGTGACAGGCGCCTTGAGGCTCGCTATAGAATAGGCATGATCCAGTCGTTCGCCATGTTTTGGTACTTTAGCTATCCGGGCCATCGGGCGGACGGAGGGGATCGCGTGTTCTAAACGAACAATCATAACGATACCGCCGCAACCGCCAGCTCTCTGGCGGTTTTTTTGTTGCCGCCGGGGGCCAAACGAGGGACCCGACGATGACAACCCGAACTGACGATCTGCGTATATCGCAGATGCACGAACTGATCTCACCGCAGACGCTGCTGACAGAGATCAAACCCACCGCCGACGCAAGAAGGGTACGTTACTTTCAACTATGACTTTTTGTGATGAAGTCAAGAAAATTCCAGCTATGTCTTTGTTCATTCGTTGTGCTTTCAGTTTATATTCATGGTTCAACTCTCTGTGTACTGAAAGATTTTCTTTTATGTAGAGAGACCCTTTTATGTATATGCCATAGAACCTAAAAGGAAAAGAAAGCATTTAAATGGAAAATAAATACGAATTACAGTTTATGACCATATAATAAGGGATCCTAACCAGGGGTGCTGTCATATCGGGAGAGACAGGAGTATATTTCTAGGGGAAACGGTATAGTAGATTTTAGACAAGTAACTACTATTGTTCCACCAAGAAATTACTGCTATAATGCCTGGGCCACGTCATAGTCATATCTGTCGATAGAATCAAAATTGCGCACGATTACAACGCCAATTATGTTTGCCGTTATTAGTTCCTCGAGTTGAACATTGTTACAAGTTTCAAGACTAAATTTCTTGACTGACTAATCAGAATCAAGGTTTACGGCATACTTTTTAAAACAAGAAAACATGGGAGCGTAGGACAGTGGTTCTTCTATCTGTAAGAGGAATATGACACAAGAAGATGGGGCATTAGTGGAGAACGGTAACACTAAACGGTAACTTCCGTTAAAAAGATTACTTAAAAATTATTTCCGTTCTAAAGTTATGTTTTATTTTCATTTTTTTCTTTGTTTATCACTAGTGATTGTTTCAATACTAGCTCTTTATGAAACATTTTCCATTTTTTTCCCAAAACAAGCATTATCCATTAATTTAAAAAATCTTTCTCGAAATTATTTGTTTCCTTTTTTCGTAATTTAGTATTAGGATTGACATATTCAAACAGTTCGTGGTAACGAATTGAAGAAAGGGGATGTTCCCTCCTCAACGCCCCGGTCTTTACGCTAAAGTTTTTATTGTTTTAAAAAGTAGAGTTGAGAGAAAGAGTCAGGTCAAAACTTTACTATCTATCTGGACAGTTAATCATTCTTTATTAACCTATGAGAGTAATCTTTGGAGTTAAAATATGAGAAAATAAATTTAGCAATTTTTATCTATTCTTTCGGCAAAATCACACTTCAATATTTCTGTAAAAAAGGACAGTTTAGCAAATAATGGTCTGTTAGAAATTGAAATATTGCGCTAGGTTTTAAGTTCAAGAACTTCGGTCTTACCGTCATTATACTATGTAAATAAGAATTACACAAGGGAATGTTATTATGCATTGTTTGTTCTAGATATCTGTTAGAATATTTGTGGATATTTGTCTTAATTTTTTTTTATAAACTAAAAAAGAAAGAAGGATGTGACAAAGATAACACCAAGGCTTTAAATTAATTACAGCAAAACTTGGACACAATATGTGGAATATCTTATATAACCTTATGCTAAATATAGTATAATAAATATAATAAACCTTATGCCAGTGCTATAGACCTTATCCTCGAAATCAGAGGTAAAACATCAGCTCCTATACACACTGTTGCTACCTCCTGAGTCCAAAAGCTGACAGGTCTAACATTTGAAGCAAATGTGCAATATAATTGCACCGAAAGGACAAGAAAGGAGCGGGACTTTCAAAATGTAAACAAGGTGATCATGGGTACTGCTAGGGAGGCATTATTAGCGATTTGAAACACTATGAATTTCATCTTGAGACATGTGTGGCTCTATCTTTGCCCAACCCATCGGATCTATTTGAACAAGTCATTTTCATTTTGATGAACGTACTATGTTTATAACACATAATCAAGAGACAACCTAAATTTTCGTCGTTCAGGACTCAGCAGAATCTCACAATCCTCACTAAATCCTCACAGCTCCGGCCTACGAAAGCAACAAGTTACAAAGCTCTGGATCCGGTCGGTCGAGAAAGTTCAGTTCAAAAGCACCAATTCGATACGCATCCATTCGGAGCGATAATTTCAGGGAAAGAGATTTTGAGGTTGGGTCAACGGAACCAGTCTTCAAAAGACCGTGAGCACTAAAAAACTATAACCTTACACTTAATAACCCTGACCAGAAGATAAGATAAAACAAACAATACAGCCTTTCCTAAACGAACTTGAATGCAAAATCTATTCCCCCTTATGTCTTGAATATTTTGTTGGGTTTATGGAAACTCACTTAAATCATTAAACTACGGTGGGAGTTGTCCGGCTCAAACGCACGTGTCAGTTTGTAATAGGCTACAGACAGTAGGTATTTCTTTAGCAAAATTTCAACCTTTTGTTACTTCAATCCCACCAACAATGTTTCTTACGGTTCCAGCAAAAACCTTTCCAGCAATAACTCTGCTTGTTCTAAAGATTGATTACTATTGTTACCATTAGTCTTGTTAAATGTACGGTGGCTGTTTACCTGCTAAAAATTACAGCGCTTTTCCTGTATTACCTACCATCTATTCAGATAATCGACCAAAACTGTACAGAAAAAGCAAAATACCCAAAATTGCAACTGTTTGCCTGTATAATCTGCAGTCTATTCAGGAAATAAATTTATGGACTCAACCAAAACTGTGCAAAGATAACAGATAATATAGAAAAAATATTACGTTCTGTGGAGAAAAGTTTTTTCTTTTTCTGTTCAACTGAGCAAGTTTACACTTCTTGTGGCAGCTCCTTACTTACAGTTCGTTACCAAGAACTGTTTGATATAATGTTAACAACTAGTTTTGTACTGAATCAATTGTTAAGTAGAACTCTGTTCTATTCAGTTTTATTTGAATCATTTTGATGAATCTTTGAGAGAAGAGAATGAAATGAGGAAATAGAACTCTCCTAGACTTAAATTTTGCGTATTACTTGAGTATTCTAGACGGAAATGTTAGCAAATTCAGTAATTTTTGAGTTTTTAAATTTCAGAATGCAGAAACATGTTTAAAAATGAATTTTTTTTAAAGAAGACTAAGTCGCTAAGACTGGGAATAAGTGAAGATGAAGAGGTAATAATGGGTAACTAGAAGATTATCAAGTGGATATATTCAACTTGCCTTGGTAATATTATTAGTAAAAATGGTGGATACAGTGACCCAGGGTGCTTTTTCACCACTGAAACATGTCCAAGGTTGGAATATCGTAAGTTATAGTTGTGGTCAAATATGGTTTCGGAACGTAGGTGTCCCGAAAACTGGAGAAAGATTTATTAGATGTTTTCCAGAGGAATTGGAACTATGTGTAGCTGTGTTGGTTTAGGGTGACTTGGTGCTGCAGTGTATTGCTAGTAGTAGTAGCTGTTGTAGTTATTATTAATTTTTTTGACAAATATAAGTTTTGTCAATTTATTTAGCAATCAATAAACTTAGTAAACTTGTCATCTGTATAGAGGCTCATTCGAATGTGAACCAGAACTGATAAGCACAAACCACTGAGCCCGAGTTTGTTTGAAGCATCAAACAGTTCGTAGTAATTAGCTGTAAGAAAGAAGTGACAAGGCCTAATATTTAGCCAAACTGTAAAAAATGGAATTTTAATAGCAATTTCTACATCAAACTGTAATAAGGAGAGATCAGGCTCAATAGTAACCGAAACTCTAAAAAACGGAATTTCGATACCAATAGTTAAATCAAAAGAATTGCATTTTAATGCTTATTTTAAAAATATAAGTTTCATCAAGTTTAGTCTTACCCATCAAAAGTTACGAGCCTAAGAAAATTTGCCTGATTTTAGAAAATAGGGGAAAACCCCCCTAAAAGTCATTAAATCTTAACGAAAATCCCGATCGTTACTGTTTAGCCTGAGAGTCGAATCTGTCATTTTTAAATTTATGATATATTTACAGAAAACAGTTTGCTAAGGTGCAATCATAGGTAGAATCTGTAGGCCAATTGGAAGTTCAATCAAACTTTGATCTTCTCGGTCCCGTTGATCCTGTCTTCAGCAAAGCTGAGAAACAAATTTTTTTTGCAACTAACTAAGAAGTGTGAATATGACCCTTAGACGTAAGAGTGACGACAGAAAAGTTTAAAATTGTACTGTTTTATTAAACTTGATTTCAAACCATTAGCCTCTAACTTTCAGAGATTAACCCTTCAACTCCATTAGGACTGATAGGACGAAAGATAGGACTGATAGGACCCCAATGGGACGAAAATTCGTAGTATTGCTAGACAAGGAAACTTTTTTCCCTTTTCAATTATTTTTTTTTTGAAAAATTAAAGAATGTACCATCAGGGTGAGTAAGAATTTTTGACACCTCTTAACACGTCCCCCCTAGCACAATAATGTTTTTGCGGCTCCAATAGGTTAGTTTTAATTTTATGGAACATCTATTGGTCTATGTCTGCTAACCTACTGAGTCTCTCCTAATTCTTTAGAAAATTACAAAAACTACTATATTTTCAGCATTCTTTTTATGTGGTGCTGGTGCTATACCAGCCTTAGAAGTAATTCTTAGTTTGCAGTTCATTTTTAATATAGAAAGGCTTGAGAAGTAGTTAGTCTCCGGGATACGGAAAACTGGAATAACTTTTTAATAATTGTATGATTTTTTTTCACTTCTTGATGATAGTCTATCATCCTAGGGCAGATCTAAGGCAGATAGCCATATAATAAGGGTAAGTTAGATAGTTAATCAATTCTGTGAGCCATTTGAATGCAATTGGAAACCAAAAATAAGTCAAAGATTTGTGACCAACCATGTCCATAGAATTTGCAAGTGAGTGAGCGATTGAGATTTCTAATTAACAACGTTTTTAATTAAAAACAGGCAAAGATCAATTAAACAAGCAAAGTTTTTCTGAGGGAAGTAAAGAGCGAAGTTGAAACTTAAAACTAATATGAATTATTACTTCACGGTCTATCTAACATATATCAGTAAAACTAGCGCAAATAAATCAACTTTGATATTTCCCTATATTTGTAGGATCATTGAAATCTAGACCGTGAAGTAATAATTTTGCTCGTTTTTAGGTTCCAACTTCGTTCTTTACTTCCCTCAGAAAAACTTTGCATGTTTAATTAATCTTTGCCTGTTTTATTTTAAAACATTGTTAATTAGAAATTTCAGAATTAGATTAATTAGATTATATTAATGCTTATTTTTCAGTTGTTCCGCTATGAAGTTGCTTATAGAAACAAACGAAAACTCCGTTGATCTCTCGATCATATTGTGGCGACGGTACGTTATCGATGGCAATGGCGCTTGGTTAAATTTGGCGTTAAATGAAAGACACTTTTTAGCAAGTTCTATATTAGAAGATATGATAGAGAGGTATTTTATGCTATGTGATATGATATTTATGCGAAGGAAGAGAGGCACGCAATGACCCCGGAAGCGATCATATCGAATCCCCCCAAGGTGCTAACCGAAGACCAGCGCGCGGCCTATTTTCGTGACGGGTTCTTGTCGTTGGAGGGGTTTGTCGGGCAGGACTGGCTTGATCGGCTTTGGGAGGTGACCGATGGTTTCATCGAAAAGAGCAAGTCTATTTCACAATCGGACGACAGGTTCGACATCGAGCCGGACCACACGCCCGACAGGCCGCGGCTGCGCCGATTGAGCTGGCCGGTGTCCCAGCACGAGACTTTTTGGGAGTTCGCGAGCCAAGGGCCGATCGTGGACGTAGCGGAGGATTTGCTGGGGCCGGACGTCGTGTTCCATCATTCCAAACTGAACTTTAAATGGTCTGGAGGGGGCGAAGAGGTGAAATGGCACCAGGATTTTCCGTTCTATCCGCATACCAACCGCTCCCATCTCTCTATCGGGCTATGCATGGCGGATGTCGACGATGAAATGGGCCCGCTCGGTGCTATTCCAGGCAGTCACAGAGATCGGATCTATGACCACTACGATATCGACGGCAATTGGGCCGGCGCGCTCCGTGACGAAGAGGCGGCGGAGCTCGACTTGAGCCGCGTTGTCTGGATGAAGGGGCGGGCCGGCACCATCACCATTCACAATATCTGCGCCTTGCACGGGTCCATGCCCAATAACTCGCCGCGCGGTCGACCACTGTTGCTGAACGCCTACGGCTCGGCCGACGCGGTCGCGCTCACGCCCTATCCGGGCTCGGCTTGCCCGCAGAATGGAACCCTCGTGCGCGGCAACACGGCGTCCATTGCCCGGTTCGACATGACCGAGTGCCGGATGCCGCCCGATTGGTCGGGGGGGTATAGTGGGTAATTGTCTGATTAATTGTGCTTCTCTTTAAAAGATGTACGATACTGCATTTTGCCTTTCCAGGAGATTTTTATTTCTTCTGCTAATCAGAATTTAACATGTTGTATTGTTTTAGAATTACCAAAAATATAGGAGCTGGAACTAAGAAGGAAAGTGTGCTTTTGATTATATAACACCTGAGTCTATGGATAAAACTGTACTTTTGATTTGTGGGTATGTTAGAGAAATTCTTTCAGAATTATCTCATAAAATGCTCATTTTTTCTGAAACAAACCATCTGCACCATTCATTTGCCTTGATTTACATTTTAAATTTTCTTAAATTTGTTTTAGAGTCAGCTGGAAAGCTCAGTCACCAGGTGCATGCAATACCCCATATAAAACTCAGCCTATTGAAATTCAAATCAATCAAAACTCAATTCACTTGAATTTTACTCATGCAAAACACCGCTCAGGAAAATTCAACCCATGCAAAATTGACCCAAACAAAGCTCAGCTGAGAAAAACTTTGCCCAAATTCCACCTGTGCAACATTTTGATCCTTACTTCCAATGCTGGAAGAGGGTCTTTAGATAACAATGCTCTAAAACAATCAGAGATTTCTACAATAATTCTGTATATTTTCTCTTTACTCTTTGCATTCTTTCTTATTTGCCACCCCTCCTCCTAATTCAATAAGTCCCTGTATACATCCCTGTTTTATTTTAGAAAAGTCAGCAGAGTAGAACTAAATCTATGGAAATTCAATCTAGACAAAATTCTATTTGAAAAAAATTTACCAACAGTCTACTTTAAAAAAAAAAGAGAACAGTCCAGTGCCCCCTCAATTCCCACTTGTCCAAAAACAAACGGACTTGAAACCTTGAGGTCAGTAGAAGAGGTACCATAAGGTGTTCCTCAGAGTAGTTGCCTTGGTCCAGAACTCTTCTGCCTTTTTGTCAATGACTTGCATTCTACAGTTAAAATGTTTGCAAATGAAGTAAAGCTTTACCGCTCCTTGACAAATTCAAATGAAACTTCACTGCTTCAAAAAGATTGGATGCAGTGAGCAATTGGTGTACTATCAACTTCATGTATGTCAATCAAAATAAGTGTAGGGTCGTCCATTACTTTCGCAAAGTAGAACAAAGTTACCGTCACTGTCTAGCTGGACATTCATTTTTACCGGTTCAGAATCTCCGTAACCTTGGTGTTCATTTTGATTGTAGTCTTAATTTTGATAGGCATGTCTCTGAAGTAACTCGTAAGGTAAACTATCAGCTATTATGTCCCAGACGTAATTTCCGTAAGTTTAATCTGCGATAGGTAAGACTTATCAAAATACCTGCATAATTTGGAACAATTTCCACATGATTTACCAAGTATCCACAGTACATTCCAGAGACGAACATGACACCAATACTAATTACAACAACGAGTCTGTTGCAACCAGAAAAAGAAACAGCAACTAGGCATATTGCAGGAAGGAGAAAAGAGATTCCCGTACATATTTTCCGGACAGTTGACTGCTTAATAGTGTTATTCCTGCGTAGCCTCTCCATGATCCAGCTTAAGAACAGGTTAAACAACCACATAGCAACGTGTGGAAGTGCAGACAAGCCGGCGTTTTCAGCAATGTCAAATCGAAGAATCTGGGTGCTAGTGAACAACATAAGGAAATGTCCAAGCCGAGAGACTATAAAGACACCCAGATCATTATTGATTTCCTAATAAAAGAATCACCATTTAACGGAGATTCTCAACTAAGCTCGGAAATGTAAAACCACTTATTCTAAGGGTTTTCAAACAGGAATGTATGATTTTAGAAAAATGTGTATGAGAGGAAATCTCTCTAGACTAATCCGATGTGGCATATATCTTCTTCCTGGATAAAAGATAGCTGTCAATATTTAATCGTCGAACAGGTCATATTATAAGATTTAGAGAAAATCTGAAAAAGGGTTGGAAACCCTGGGTTTACACTAATAGGTGTGAATTGATTATTCCCTATGCCTAATTAATCCTATTACCAACTTTACTGTGTCTAATTACTCAAATTTTGTTCCACTAATCTATCTTACGTTTCGAATTTTTCTATCTACTCTTCAATAATTAGCATAACTGTCAGGTGTTTGATTCATTCGCCACAGAAAAAAGAGAAGAATGTAATTTTTGGTCGGCACTGCTTACATGCTTTTACTGTACTGTTGATAATATCAGTGAAATAGATAAAATTTAACGATTATTGAATTGATCTCTCCATGAGAGAGACAAGGGTTGTAAAAAGAAGGTAAAGATTACGGCATCAAACTTGACACCGTATACCAATGTTTGCGCCGCCCGTTTCTTGGCCTTTCAGCCAAAAAGTGCAGCGAGGGACTGGGGTCAGCAAAGGAGAGGAAAAGGAAGGCGAAAAATCGTGGGAAAAAGATACTATTAGAATCATAGGGCAATTGGCTGCTGACAAAGTATTTAGTGCTCAATGGAGTGTTAATAAACTATTGTTTTTTTTTTTTTTTTTTTTGTTTTTTTTTTACGAGTATATATCGGGAATGGTCAAAAACGATTTTTACTGGTTTAGAGCGCATCTCAAAAATAGTTCTACTGAGTATCCCATAAAGAGAAAAGGGGTGTTTTGGCGTCGATATACGTGCATTGAGCAATACAAAAAAAAATCTAGGAAACAACTTTACTTGTCGTTTGTCGGATTTACCAGGACAATCTAGTCGCATTGTTTGATTGCAACTGGATAAATTTCATGAAAAGAAGATCTTTAATGGATAGTAGATTATTTCTTTTAAAGTAGCACACATGCAAGTGCACTGTTGTGAATAACTTTTTAATTTAGTTAATTTTTATTTAGTCTCTTTTGTGCTGTTCAAAGAAATATCTTGAATACTTAAAACCGGAAATGGGTTTCCCTGAAGCTGGAATTTCATTATACTCGCTTCTTCTTAGGTTTCTTTCCGGATACTTTACTTCTAAAGAGATATCGATTCTCAAGCATAATTTTTTCTTAAATTTTTTATTGTTTCTCTAGAGCCCTAGGAATTTGTCACCTTTATTACACGATCTCCAAGGTGAAAGATACACGCTTGCGATGAGACTTTGGGTAAAGAAAAACCGTATATAGACACCTGATGGGATTATCGAAAAGTATCTTGAGAGTTAGATCTTCTGACTTGATCAATCACAGGTTAGTCTCTTCGGAGACAATAACAACCCATTGTACAACATCACATGATTGTTACACATTAGTGATTGGCTGGAAGTTACCGATATTACCAATTATATAGAGTAAGATTACTGTTATATAGCAATGAAATTTACCTGTGTGAATCCGTCTGTGATTGGTCAAGTAGGTGGCGGCCCTGAATCTTTTGTGACAAAATTCACATTCATAGTTCCTTTCTCCAGTGTGACATCTGATATGAACAACCAGGGAATATTTCCTTGCAAAGTCCTTGCCACAGTACTCACATTTGTAGTTCTTCTCGTTAGTATGAATTGAAGTGATGATGAATGCAGTTGCTGAATTGGTTCTTGGATTGATGCTATCCCTTGCAAGACAAACTGCAAGAGGTGATAGAGCAATTAGAAATGAACAATGGCTCAAAAAAGAACTCAAGGGAACAGAACTCCGTGGAAAATATTTGGGAATTATTGGTTTAGGTAATATTGGAAAAAGATTAGGTCGACTTGCTCGTGCATTAAACATGAATATTATTGGATATGATGTAATGCCAATTGACGAGGAATTTGCAAAAGAAGTCGGTTTGATGAAAGCTGATCTGAATACATTGTTGCAAAGTTCTGATTATGTTTCAATACATGTACCTCTTTTAGATTCTACGTATCATCTTCTTAATGAAGAAAAAATGTCTACCATGAAAAAGACTGCGAAAATCATTAACACTTCAAGAGGTGGAGTTGTAGATGAGGATGCACTTTACAATGCACTCAAAAATGGAACTTTAGGCGGAGCTGCTTTGGATGTCTTTGAAAAAGAACCTGCAAT
>JAAAKM020073195.1:194869079-194890157 GCA_010016025.2 Alatinidae sp. Z8VKAUB7J3 | reverse complement strand
CAGAATTAGATAACGTGATATTGACTCCTCATATTGGTGCGCAAACTAAAGAAGCCCAATCCTTAGCAGCAAATGTGATTGCTGAGAAGATTATTCAGATTTTGCGTGGCGTAATTTAGAATCCTTTATGCGTGAATCTTAAAAATAAGTAAAAAAGCTTGACTTTTACGTGATTTATTATCGTCTCTTCATTTTTAACGTCTATTCTGAGGTCAAAATATGCATATGAATAATTTCGCAGCAAAGGAACTGTACTCAGAAAAGCACACTAAGTTGCCAAGTGTTAGTTCTCTATTGAAAATTTCACTTGGGTTGATTCTATTTACAATGATTTCTACTGCTTTGGTATATGCTGAAACAATGTCTACCAAGCTCACCCCGGCCCCGCACAGCCCCACCAGCAACGAAATCTTGAGCCCAAACAAAGTCCGCGCAAATAGGTCCCGGCCGTGAATATCCGTCCCGAACCAATGCGTCGCTGAAGGGGCCAAATACTGAGCCTCCGAAAGCGCCGTCACGGAGTGGCCGGGAAGGAATTGGACCCAGCCCAAAACCAAGAGAATCAGCACGAGATACCCCCCTCCCAAACTAGCGGCAGGATGACGCCGGCACATTCGCCAAAACTGAGACTGTCGACGCTCACCCGACACCCCGGAATGCTTGCAGCCCGCCCCCCGAAACTCAAGCCTAGGCCTTGCTGGTAGGACTGAGAGTCCTCTGAGGCTAATGGTGTTCTCAAATGCCTCCCTTTGCCCAACCGATTTCCCAGGGCCGAAGGCCCGCCCCATACCAGCCCGGGGTAACGCACCGGGGATTCCCACCAATCGTCCACGGCACCAACGATTCACGCGATCGCCTCCCTTGCCCAACGGCTCGCGAGTACGCTCGCCGTACCAATTATCCCACCCCATTTCTCAGGGCCGAAGGCCCGCCCCATACCAGCCCGGGGCAACGCACCGAGGAATCCCACCAATCGTCCACGACACCAACGATTCACGCGACCGACTACCTTGCCCAACGGCTCGCGGGTACGCTCGCCCTACCAATTATCCCAACCCATTCCTCAGGGCCGAAGGCCCGCCCCATAACAGCCCGGGGCAACGCCCCGGGAATATCCACAATGAAATCCCGAGCCCTGTAAGGGCGGACCACCCCACCGAGATCCCCAAACATTCCCTCAAAACATTCCGCCTTTACTCTCCTTCAATTCTGAGCACAATCCCCCAAGAGTCTATGCTCTCGGGTTAAGGAAAATATCCAGAAACATTTCCGAACGTGGGGAAATTGCATTTAAATCAGTATTCATATCCCCCAAAACAACCCACTGTAGACCGTTTGAACTGACGTCCTCAAGTAATTTCTGCAGCTGTGTGCAAGCTTTTGCATAAGCATTCAGGTATAACATGGTATTTTTGTTACACGGCAAATAACAGTTTACAAGCACTGTATTGCCTAGCCAGAGAGCAAAATATGTCTATCTGAAAAATACTGTAGCCTACCGGAGATAAATGAGTTTTTTATTTACTATGCACGCAAGAACACCGGAAGGACCACCACGTGTACGTCGAACACTCATCATAAAAAGAAATACCATTGCTTCTCTTTAGAAAATTAACGGAAGAAGAACATAGAAGATGCTCCGTTAATCCGTTATTCCAGTTAATTCGGAAATATTAGAAAAAATGAGGTATTTTTAACTTACGAACGGGTGATCGGATCTTAATAAAATTTGATATTTAGAAGGAAATCGTGTCTCAGAGCTCTTATTTTAAATTCCGACCGGATCCGGTGACATTGGGGGAGTTGAAGGGAGAAACCTGAAATTATGGAAAACGCTAAGAATAGAGGGATCGGGATGAAACTTGGTTGGAATGGAACGGATCTACCGTCTTTGGGGGAGTTTAAGGGGGGGGGTTAATTCTGAAAAATTAAAAAAAATAGGTATTTTTAACTTAAGAAAGACTGGTCAGATCTTAATGAAATTTCATATTTAGAATGATCTTGTATCTCAAATCTATTATTTTAACCCAGTCTTTAATCCAGTCTGGATATTAGATCTAGTGTCATGGCACTATTTGAATAAAATGAGAATGCATTCTGCACGATGGAATGTGAGGGGCGCCGTGTAACATACAAACGAGGTAGCGGTGCCACCGAAAAGGACGCTGGGCAATCTGCGCCGAGAAGGGACTTTGTGCAGTGCGTGACAGGAGGGTATGGTTACTAGCGAAGTCAGTCCAGTAGAGTCCCTAGATCCTTCGAAGACGCTCCGTCTGTGCGAAATCGACGAAGCTAATAATAAGTTTTGCAGCTGGCCACGTTTCTACTCCATACAGCAGCACTGTGCTAACTGGTGCATTTTAAATGCATATTTTGGTACGGGGACTTATGTTTGGATTTTGCCAAAGGCTGCTCAGTTTCCTGAATACTGCCGACACTTTTGCTATTTGAGATGTAATCTGTTTTGTAATCGAGCTATCCCTCGGAAGGATAGGTACCAGGTAAGTGAAGTCTTATATCACATCTACTTGGTTGCTTCCGATCTTTACCGTAGACTCTTTACCGTAGTCACATCTACTTGGTTGCTTCCGATCTTTACCGTAGAACGGAACGTGGAGAGCTTTGGTGACGTTTCCGACGGTGTCCGCAACAAATGCTACGTCGTCGACGAAATCTATATCAGAGAGTAGCTGGTCTTCAAACTGAGGACCCAACTGCATGCAATTCGTCGTGCTCGTCATAACGTGCTCTAAGACACAGTTGAAGAGCTCGGGAGTGGCGTTGTAACCTTGCCAGACGCCTGTCTTCACTGAGAATGTGTGGCTGTATTTTTCCATTGACTTGCATGCAGTTCTCCATACCATCATATAGGTTTTCGAAAAATGAGCAGTTTGTCTGTGGTAGGCCTGTGGTTCTCAGTATGAGCGAGTGAAAACGGCGATCTATATAATTAAAAGCTGCCTTGATGTCGATAAATTCAATGTGCAATTAATTGTTTAATTCTACTTTCTAAATCTGTTTGATCCTACTATCTTAATCTGTTTGATTCCACTTTCTAAATCTGTTTGATTCTACTCTCTAAACCTGTTTGATTCTGCTTTCTAGGTGTGCCTGAAAAAGAAATTATAGCTTGCAACTTTCGTTCTCACCAGAGGATGGCCTCTCAGACTCTGTTAGGGATTTATCCACCAGACTCAAATGTACTCAACCAATTATTTTTTTAGGCGGAGGGGGTAGTATACTCTATGGGAAGATCTTGAATAAAAATATTGCACGTTCTCAGTAACAGATTTACATAAAATAAAATATGTTTGCTTTTTTCAATAGCTTGAAGCCTACACAAAGTTATAAGTCAGTACAAAATTGGAAAAACAAATTCAAAATTGCGTATCCTAGTAAAATCCATGCATTTGGGTAGTTATAAATCTTAGGCATTAAAGTCAAACACTTCATGATAGCAAACTGTAAACCAAATCTCTGAAATGGGGAATTTTTATAACAATTTATACATAAGAAAAATTGGCTCTTTATGATGATTCCAAATATGTAAAATTCATTAAGTTTAATATTATCCTGTAAAAACTACAAGCCTGAGAAGTTTTTCATGATTTTTGAAAAAAAGGGGGAAACACCCACAAAAACTTAAGCACTCATAATGATCACATCGTCAGATTCAGGATATCTCAGAACCTTGCTGTAGAGGTTTCAAGCTCCTATCTATAAAAATATGGAATTTTACATTTTTTTTTGCCAGAAGAAAGATCACAGATGCATGTTTATTTTTTTGGGTATTTGTTTCCCAAGGGGCGATGGTGTCAAACCAATGGTCTTAGGAGATCTAGAGAGGGCTCATTCGAACGGAAATGACCACCTCGCTAATATTGCAGGGGCTAAATTTTGGCTGACTACTTAACCCCTTCACCGCATCTGCGATTTCCTTAACACGTTCCTGGATAAGACGAGCATTCGTTCGAATCATCGAGAGGACTTTTTGGCCGGATTCTTGGCTGGCCTTGGTCTGCTCTAATTCACTCGGTGATAGATTGCCGTAGAGACCATTTAATTTTTTTTCAAGAATCCACGCTCCATAGGTAATCGGCACCATCATGTTTTTTATGTCATGACTAATATCTCCCAACAAATGCGCCACTTCACCCAGTTTCACTTGCTCAAATAACCGCGCCTCCTCAATGGAAATAGCCGTAAAGGCAGAAATGATCGTCAAGATCGCCACATCCTCATGATCCAGTCGTCCCACCGTTTTGTTCATCACCTCAAGCACACCAATGGGATCTCCTTCCCACCGTTTCAGAGGTAAGGCAATCAAATCCTGAGTCACCTGACCAGAGACCCGATCAATACCAATAAAATGACGACTATCTTGTTGAACATCATCCACAACTATAGCCTCTCCAGTTTGAAAGGCCGATCCCGCAATTCCCTCATTCCAACTAAATGCCGTGCCAAGTGGTGGAGACTTTTCCCCCATCGTATGGGAAAATACCAACTCTTTGGTGTCCGGGTTCGCAATGAGGATACATCCCGCCTCCGCCCCCACAATATCCAGGGCGATCTGCAGGGCCTGCTCCAACACATCCTCTAGCCGCAAACGTTGGAAAAGCGCTTCGCTAATCCGACGGGCGGCTTCTAACTCTCGCTCTCGACGTTCAAGCCGCTTCTGGGCTTGTTGGTCGTGAAGCCCGGCTTGACTCCTCGTAGAATTTTCTTGGTCGTTACGATTCTTCTGATATCTAGCCCTCAGATGCAAGAACTGTTGCAGAGGAATCCGGAATTGAACCATGTTCAATAATCCAGCGCTTCTATGACAGACAATAGAGACCAGCAATGTTTCAGGAGATAATGCGCCATCAAGATCGTGCTATGTCTAATTTAGAATCTATCCCTGGTAAGCCTTTTCTTTATAAGCTATCATTATTTGGTTGTAGCATTTCATTATGAAAAAGTACAATGTTTTCTCTTTCAACTTAACAATGCGAGAACCATTTTTTTGCAGTTAGAGATAAAAAATATAATTCTTTTTGTAAGGAAAAGTGGTACCAGACAGTACTTCGGGGGATTTCCCTTGTATAAACTGTTATTGTTGGCTGTCTAAGGAAAAGTAGTGAAAGACATGACTTTTGGGGATTCCTCTAGTATTGGGTGTTTAAGGGAAAATGATAAAAGACACAGCTTTTGGGGATTCCCCTTGTATTCGCTGTTACAGTTGGCTGTTCAAGGATAAGTGGTAAAAGACACATTTTTGGGGGACGTCTTTGTATTAGCTGTTATTGTTGACTGTCTAAGGAAAAGTTGTGAAAGACACAACTTTTGGGAATTCTCCTAGCATTGGTTGTTTAAGGGAAAGTGGTAAAAGACACAATTTCGGGGGATGTCCCTTGTATTGGCTGTTTAAAGGTAAGTGGTAAAAGATACAAAACTTTCGGGTATTCCCATTTTATTGGCTGTTTAAGGGTAAGATAAAAGATACATTTTTGGAGAATGTCCCTTGTGTTGGCTGTTGTTGTTGGCTATTTAAGGAAAAGTGGTACCACTTTTCCAGACACAACTCTGGGGAATCCCGTTGTACTGGCTGTTTGATGAAAAGTGGTACAAGGAAAGCATTTATTCAAGTTTAGATGACCCTTTCTAAGGCTAAGCTAGAAACTGTAATAGCTTCATAGACGACTTTCGATTCTAGGATTGCTGACATAGAATGATTTACAACGTAGGGCTACAGATAATTAGATATAAGCTATAAAGTAGACTGCAGAGATGACAATAACTTATTTAGCAGCATTATAAGACTTTAGTATGGCAGAAATGATCAATTTCTAATGAGAAATTAGAACTCTAAGAATAAATTGCTTTTTGAAATTGGAAACCCATCATTAGCTTCAACAAAATGAAATTGCTTATTTTGGGATTACATGGAAATTATATATCACAGCAGCTTTTCTTTTTAATGGCTTCTAATTATATTTTTTTTATTCATTTTTCTTATTTTTTATTAATTTTTTCTTATATTTTTTTTTCTTATAAGAAATACTCGTAGTCAATTCTGGCTTCTGTTATAACTGTTCTTTTCATTTAGAACCAACATAAACTTTGCTTAGATAATAATAATTCTGGTGAAGGCGATGGCCTTCAGAGTAGTCCCAGAAACCACGCCGAAAACCGACGACCAGCACCGAAAATCTTGTAGCAGCCCGTCACCGAAAAGGCTTCAGCACGCCGAAGCCGCCACCGATACGGTCAGCGGCGGCGCGCCACCGGAATTTTAAGTGCCAAATCATTGCTGAGATTATTGAGAGGCAAATTTAATGCAAAATCTATTATCGAACGGTGCATGCGAAAATTTTGGATCCCCTCAAAATGTTTTTGAGTCTACTTGTCAACTACGGATTTTAGATTATCATTCATTTGTTCCCGTCCTCTTTGCTACAATATATTTTTTTCAAATTAAATGAGTTTCGACAAGCCATGATGTTCGCCTTTCAGGCTCACCAGTTACTCCTCTAGATGGTCCTGGAGGGTCAGGCTCTGGAGGGGCTTGTCCTAGGTCAGCACGAAATAGAAAATTAACTTAATTGAGCAAATAAGAATATGTTCACGTTTCTTAGATATAAGAATAATCAGAAAGCCTCTGATATTTCATTAAAATTCGTATTTGTGTGTTCTCCATCATAATCGCAAGTTCAAAAGGTTATTAAAACTCAACAGTATTTATTTGTGAATACAAAATACAAACATTTACATCTACCGTGTAGGTTTGACATATGTGTATATTTTTTTGGACATTTGGATAATCTGAGACTGATAATTTTTATTAAGATTCATAGTTGTCCATTTTCCATGATACCAAAAGTAAGAAAGGTTGTCAAAACTAACGATATATTCATTTATGAATATGGACGACAAACATTTAGATATGTAATTTACATTGGAGATACAGAGGTATCGCCAAAACTACTAGAAAGATTTAGGTTTCCTTATGATTTAAATCATTGATAGAGCTCTAGTTTAGAGACAGGCCTGCGGAAAAAAATTAATTCTTTCAAAAAAGGGTTATCATGTCATCAGATAAGACCGCTTGACGACTGGTTTTGAGATTAATATTGATTGTCATAAGAATTATAACCCTTTTTGATCTGGGGGAATCAAGATTTGAAAATTTTCTACTGGAAGTTCAAAGGTTTTTGATTGACACGTCCTCTAAGAGTCTTGGTCAGGCTAGTGAAAGGGGCATTTGTTTATACAGCTCTCAGAACTCTAATCCCTTACCCTTAGCCTACTCTCCTAGAAAGTTCCCTGAAGACTGTCAAGATGCCCCTCCACCTCTTCATCTTTTGTGCCGATAAACATATGAAAAGCCTTACCCATTCTCATCCCTAATAATTGACGAGAATGAAAAATATAAAATAAAGGATAAAGATCCTCCCGAGCCATTGATCGTACATAGGGCGTCGACATATTATTGTCGACGTTTCAGTTGCTGGGTGGACCCAAATGTGAGCCGCAGAAGGGCTGTAACTTCTCTTATCCCTAATATTTGGTGAAAAACTATGCAATACTGTGCAGGTAAAATAAAGATCCGCCCAAGCCATTGATCGTGCATAGGGCGTCAACAGGCTATTAGTCTCTAAAAGCAGAGCATTTTCTTTAGAATTCCAAGGCTCAAATTGTTTTTCAGAATTGAACTTCAATCGATTATTGAAATGGAACCAGATAAGCTTTTAAGGAACATCTTTTCAATTTGCTAAAAGTCGTGACTTGGCAAAGGTATGATCCTTATCTAAGATAAATTGTCTCCTAAGCAACGTCACGTCAACTTTGTATGAAATAGAAACGTTTTGACCCTATTTCTGTAAAAGAAGCCTTTGTTATAGATTTTTCAATGCATCAAATGCTCTTTCAAAATGCGAAATACTATGTAATTAGTCTAACGTGAATGTGAATTTACTCGAGACATGATTATATTTGAACTGGAAAGCAGGTATTCTTCTTTCACATATTTGGATTCTGGATATTGAAACACATTTTAACAGAAGTATTTTTGGCTATTAATGTTGCTAGGTTTTGTACCTGTGGTTATTATTGCAGTTATTTGAATTTATTATGGTATATTTGCCCCAAGAGAAACATTAATCCTGGAAAATTAAAATTCCAAAGAAAAAACGAAAAAAATGAGATTTTTCGGAGAAAACAAAAATACTAAAAAACAGAGGCAATATTTTGAAAGGCCAACAATTTTGCCGCAACCCACAATGGCTTCAGCATTCAAGGAACCTACCAGGTCAGCATCCGGGCTGAAGACGCGGCAGGCAACATATCAGAGCCACTGGTAACCAGCGTCGCAGTGGGCCAGCCGGCCAGGCGTCGCGCGATTATCGTTGCCGGCGATGCCAGCGGCTTTGGGAATGGAAGCGCCATCCGTGACAACGCCCAACTGGCCTACAACGCACTGGTGGAACAAGGCTACGGCCCCGATGGCACTGAATGTACTACCGTGGGCTGTGACGACATTTTGTACCTCAGCGCCTTCGGTACCGCCGGTGTGGACCTTGCCCCCAGCCGCGAAGAGCTGGAGTTTGGCATCACCATGTGGGCTACCGGCAACGCGCCGGGTGCCGACCCCGGTCTCGATCTGGTGGTTTACCTGGTCGGCAACAACAACGGCGCGGGATTCATCCTCGCCAGTGGCGAAGTGGTCACGGCAGCCGATCTTGCCAACTGGCTGACCACGGCAGACGACGCATTGCCGGGTTCTATCGTAGTGGTTTATGACGGTGAAGATTCCGGCACCTTCCAACCGGCCTTAACCCCTGCAGCAGGCCAAGCGCCATGGATCGTGATTACCACCGACGACGATGCCGGAAGCTGCAACCACGTTCTTACCTCTGACGTGAGTTTCTCGCGCCAATTCTGGCCTCGTATTTTGGACGGCGCCACGCTGCGCAGTGCGTTTCTCAGTGGTACTCGGGCCAGCGCCCAGCCACGACGACCACGGCCGCAGCTTGACGACTCGGGTGATGGCATCGCCAATCAATTCCTGGATGGTCTAGTCGCAAACCAGTTTCGGCTTGGCAGCGGTGTGTTATTGGCCGGTGACAGTCCTATAAGTTTAATAACTGATAATTAATAAAAACCATTATAGTAATTGATTAAACAGGAAGTTCTTAAAATTTGAGGAACTCTTAGGAACATATCAACATTGGCTATTTAGATTTTAAGTTTTATCACTTATTTTTAACTTTATATTTAATATAATATAAGACGAGGGCGTGAGTTTTTCTTTGATTTTTATTTAATGAAGTGAGTGCTTTTTTATAGAGGTATTGCCAGTTTCTTTTATTTTTCAATTTTAGTCAAAAATTACTTGTAAATAGTCCAAGTAAGTAAGAAATTACTAACCATCTTACTAGCTGACTACAAAAAAAGACTAGAAAATAAGCTTTTATAGATATTAAGCTAACATATTAAGAAACTTATATTTTTTTTTTATTTGCTATATTGCTGAAAGCTTAATACAATCTAAAGACTATAAAAAATTGGTTTTTCAGTGTTTAATTTCAGTCTGAAGAGTGTACAAAAAACAATCCATTTGAAACAAAGAACTATTTTAAACAGTCTGGCCGACAACCCCAAGTACAAGAGGGCCTGAACAATCCTCTACAACCATTTCAGTTCCTGTGACGCCAGAACAAGTTCGGCCATACCCTAAAGCCAAGCCACGTGTACTGAGTGGCAGAGGCAGCAAGAAAGGCTCTACAAAGATTCTTACTGACACTCCTGTGAAAAGACAGATTGAAGAACCTGAAGCCAAAAGAAAAGATAAGAAAGCACAGGGTGACAGGGCTAGAGGAAAGAGTCGGGACTGTTGGAAGAGCTGGGACAGCAAACAAAGACGTGACAACAAAAAATCTATTAGTGGATTCAGAAGGAAATGATGATGAAAAAATGATTCTTGATAATGATAATGATGACTCCATGCGGAAACGGGTGCCGATACCGATGAACCAGAGCCGTTCCGGTTCGACACCACGCCCCCGCCGCCGCGACGTCGGTTCCCGATAGGTAAGATAATCGGCGCGGTTTTCGTCACGCTATTTCTTGCCGCTTGGGTTGTGGTCGGCGCGTTGGTTTATCTTCAGCATCCCTTGATCCTCGATACGGCGGACAAACTCGGCTTCGGTTCCTACCTGCGTCTGGGGTCGCAAGAAGGCGGAGCCGGAATGTCCCACGACGAAGGCAAGGATACGATGAACACGGCCGTGGGAGCGCCGGTCGAGCCGCTCACCACCGGCCAGGTTGTTCGCTATGCCGGGGTCGCGCCGGCCTTGCGGGGGCGTTGGTCGCCCAGGAAATGCGACACGACCTTTATCGAGTTTGACGAGGACGGATACAACAGAAGCATTGACGGGCAGGCCGCCGCCGAGAAGACGGAGATCAGCGAAACCCTGGAAGACGACTTCGTGTTCTATTTGCGGCGATCACCAGAATTGGTCGAGCACTATCGCAAGGTGACCGCGAACGATATCCAACTCGCCGGTGCCACCACCGAGGGCGGCTATCTGGGAAGTTCCGGCAAGGTTGAGATCTATAGCCGCTGTCCGTGAGGGTATCGACGGCTAAAACAGTGTCGGCTCGCGTTCAACATAGGGCTCCAGCAATTCCGGATCGTCGTTCCTGACATTGCCGACCCTCGGCGAGACCTCGAAGCTCTGAAGTTTTTCGTTGCCCAACGGTCGCAGAAGCGCGCCCGCCGCCTCGACATCGGCGGTCAGCCAGGTCTGGTGGTCCTCGGCTAGGAGAATGACCGGCATGCGATGATGAATATGCGCGATCGACGTTGCCGCGACGGTGGTAGACTATACATAAGAGAATAGATCTAACAGATGCTTTATAGACACAAAGTTTTTTTCCCTTGCTTACCTCCTGCTGGCTCCACAAATGGCGGTGGAGTTGTGAAAAAATGGCTTGGGTTTCGATGATTCTAATCTGTATGCCAAGGTCACAGCCTCCAAGAGAGTCTATTTGTGAGCTAAGGTAAGTGCAGCTATAGACTGTTTCTAATTCTTTTCCGTAAAGCAGAGGCTGATAATCTGACAGTATATTTAGGTCTATGACTGTAGTTTTGGCCGTGTTGATCTTAATACCCAATAGCCGAGAGAAATGTGCTATTTTATTTAGCATTGCTTTGGCTGTTGCTGGATAGCAGTTGGTAGTTTAATTGATGATAGTTTAGTTGATGTTTTTTTTTATGATAGTTTTACATTATTCTTTATACTCCAAGGAATAATTTAAGGATGTTTTGAATCTGTGACTATAACACAAGAAGCAAAAAAAAAAACTAATCAAATTTTTCTTTTAATTTTCTGGATGAAAAACTAATTTTTATAATAAGCATCTTGTGAAATTAAAAAAAATACCTTTCCTTCTAACCCACTTCCCCTTTATCTCTCTGTCTTTCTATTGCACTCAACTAGGATGCTGGGATGTTTTTGTTGACAGTAATTCTTTCTTTACCCTCAAATGGTCAGGTTTTTTCCTTGGCTAGCTTCACGGATAGACCAAGATTAGATAAATTTATCACAAACAAATATTCAAACCACTGTGATATGTAGCCGCGTATGAGAAGACATGAAATGTACTGACGCTAGGTAACTTCTATTATAAGACTCAAATAACCTTTAACTTTTGTCAATTATACTGAAAAAAAAATCAAATACTGAGAGCTAATGTAAAAAGTCGCTTATGACAAAGTTTTTGCTTAAATTTTTCGTCAAGCTTCTCCTTTGTGTTTTTGTTGCCTAATAATTTTCCTAATAGCTAAAATTTCTTTTTCGTCTTCTTTTGGATTTAATATTGAAGTTTTTTCAAAGTTGTAGGCATACAAAAACTTATAGAAACTTAAAAACGTTTGTTTTATCGAATATGGTAGTCATCTTTGGATTTGGTGAGACAGCTAGCAGACTATGGTTCATTGGTAGACACAGAAAGCTGCTCACTGGGTAACTTTTCCTCGGTAAAAATGGAAATGTTTCCTGTTTTTGTGATTCTTCCACAAATCATAAACAGAATTATATGACTACAAAAGTAAAGCCTTTTCATAAAGATCATAAGCATCTCTTTCCTTCTTTGGGGTTCCCCAGAAATCTCAGTAAAACTTTGAACTCACAGGATCGTTTAAAGAATAATCATCTAGCTTAAGATTAGCAAACCTTACTGTCTGAGCTAATATCCCACTTTTATTATAGTTATTAATCTAAGACCTTGTCATTGGCTGTCAAATTTAGTGTATTTGAAAAGCTATAAAATGTTGCTACATTTTGCTACAAATTCCTATATAGATATTTTAGTCAAAACTATGCTTGTGCAATGACTATAGCAAACTTCTAAGAGAGGAAACTTGTGTTTAATAGCAATTCTAAACAATCTCAACTTTAATGTAACAGATTCTGGATTTTAGTTGAATGCTCCAGTGTATTCGGATCTAACCTGAAATTTCCTGAAAATAGGCATACTCTTTTGTTTTCTAACAATTTCTGATACCTGTTGTAAAATAGTTAGTGTACAGTATATAGGCTAGTTCAAAAAATTTCCACAAACATACATAAATCTAGATTTATATTATATCAGTTGGGAAAACAAGTTTTAATAGCTTTTAGCCTAGCATACCACGCTTCACTGACTCAAAATAAGTGTTCATCCTTGGCAATGGACACCTCATCAAGCAAACGCCCGGCCGATTGCTCGGAAAGGAAACCATCTTCGTCGCGGGTGATGCCGTCCGAAGGATCAGCGCTTGCGGCATAAAGCGCATAACGCATGACGGTATCGAAATGCAGGAACTCCTCGTCCGCAATTCCGCCGGTATCGGCGTCGTAGACCCGGACGTGGAGATTGCCGCTATAGGTAAGCGGCACCGAAAAACGCACAAGCTGCCGATGGTCGGGATCGCCCTCCCGGGGCGGCGCCTTGTTGCCGTAGGTGATAAGAAGCGGATTGGCCGGTTCGGCGACAGCCGCCGGCAGTTGCAAGGCCAGCGCACCCGCTGCGGCAATTGAGATCGCCGAAGCTCGCATGAGCGAAATCACAAACTCCATGAACACCACTCTCATTACTAACGCTTCAGTGTAACCTCGGTTGAATTGCCCGCGATGTCGGTCAGTTCGACGTGGAAGGTGTCTTCGCGGGCGTCGCCGCCTGGCTCGACCGCAATGCTGCCAGTGTACATTTTCCGGGCTCGGTTGAACCGCAGCACACCGGCGGCCTCGCGGCCTCCAAAAATCACTCTGAATTTGGCGGTTTTTGCCAGTCCGGACCGATCTTTTGCTTTCAGCCGCAGTGAATAGAACGACTGCCCGCCGCGCGGTTCGTGGCCGATCTTGTAGCTGACCAGCGCTGGCGCGTTTCCATCCAGCACCACGGTACGCTTTTCGACCGTGACAAGGCCCACCTGGTTGGTGACGACAATTTCCAGCAGGTTGAGGAAATACAAAATAAAATTGGTCTTCAGCAGCAAAAGCAAACTTTTTTTATTTTTTTTTAAGGAAAAATTCTTCTGTCAAAAATATTTCAGAGGTTAACAACTAAAGCGCTTAGCCCGATTAAGCAGGAAGGAGTATATACAACCAGAGTATTCCTCTCCCATCATATTTATCAGTGAAGCCAACAAAAAATTTTGCAACAATTTACCTTGCCAAATCAACATAAGCCAGCTATTATTTGTTTTAAGTTTCATTTATTCATTTATAGTAGGTTCATTTTAAATTTTCCTGAGTATTTGACTATTTTGCTGCTCTCAGTTTCAACGACGCCCCGTACCATTTCTTAAATTCTTTTTAACATTTGTTTTTTTACATTTATTTGTTTATACTATCCATTCATTTTGGATCAGCTGCGCATGCTTTTAGGGACAATTCCCTTTTGTGTAGCAGTACAGCTCAGGAAATACAGGGATTTAAAAAAAGACCTTTTCAAAGACTTCGAACCAATGGCTGTGTCAGCATTTTTACTCGATAATGTTTTCCCTGTTTGGGCCAAAATTGATATTTTGTGGTGCAAAATGGTAAAAAACAGCCCTTTATATGTTATGATCTTATTGCTTACAGAAATAATACTAGAACTATCACCTTCCACTCGATTAAACCCTTTGGTAATTCTGCGAGAACTGGTTCAGTAAAGAAAAAGTAAATTATCTGTGTAGACATCTATAGTCATTTTCCTAAAGAAATCAAGAAAAAAAATTCTGTATTTCACTAGATAAAGGACTAACATCTCCACTCTGGAGAACAAATAAACGTTCAAATGGAGATGAGTTCATTTATGAGACAGTGGACACAGATACAAAATCTGGATATTTACCTGACCTTAAACAGGAAGACCTATTGGAGGCCACTATTACTGTACTTTCGGCATTTAGTATTCAAATAGAAACCCGTTTCAGAGAGACAGCCAGAATACTATCTTATAACTACAGGCCAAAAGGCGATATATCGAAAGTAAAAGCGATTACAAAATGAAGTGCAAGTTAAATCTTTGAGAGATATATTTTCAAGCTTATATTAACACAGGAGACATAATCATGATCAATTGCCATTATACAGATGAATTCAGATTTACACGAAGGTCAGCTAATCGGTTGAGCGATTTCAGTGGTTTTTCACAGGACAGCATACGTAAAATTGGCAAATTTTGTCCTAATTAACAAAATAGCGTTTGCCCTCATTTTAATCACTATCTATTAATTACCAATCTGTTGTTTCACAACCAAGCGATGATGAAAAAAATACTGTGCTAATTTAAGTCGAAAGAATAAAGTAGAAACGAACTTGATGCATCAACAGGACGATCTCTAACAAACTAGGGAAATAATTAAGGGCAATCAAAATCAGCTAGTTCAAACCCGAAGAAGTGTAAATGCTTTTGAAAAAAGGAGGAAACTTAGCAAAACAGAAGACTATTTACAGATCAAATTAGCCCATATGCTAAGCTTTGGTCTAATTTGTAGTTCCTGATGGCATGTAAAGTGATTACTTTATATATGCATTATTTCAATATTATATGGTATTTCAAATTTGGATCAAAGAACAGGCATGTACGCCGCACATTTAATTCGCTTAGGAGAGGAAAATCTAAAAACAAATTCTAAAAGTTTCAGGTTTAAAAAAAATATTTACAAATAATGGGGATATTCGTGCAATATTTTGTTTATTTTAAGCTTATTTGCTATGTCCCATTAGAAAGATTTTTTTTTTTAATCTACTACTGCCAGTATTTTATTTTCTTATGAAATTAAAAATGAAAGGAAAACACAATTTAGATCTCTAGGGCTCTAGGACTAGAACTCTAGGACTTGTAACATGAAGTTTTTAGGTGCAATTTTTTATTTGTTGGGAAAATTGTGAGGTTATTATAGTTTTAGTTTGTTCAAGCTAAACAAGCTAAAACTTTTTAAATGTAGTAACAAATTACACACACCATAAAGCAAATTAATTACTAATTGGAAATAAATTACCAGGGAAGTAATTTGTATTTAATTACAGAATAAGTATTTAAAATACTAATCACACTAGCTACAGAACTCTTTTTTCTAAGAGCGTACCGTTTTTGAAGAAAAGTTTTACATTTTTTTTTTTCAAAGTTGGGAATCTGCTTTCAACAAAAGAAGTTTCTCAAACTTCTCATCTCCATACTGATTTCACTTTGCGGTTGTTACCCGACCCCCAACAGAAAAAAGACGATCTACCAGAGCAGACGATGCTATGACAGTATTGGGCTATAGGAAAATTTACTACGTCCGGATATTCTTTCAAGGCCTCAAACGAACAGTTTTCAATAACTCAACAGAACTTTCATGTTGTAGCCAAAAGAGGAATCCGTAATCGTCCTAACAACCGTCAAAAATATCAAAAAATTCATTGGAATCGGTCAAAGTTACTTTGCCGGCATCACACTCAGTCAACTGATCATCAGCATTCACCGTAAAATATATATTTCATTTCGTCGGAAATCACATCAATGATTTGGTTGCGGAAATCTCCCGGTATCTATCTTCCCTTAAAACCATGGTTGTTTCCACCAGCTATTGCTAGCCTGAAAATAAGGTTCACCAGAGCACTATTCAATTCTGATGATGTAACTAGTGCAGAAGAAGTTCTAAGCTTGTTTTAAATATTTTAGTTAATTTTCTCCATAATATAGCAACAGCTATATTAGGGTATGTTATATGAAGATTACTAATGAGCTTTAAACTGTGAGTCCAAATTGGATATCTTGGTAGGTATTTTGCAAAATGGAAGAAAGTGGATTAGATTTTCAATTTATCCCAATTTGTAATGATCTTCCAGAATTGATTCACAGCTCTCTAATACCCTTTACTGTTTTCCTTAGGATAAATTAAATAAACCACATATCTAGGGAAAGAATGAAACTGCTTCTCTCCTGAAATAACACAAAATCAGCTACTATCCCCATTTCCCAACCTAACAATACTAATGTTATTCTTGTAAATACCATTAGTGACTATAATACATACATCTGGCATAACATACAAGGAAAGGACCTTCATCAAAACTCTTATATTAGCTGGACCAAAGGTTGCTCATAATCTATAAAACTGAAGACCAAAGGGGCCTGATGGCTCCAGGACTTCTCAAATTTCAATCCAAGAGTAAAAATTTTGTCAAAACATCCTCTCCCCTTCCTATAGCCACACTGGTCTTCTTTAAAATGTTATTTATAGCATCTCTAAGATTAAGAAATGACATCATGCTAAATAATTTTCTTCCTATAGCAAATGAGATAAATCCTATATAATTAAAATTATATTTACTACAATTACATTACATTTAAACATATTTACACTAATACCTGTTTTTATAGAGAAGCTACAGTAACAAAAACAACATAAAATTGCTAGGTACTTCCCCTTATTCAGAACCATAATATTCATTATCTTTAGTAATTCTAAACTTTACACCTAACTAGTCTTGCACTTTGCGTTGCTCAGCAATCTGGCTCAGCGGCCCAGACAGAAACTCTTGCCGGTCTTCAATAGGGCTTGAGGATAGGATCATTGCATCTAACTGCATTTGACCATTATTTTTCAGATACTCTCTACCAAAGCTATCTAATACGGTAAAATTATCAGTGGGACGTTGCGTAAGAGAATCCATTAAGCCACACAACAGGTGATGAGAGTATCCCGCCAAGGTCTCATCGCCACCATGTCCTTCTATTGATACTTTCACACCATCTTCTGACATTTTGCGATACACTTTATCCAAACCGATAAACGAATCATTACACACATCGCCAATTTGAATGGTGCACTCTAACATTTCAGCCAATGAGGGAGTTGAACAGGGTACGATATGATGTGGCATATCAGTGACAGCCATAATTTTTTTCGCATCCTCAGCCTCACTAGGACCGTGCAAAAAATCACAGGTATACGCTGCATATTGCTCTTGGAGTAACATTGCAACCGAGCCCGAATCCATTCCACCACTTAGAGCAATCGCCATTTTTGCATCGCGCCTGGCGCGAATGTCCGTGGCATTTTGAAGCAGCTCGATAAACTTTTCTTTTCGCTGTTGATAGCAATCGGGTATTTCGACTGAACATGCACTAGGTTGCCACCATCGATGCAATTTACACTCTCCCACGAGCGTATTAATTTCCATAGAGCAACCTGGGGGAAATTTGCGCAAATCCTTTAGCAACGAGCCGACAAGACATTCCGTCACGGATCCTAATTGAGATGCTAAGGCAAAATAATCAATATCTAGTTCAATGCCAATCTCTTCAAATGCCGGAAAACTCGTCAATTCCGAAGCACAAATAAACTCATTTTCAGATTATTGTTTTTTACTCAATCTTTTATGTTTTAATTTAGAAGAAATAGTTACATGTTCTATCGCAGCCCAAAATAATTTGCGCTATATATTTGCACATTAGGGGTGGAAGTGGGGTTTAGGTTACATTAGATTGGGTTAGGTTTCCATAATTTTGTTTCTAAAGCCATATGTTATCGTCGTGTTTTGTTGTTTTTCATTAGGATTAACCTAACTCTCTGATTACCGACAAGTACCCATTTTTACGGATAATACTTTGTACCCTAGCTACCGCTCTTGGTTGAATTTCTATGAGCCGTCAAAAGGCTATTTGGCCCATAGAACTAAAAAGGCTGCCTTATCACTGCCCAAAGTTGTTTAATTCAGTCCCTTATCTCCAGATTCAAAACAACAATATTGGATATTTATTTGCCCTCCTGTGTCTTAATTGCGGACTTGATTTGATTCTGAGCCCCGCTCCACATTAACAATACTTTCTATCCCTATCAAATTAATTAGGGAGGGAAGAAGCTAGGCATAACAAGAGGGTGGTACTCGGTGGTGAAACGAAACATTTCCTAACTGGATATACATTTTGGTTAAAAAAAAATGTTACTCTTCGCCAAAGTAGCGCTTTTTCTCTTTTTTGGCTAGAGATGTTGCAAGGATTTTCTCCAAAGTAAGGGATTGGCATGTTTTTATGAATTTCGTGCTTTCATACGAAATCATTTGGTAAGAATGTCTTATGTGCATATTTTTCACTTTCACTATGTTTCATATTAACTGGCCGCTTTAAAGGGGGGAGGGGTTACACAGCGTCTTTTGTCAATAATGCAACTGATAAAAGAAAAATAACCTTAGTTTTTGAGAGTACAAGCTGGACGCATTTTATCTAAAAATGATTCAAAGAGAGATAACACACAGGGATACATGACACACTTTTTTAGACAAGACTCCGTCAATGTTAAAGCAATGGAGACCATCTGTTCACGGTGTCGGAGTAATTCAAGCAAAAGTTTTGATTAGATTGGATAGTTGATAGTACCAATCAAGATCCACCAAGGCTTTCTTACAGAGAACGAGCCATGCCCTCCTCCCCCAAAGTTCCCAAAGACTTTTACTAGAGTTTAATGTCTTGCTCTTAGCGTCTCCTGATCTTTTTGCTGTATGCCTTAATTTTAAATTGAAAGTGCTACACAGCAATAAAATTTCTCCCTTTTACAGATCTTTTATATATCTTTCAAGATCCAGATCCTAGACTTTTGAGATCTCTCTCACGTCCTTAGCCGAGAATTTTACTGTTCCAGTCGTTGAGGCAGGGGTATAAAATCTGATTATAAATGTTAGATTACTTATTTGAAAATTGGCGCTCCTAAAATTTTTGCACAAGGGGAAAGTGCCTCCTCTAACCCCTCTAAAAACACCACTTCTCAAAGTTATTATTAATGAATGATCTTTTTTATCACAGCTCTATACACTATTTTCCTTTTTTCACCTTTTTAAATGCCCGAGAGATTGAACATTAAGAATTAAACAGATTAACCCTATAACAGCACTGCATAGACGCTAATCGACCAGATCAGTTTTCCATAGGATGTAGACCTACAATTATTATCAGCTATGTTGGCGAACATGAAAACCTTAACAACATTTTAAAACCCTTATTTCGCTTCAAATTCTACTAGAATAGTTAGCTTTTAAATCCTAACCGTAGCAATACACTATTGTTGCAAATTCTTAAGAAAATTGTGTGGCTATTAAGCGGCCACCGTAAGGATGTAGAAGGATGATTGTTCTCACAATTAACACATATATATAATTTGGGTCCCAGTTCATTATCTTAGTTTTTGAGTGGGTACTTATTGGGTGAGTAATTTCCTGGTCATGTTTTGTATGTGTGAACCTGGTTTCTAAAAAAAAAAATTATGTTCATGGCCCTACTTCTGGCATTTATGACACTTTAATAATCTTCTGTTATACATCTGGACTTCCCTTTGTCTTCCACAAAACCACATGCTTTGAGAATAACAATCACTTTCCATAACCACCATTACTGTGTAAGTGTCAGATAGCTTTTCTATTTCTTTCTTTTGGTATTTTTGCTGGTAACCTATTTTGCTGTGGTTCAATACACTCATTGCACTACAAAATCTCTTCATCTGTCATAGTCAGTAGATTGATTTATAATCCTGCTGCTCAATTTATGCTTAACACTTCTAATAACCTTTTACTCCATTAACAACGTTCATTTGTCCAAGACTTTTCATTCAAATCATATTCCAGTCATTTTATCTCTTACTCATTAGTTCAAATTCAAATTTGCTAGGTTTCAATAGTTCTTTCCAACATTTCACTATTTCATAGTCATCAAGTATATATTTGTCTTGTTCACTTACCGGAACTTCATTCAATGAAGATAATAGTTCACTCTAAGGTACATCAATGGCTTGATTTTGGATCGACGCTTCCTGGAATGGAAGTGACTGGCTAGGGTATTGACAGATTTTGTTTCTTTATCACTCTCTGATGGTAGAGGTGGGTAACTTCATTCCTCATTTAACAGAGTACCTATTTTCTAAATATATAGGCTGTATCCCAGGCAAGTTATGATTTGGTGAATAAAATTACTTCCTACTTACTGAACAGGTGCATCGCCAATCGAAACGGGCTTGTCATCGCGGAGTTCTCGGAATGTGACTTGGGCTTTCATTTCATCGAGACGTACGGGAAAGTAGGCATAGGCGAGCATGTTGGTGAAGAGTTCTTTGGTACTTTTTTCAAATCCAACGGGGGCCCAAACGACAACGTTGCAGGTCTTTTTATAGAGGGGGCTAAAGAAGGGAAAGCCGGTGATGTGATCCCAATGGGTGTGGGAAATGAAAAGGTGGATCGTGTGATGGTCTTCAACGTCGATGATGTCTCCAAGTTCTCGGATACCCGAGCCTGCATCGATAATGATCAGCTCTTGGTTATGACGCACTTCTAAGCATGAGGTGTTGCCGCCATAGCGGACATACTGAGGCCCCGACACGGGATTCGAGCCGCGTGTTCCCCAAAATCGGAGGTAAGAGGTTAAGGTAGAAGGAATGGGGTGATAGCAGTGGTTTTGTTCGATGACAGAGCCGGACTTCATGGTGAAGGGCTCGGGCTTGAGCTCACCTTTGAAGTACCGCTGAATGAGCTCATAGAGTTGAGGAATCTCAAAGGGTTTGACGAGAAAGTAATCGGCTCCTTCTTC
>JAAAKM020073195.1:194855383-194869069 GCA_010016025.2 Alatinidae sp. Z8VKAUB7J3 | reverse complement strand
ATCATCACATGATAAGAGGTGATGATGACCCCTGTTGAAATCAAGCGAGAGTTGGTTTTGATTGTCTTAAGGATTTCAATGCCATGGATATGGGGAACCATCAGGTCAATGATGACAAGGTCTGGCTCAAACTCTTTGAGCTTTTTGATACAAGTGGGTCCTGTCTTGACGACTACGATCTCATACGCTTTTGCTTCTTTAGCTGTGACGAATGCGTCCAGCAAAGCTGTAGAGGGATCAGCGATGAGAATCCGTTTTTTTTCCTTCATGGCGTGAGCTTCATTTTGGCAGAAATGTCTTTACCAACAACTGAAGCATTACCAGAATGCCAGATGTGTTTACCAGCTGCAATCGCTAGAGATTGTTCAGACGAACCATTCGATTTAACGTTGCTAAGCCCTTGTCCGATAGTTGCAGCAATCGCTGCTCCATAAAGAGCTCGGCGCTCAGTAGCGCTCATGTTACTAGAAGTCGCAACAGTATCGATTGCTTGTTGAAGTGATTCAATCGAAGCATTGAATCCAGTGACTGTCTCTTGACGTTCGGCTAGACCACTCTGAGCTTTACCTTCATCACCTAAAGCAACGACTCCAGTTAGAGGAACCGTGAATTCCTCCTTTAGGGTCTGTTCAAGAGTGTTACCCATTGTGTGTAGACCTTTAATTTGTCCTGAAAGAGCTTCAGGATTTCTGATCATTTCACGGGCAGCGTTTTGGGTATTCGCATACGACTTGCCTACTAAGCTAAATGTTAAAACAAATAGTAGAGCCTTTCCAGCGGTTTTTAACCAAGACTGGTTGCCATCACCTTTGATGTAGTCGACAGACTTCACGTCAGAGTGAAGCACTTCCATCGCTTTTTGCACATTATCTGACCCTTGCTGAAAGCCCAAAGCGCTATTGATAGCACTGTTGACGCTTGCATCTATTGCTGGTCCTTTAAGTGTTACTGTCATTTTTTATATTCTCCATTTAAAAAAGATTATAATCTTAAATAGGTTTTTTAATTTTTTAGCGATTTAATTATATTAAAATTTAACATTCGAAACAAGTGTTTAGTTCAACTAAAACATGATAAAATAATTTTTCTAATTAACTTTTCTTTCTTTGTCTTTTCAGTCGGATATTATATTATAACATATTATGTTTATTATTATTTAAAACCAACCTCATACAAGTATTATGAGGTAAACCTATTTACGGAGTTAAACTTGCGTAGAGCCAGTGTCGTCAGTTGGGGGGAGATGAAATTGCCCCCCCCCCGCCATAGATTTAGCTCCTCCTCCTCCTCGTCCTTCCCCCCCCCCCCTCAGATTTTGACCTTCTTTTGGTACATTCATTGAAAATGAATTTTTTATTTTCAAGAGAAAAAACAAGAATAAAATCGCCCCCTCTGTATTTTGAAAAGTACATTTGCCCTCACCCCCTAAATTTAGTGGATAAACGACATTATACACAACCAACACATATATAAAGAGACATTTCACTTTTTTTTTCTTTGAGCTTTATTCTTATCATGATTTAGGAAAGAAAGGAAAATAGATTAAAGTATCTTTTAATCCAATCACTTGTCTCAAAGATATTTTTGGTGTCTATTTTAAACCAATCATTTTCATTTTCAGTGGTTAAACTCCAAAGCTCATTGTGTGCTCATTTTCATCTTGCTATTGTATGCACAACCTTCAATAAAAACAAATGAGTTCAAACAATTTATTGTGTCAATTAATCCTTAAGTTTGAGCAATTAGAAAGTAAACAGATATGAGTTTGGAGCATAAAACTGATTACCATTATATTTTCATATATTTCATTTGACGCTATATATCACGATCTTGAACATTACAAAAAAATTGCACCATAAGAAAGATGACCCATCAAAAATTTTAATTCAGTTGTGCTTTGCTCTCCTGTTAACGCTGACCACATTCATTGCAGGAATAGATAGAATATTCCATGGGGTTTTATGCAAAGTGATAGCTGCTTCATTACATTACTTTCTATTGGTTTCATTCTGCTGGATGCTTGTGGAACTTTGTGCTTCTAGTATCCACAGTATTGCTACATTTTTGCAACAATTTTAAGAAAAAAACTAAACATTTTTATGATTTTGTCAAAAAGCGAAAATCCTAACCCCCTCCTTTTTCAAAAGCATTCTTAAAAATAGCTATTTGAAAATACTTCGTTGATATTTGCGATATAGAGCAGTCATCTCAAAACTGTTATAACGTTTGAAAATATTTTGTCATAAAAAATAAAAGAAAAGCACACTCTCCTTTCCAGTTATTGCCAGCAAAGGCAATAGCCACACCTTTTAGAATAAGAACTGAGACTTAAAAATTAGTTCTCATGGGACAGTGCAGTATATAGGAAACAGGCAAAGTGTATGTAGACATCTCACATGTTTGTTACGTTGAGGAAAGAATCCACCTACGGTTGGAGTGACGGCTGTGCACATTGGAGATCATGGGCGTAAGCACATATGAGTGTATTTTTCCATTCCCCTCTCTGTCGACTCCCACATGACTGCCATTGCTGCGGGATCCTTGGCTCCTTTAACTGAAAGACGTCTCCACGATTGCTAACGTCTTAGAAATCAGGGCCTAATATTTGCCGAGACAAAAATTGGTTACACCACTTTCCACTGAGAATGAATGCAAAAGGAAAGTTAAACTGGCTTGGCTAACCAAATCAGGAATGTTACTTTTAAAATTGGCAAGATAAACAATTCATTTTATTGTTTTTTCAAAGATTTACCAAAAAGAAAAAAGTCGGCTGAAACACTTTGAACTTACCAGTAATGGGGTTAATCCTTTCGAGCTGCAGAAGACCTTCTTCAATGACACCATGCATCAACTTGAAACCCTTATTCAAAGATTCACGACCAAAAACTGTCAACTGGTTTGGATCTTTCAATTACTTTAATGAGGACATACAGTAGAAAGCATCACGGCCAGGTAAAACCAAAGCTGACCTCATAACATTGTCCCTTAATCTTCAATAGTGAAAACTTAAAAACTAACATGTCCTCGAAGAAAAAGTAATTCGATACCTGTGCTTGAGATTTTCTTGATAAATGTCGAAGGTACGAGCCAATGGCAGAGCCGACAGACATAATTATTGGCACGATCAATGCCATATATCCTGTCATAGACGGGGATATTGAGTACAGTGATATAAAGCATCCAACAACCTAAAATAATATAGTAGATAATTAAATCAAAGACTCAAACATAAGCAAATGGGTTCGTGGGCAGGGGAGGCGGACTTGGATTCCTTCTTCCTTATGAAAACTTGATAAATTTTTGATAGTTCCTTATTTTTCCTACATAAATCATAACTTTTTTTCAGCTCACCCCCTCCCCCTTAATAATCCACTGCATACGTGTCAGCCATGAAAGATAAATTACAAATAAACACTTTACAAAACTAACATAAACTCATCCGACTTGTGTAGTTCTTTGGCAAGTGAAAATGGGTTGGTTAAATGGCGTTTCTTTGCAAACTTACCCACTAACCATTGGCAAAAATTCGACAGTGACGCATAAAACAACGTACTTTGAATATCAGCCCGAAAAAAACTATTAGGTGAAGAGAGTAAGTTTGAACCAATTGATTTGTCTTCTAATGTGACAATAGCCAGGGGAGATTACACACTGAGGTGCAACTAATGTATTTTTGGAATCAGTTGAATCTAAATGGTTTGCCATAAGAGTTTAGCCAACATTCAAAAAGGTTTATGATATCATCTTTGAAACTGCAGATGACAACTGTGGCATTGCAAAAAATTAAAAATCAATGAAAAAAATATCTTGGTACTGCCCAGTTATTTAGATTCGTGAATATAAAGCAAAATCATTCACCTGAAAGCGGGTAGTAATTAAGAAACAGTAATTTCTTCATAAAAAGATAATAGACATCCCATCTCCGGCGTTATTATATGTTTTTGTACTTATACTAAAATAGAACACCCAAATAAATTGAAAGGACACAAAAGACATCTATAGTATATTCATTGAGTGAGTCCGTCATAACAGCAACCAAGCTAAAATAAACATTTTCAACTGGAAATTGGTAAACCATTTTTCTTTATATTGAGATAAGAGATGCCAAATCTCAAGTATTTCAATATTATAATCGACAGGTATTAAAACAGAAACCTTAAAACAATAAAAAGGCATGCTAACATAAAATCACATACCCTAGGTCCATGAAGCGAGTCTGCCGTATCAGGAACTAAGCTCAGCTTTGACAAGTCAACATTAAGAGCTCCAGCATCTTCCAAATTTTGTAAATTCTGTTTAAAAAATGTATGTTGTAGAACGCATAAACGCCAAACATAACGAGCTGCATCAGAAGACTCAAATGTAAACGTCACATTTCTCTCTTTTTCCTGACATTCAATACCGAAAGTCCTCTTTTGGTTAACTAAATTGACAATGTCATCCCATCTAAAAGGAAACAATGTCGTTTTGAAGCTATAGGCATAGGGAATAATTAACTACAATCATTTTTTTTCCAAGACGGATAGTCATGTATATGTGTTTATTTTATTGCTTTTTTTTCGTTATCGATTTTATTCACCCATTGTTGATAGATGAGAAGAGGGCTCATCAAACATGAACATAAAGTACTACTACCGTTTTTAAGTCACAAATTATAGGTGAGGCGATCGATAATTGTTCTAGTTTTCTTATTGTCCTTTCTCCGTCTGCTATTTATTCCGATGAGGTCATGTCTGAATTACAGCTCGCACTTGACAAGAAAAAAAGGATATTACCGGTAGTATACAGAAAATGTGAAATTCCACGTCGCATTCGACCATATCAGATTGTTGATTTCTCGTCTGAGGACGCTGAAGAAGACGGTGAAGATAAAGACCATTAGTGAAATTGGCTCTGTCTTTAATGCCTAAATGCTCTTGAACGGCAAACTATGACTTTTAACACCAAATGTGGCCAGAATGTTACGAATCCAAATTTCCAAGTCCTTAGCATGTCCGAATAGTCGATGTTCTGATTGAAATATCTAAGGAAGATTTTAACTTTGATTGGATCGTAAATCTCATGTATGAATAACGAACTCTCCCATTTCGGCTATACAAGAGATAGAAGACCAGTCTTGGAAGAGAGGTATATTTTGGGACCCACTGATCGGGAATCGGTGAGTCTAAGGGGTGGAAGGCCTTGGGTTCCAAGGACTTGCGCCCCACTCTTTCTATCAAAAACTGTCATGAGGCCTGTTCTGACAGGCTTGGGAAGGAATGCTCAGGCGGTCAATGCGTTTTTTGGCTGACTGAGGATAAGCCAAGCTCATTACCTTAGCAACCCCTTCTTTTGTCCAAGATTTCCTGAAACGAAAAAGGCGAGAAGTAAGGCAAAGCTAGGAAAAACAAAACTGTTCACGGTTTTTTTCTAATCATTCGTGCCAACTCTGCAGTAGGGAAATGCGTGGAACCGCTTGACGTAATTTTTTGGATTGCAAGGCCCAATTTGGTCTGGCGCCGGACGGAACATTGCCACTTGAATACTGAAATGCGACTTACATGAGGCTATTTCTGGTTTTGTTTTTGATTCCTGTTCTTCCAAAAGATATGTTGTTGTATGCATCTGCTTTAGAGCTATTCCTAGGGTTACAGCAGTAATTACAGTAAGTAATTACAGCACCCCCTCCTGACTTAAATTTAAGAAAAAAAGGCAAATCAAAGTGGCTAACTATATGGGACACAACCTCCCCTCCAGCCACAGTGCCTGGGAAAGTTTTTCCTGGTGGTCCGCCCCCTTTGAATGGCTATGATCTGTTTCATCCCATTCTGATATATGAATGGACTCGTGTTGTTAAAATAAGGAAAGAATCAGAGTGAGGCAATGACAAAGAGACAGATTGCAAACAATATAAATGATATTTTTAAACCCGATACAAAGATCAACTCAAATTGAAGGGAAATAATTACATTGTCAAATAGCAAGAACAGTTTTACCAATTCACAAAAATATGGGAATGGGGCAATGTTTTTCTTGGTTACTTTATACAAAGATGTCAGTTACTTTATATAAAGATGTCAAAAGATATAGGGGAAAGGCATTTTAAAGAATGTTTCGATATGAAAATGCACAAAAATGTATCTTTCAAAGTCTTGGGGGCAATTGCCCCCCTCTGCTATCAGTGCCCATGAATAACCAATCAATAACTGATTTCAAATTTTTAATTGATCTTCAAAATGATTGAATTTTTTTATCTTGATAATTTAATTCTATCAAAATCCTCGTTCACTGGTAACTATTTAAAGAGCGACTGGTAACTATTTAAAAAGCTATTGGCATGGTAAGAAAGTGAGTTTTATCCCCCTTCTTTTAGTTTAACTTTATCTTGTATAACTATCCCTTGCTTTAGTCTCTGTGGAAGTTAAAATGGGCAGCTTTTATAACTTGCAGTCCTTACTCCAAGGCCTGTGGGGGGTCAATTCAACCCCAGAGGTATATTTATGGCAGCTTTCGAATATTTTGAACAGAATAGCTATCGTAAATTTTGATCGAATGTTTTTGAGGATAGGACAGCTAAAAAGGGCATGAGAAGTGCTGGTTTTTCTCCGACAACTTTTGACTCTTGAAAAGGGTGGTTGGCCAGTACTTGTTCCAAAAGCAATACAAGTTTAGATCTGAAGGCCGTTAGGTCAGAAACTTGGTTTTTCTCGTCTTTTATTTTTGAGTTCAGACATTTTAAATGACCAGTAATGTCCCCTTCTCAACGCCTCGCTCTTTACGCTAAAGTTTTTTATTGTTCCAAAAAGTAGAGCTGTGAGAAAGAGTCAGACTTTAGCGCAAAGAGCGGGGCGTTGAGGATGGGACAACCCCTTTCATATACGGAATGATTTCTGTTCGTTTTAAGTTCTAATGTCGCTCCTTACTTGCAGTTAAAAAAGACTTTTTTTATTTAATTTAATTCCAAGTTTAGATCATTCCTGTTCTTTTGTGCCTCCCTTGCTTTTTCAATGATATTGGTTTTTTCTCCCTTCTGTAAATTTTTACTTTTGAGTTTGTTTTTGTTATTATTATATTTTTGCTGTTATTACTTGTATCTTTTTATCTTCTATTTACTTAATGCCTACTCAGTATTAGCTGTTGGTAGAAATTTCAGCGAAGAATTTACTATTGCAGTGCTGTGGAAAAACCCTCCTAACTATACATTTTTGGCCCTTTCATTGTTTCTGTGGAATAAATAATTAAAATACTACCCCGGTTGAAAACTTTCCAAAAATCATTTATTTTCTGGTTGTCCCCCCGAATTTCACATAATCTCATATAACATATATTTAAGACACATTAAGATTGTTTGAGGGCTAGTAATGCAACACCTCGTTTCTTTGACTGAGAGTTAGATTTCAGTCCCCTCAATGGAGAAAATTCTTTTAACACCTCCCAGCTTAACTTTCAGCTCTAGAAAATGTTAGTCCAGGCAGTTCACGTCACCATGGCAATATGTGGCTAGCCTGTAAGGCCCACAAAAAGCCATTCAAATTCAAAAATGGAAAAAACAAACATGAAAAAAGCTTATAAAGGATAAAATATAAGCAAAAAGAACCATAAAATAAAGAAAGGCGGGAATACTACCAACCAATTCCACGAGAGGCTTGTTATTGGAGGTTAATTTAAACCAAATTAAGATATTTTTGAGGACTTTTAATGAAAATACCTCGTTTCTTTGAGCCAAGACAAAGCGTTTCCGGTTCACAAGCGCACGTTTAAATAGTATTTTCTCCCCAAGTTTTATAAAATCTCGTTAGAGGTAAATTTAAGCCACATTGAGACATATTTGAGGCCTTTTAATCAAAATACCTTGTTACTTTGACTAAGCGTTAGATTTCAATCCCCTCAGTCGAAGAATTCTTTTAAGACCTCCCAGCTTAAGTTTAAGCTCAAGAAAATGATAATCCAAGCAATTTAGGCCACTGTACCACAATATTATTGGCCCTCGGGCATACCCTCTTAATTCCTAAGACATTTTCCAGATATTTTGTGGTTAAAAATAATGTATTAAACCCATTGGTTCATGTTTTTGCAAGCAACCCCTCCAAGGTACACCATGTCGTTTCATACCACTGTGCTAGCCTTCTAGAATCCCCTAATCCTTCCTAAGAAATTTTCTACAAATTCTTATCTGGTCCGCCCCTACGAGGCGGCCTGCCGAATCGGCTTGCCGAAAGGGCACGGGGTCGACCGCGGCGTCTCGCGTGGGGCCCAGAAAACAGGGCTCTGCGGCCATCATGCCGTTGGCACGCCGCTCGCGATTGCAGCGTCCGACACCCGATCTGCGGGGTCGAGGCGGAGTCCAACGGAGGCACGCAGCGACGCCGCGACCAAGGAGACAGACACCATGAACACCCTCAGCAAGCGCGAGAGCCAGGCCCGCCAGGTGAGCCCGTTCGGGCGCCTGTTCGACGACTGGTTCACCCACGGCCCCGGCCTCTTCCAGCCCGCACGCGGCATGCGCCCGGCGATGGACATCGAAGAGGACGAGACCGCGATCACCGTGCGCACCGAGCTCCCCGGCGTGACGAAGGACGACATCCACCTCACGCTCGAGGACGGCGTGCTCACCATCAGCGGCGAGAAGCAGCGCGACCGCGAGACGAAGGAGAAGAGCTACCACCTGGTGGAGCGCAGCTTCGGCAGCTTCACGCGCTCGGTGCAGCTCCCCTCCGGCGTCGACTTCGACAAGGCCGAGGCCGACTTCGAGCACGGCGTACTCCAGGTGCGCGTCCCGAAGAGCGAGGCCGCCAAGCCCAAGACGATCGAGATCCGGTAACACGCTCCGCCCCTCGTAGGGGCGGACCAGGGGGGCCCGCCAGGGCCCCCCGCGTGTCCGCCCGCGAATCACGGAGAGCCGCACATTCCCCGACGCGCCGCGTGCGCACCACCTCAGGAGGAGACACCCCCACCATGTTCGACAAGCTCACCCACAAGTCCCAGGAAGCCCTTCGCGATGCCCACGAGGCCGCGCGCTACCAGGGCCACCCCGAGCTCACGCCGGAGTTCATGAAACGGACGGCATTTGCATTTATCATCGATTTCTTCTTCTTTTTTTTTTTGTAGCATTCAGTGCTATTTCAAATTCTGCCTTGATTCATTTAAAGGATATAACCAGCGGTATCAATTTAAGAAAATTTAGAGAGAAAATGTATCTTTCAAAATCTACGGGGTTCCGAATTTGTCACTTTTTTAGTTATTTCAATTAAAATGCCATAAATGGTATTTTTCAATGAAAATCCTCTTAAAAAGGTATTTTTCAAAATCTGACAGCAGGGGGCAATTGGCCTCCCTTGCCCTCCTCCCTTAATGCAGGCCTTTTATTTCTGTTTCCGGTTTTGCGGGAAAGCAGCTACGAAGGAAATACTCCGACAATTATCTGAAATTTCCTAAGAATATTCCAATAAAAAAAAAAATAAAAAAAATAAAAATAAGACTTGTCTGTAATACTACTAATACTAATATTTTATGTGAGGTTACAATGGGGTTCGGTGGATGGGTAGGAAAGGCTAGTTTGAGTTAGGTTAAACTAGAACAAGGCTGGGTGGGTGGTTGGGTTAAGGTAGGGTTTGAGAGGTGGGTGGGATAGGTATGGTAATTTTAAGTTAAGTTAGGCTAGGGTTGGGTAGTCAAGTATGGTGGGTTAAGTTTTATTAAGCTAGGATAAGTAAAATAGTAGTATTAGTTGTTTTTGTTTTTGTTAGGTTTGGTTAGGATAGTATAGGTAGTGGCATTAGAAGCTACAGTATTTGTCTGTAGCATTTGGCCATAGTTTTGGTTTGGTTTGGACCGCCCCAGTTTTTGAGGAATGCTAGAATTTCAAACTAAATGCTGAACTAAACTAAAAGCTAGTGTATCCAATTATTTTGTTTGGGACGGGGAATATCGATCCCGTCTAGTGGGTTTGAAGAACCCGTAATCCGGTTGAAGTCGGCGCTTGAAGCGGTGCCGTCATTTCGGAAAAAGTTGATATTGCCGTAGGCTTCACCAACAAAAATGTCGAGGTCGCCGTCATTGTCGATATCGACAAGTTCCGGTGAGGCAAAGCTGCCAATGTCAATGCCGTTAAAGGGGTTGTTTCCGCCCGTTTGCGACGAGAATGTCGGATCACCTGTCGGGACGGCAACGCTGATTTCGCCCGTCGTCGGGTCGATGGAGAACATGCCGCCGGCATCGTCCGTCAGACTGTAGGTAAAGGTGTCGCCGGTATCCGGATCGGTCGTCGAAAGTGTGGCGACTACGGTACCTGCGGCAGAAATGCCAGATAGGCCTTCGACGAGAGTCGGCGTGCTGGCAACCCAGCCCGTTCCCGTGACATTGCCGACCGTCATGTCATTGCCGGACACGGTCTCGGTGGTCACACCGCCGCTCGACAAATCGTTGAACTGCCAGTTGGCGGTCAGCCCAGGCTCGCTACTATCGACTTCACTGAAGGCATTGGATTAAAATGGCTGCTGATCGTGGTGCTTTTATCGACCAAAGTCAGTCACTGAATCTCCACATAGCTGAGCCTAACTATGGCAAACTTACATCTATGCATTTTTATGCATGGAAGCAGGGCTTGAAAACTGGAATGTATTATTTAAGAACAAAGCCAGCTGCACAAGCTATTCAGTTTACTGTTGACAAATCAAAAATTAAAAAAACCGCAAATGTCGATGAAATAACAACAGCTAATGGTTATGCCACAGGATCCCCATCAGACCAAAATAAAGCAGCCATGGTATGCTCCATCGATAATCCAGATGACTGCCTTTTAACATAGCTTATTCTGGGGCATAGCAGATTGCTTCATTTTTCAAATAAGATTGGGAAAGCTGATTCTCCATTGTGCTGGTAAGGTCGAATAGAAACATGTAGTCATCTTCTATTTGATTGCCCCGTTAATTGTAAAGCACATATAGTAATGGAGTTTGAATTAAGTGAATATGAAATAAGTGTGCCGTTTCTTTTATCACTGATAAGTAGAAATAAGTAGAGTTCAGACTATTGTAAACAGATTTTTATCCCACACGAAGAGGGTTGACTTTTAGTTAGTGTTTATGTTTTGTTTTCGATAGTGTGCATTCTTTTTTCGCTTATTTTGTAGTCTGTATGTGTTTTTTTTTTTCTGTGGAAAACCTGTTTTTGATTTAATCACGAAATAAAGTATCTATCTATCGATGTTAAACTTCTACTTGTGATGTTGTTCAATATTCAAAAATTACACTTTTAATGTTATTGTCACCCGTCAAAAGCTACTGAATATAACTAAAATCCCAAATTCATTAGAGGCCGAACGAAATAACACCATTAATTAATATTCATAGAAAGAAATGGAGGAATGCAGAAAAAAAAATGAAAAGAAGGTGAATTGGCTATATATTTATGCAGGTTTTGTATATTTAACATTTCAAATTTAGAATAATTATAGCTTGCCAATTTCATTAGATGCTAAACGCCTGTTCAAACAGTTTGTCGTAACAAACTGTAAGTAAGGAGCCAAACGGCTCAATAGTTACTGAACCTTTAAAAACAGAGTTTGATATCAATAGATAGATATAAAAATAAGTTAGATAAAAAAACATAGAATTTTCCTGTTTTTATGCTTTTGCTTTACCAAATATCAATTTGGATTTAGACCGTTTGACAACAGAGGCCGACGTTGACAGGTTCAGTCCGTTTTTAAAGTTAAAAAAGTACGATAATGTTTTTAATGGCATTAGTTTGACCGAGGCAGCGACGCACCTAGTACTTGGGTTGTTATATACACTTCCGCCACGCATTGGCTGTCATTGACAACTTAAGAATTTTTATGCTTCTAACAAACAGAGGCCGACGTTGACAGGTTCAGTCCGTTTTTAAAGTTAAAAAAGTACGATATTGTTTTTAATGGCATTAGTTCGACTGAAGCAGCGACGTAACTGATACTTGTGTTGTTACATACACTTCTGCCGGGAATTGACTGTCATTAGCAATCTAAGAATTTTCATGTTTCTAATCAAAACAGGTCGACTGTGCCAGACTCGGCCTGTTCTTAAACTCAAATCATTACAATATCGTTTTTAAAGGCATTATTTAGACTAGCAAAGTAATGACGCAACTGGTACTTGTGTTATTTTACACATTTCCGCCACGCGTCAACTGTTATTGGCAAATTAAGAATGTTTTGTGTTTCTAGCCACCACAGGCCGACTGTGCCAGATTCGGCCTGTTCTTAAACTTAAATCAATAGAATATTGTTTTTAAAGGCATTAGTTAGGTTGACTGAGGCAGTGATGCAACTGTTACTTGTGTTGTTATACACACTTCCTCCACGCTTTGACTGCCATTGACAATTTGATAGTTTTTATGTTTATAGTCGGCACAGGTCGACTGTGTCATATTTGGCCTGTTCTTAAACTTGAATAAATCAATACCGTTTTATGTTACAAACTTCCGCCACGCCTCAACTGTCATTGGCATTTTAAAATTTGATGTTTCTAGGAACACAGTCCGAATATACCCAGTTAAAACAATACGACTTTATCCAATCATGGCTTTATGATGCTGAAGAAGGCAATTACGAAGAGGCATGGCGAAAGATTATGGAGGATAACCCGTTTCCAGCCATCCATGGCCGAGTCTGTTACCACCCCTGCGAACCAGCATGTAACCGTGGGTCCCTTGATACATCTGTCAATATTCATGCTGTCGAACGTTTTCTTGGAGATCATGCCATCGCCCATGGATGGAATGTAAAACCTGGAATATCGACAGGCAAATGCGTGTTAGTTGTGGGAGCTGGCCCGAGTGGGCTCTCGGCTGCTTACCATCTGTCACGATTTGGTCATCAAGTGACAATTTATGAAGCAGGCCCAAAGCTTGGAGGGATGATGCGATTCGGCATTCCGAAATATCGGCTCCCTCGAGAGATTCTTGATGCAGAAATTTCCAGAATTGAAGGCATGGGCGTGACAATTGTGGTGAATAAAAAAGTGAATGACCTCGAAGAGACCATCAAGAAAGAGCGATGGGATGCGGTGTTTCTTGCAGTTGGGGCACACTTAAGCAAACGGGTACACATTCCGGGTCGGGATGCGGGAAGGATCATTGATGCTCAGGCTTTTCTTTCTAAGATTGAAGAGGGGCCTCCAATTCAGATTGGGCGGCGCGTGGCGGTCTATGGAGGAGGAAATACGGCGATGGATGCTGCCCGCACAGCCAAACGTCTTGGAGCCAGCGAAACGACGATAATTTATCGGAGAGATCAGGAGCATATGCCGGCTCATGCATTCGAGGTTGAGGAAGCCATGGAGGCCCGCTCGCGCTTCTTCGCCCGCATGAGCCATGAGATCCGAACCCCGATGACGGGTATCCTCGGGATGCTGGAACAACTCGGCCTTTCCAAGCTCAACGCCGACCTATCGAGTGATTCGGGGAGAGAGCTCCTGGACGTATCGAGCTTCGGAGGCTGGAGCGGACTGGAAAGCCAAAGAAAATGCGGTCGTTCGTCAAGAACGGTATGCCGAAGGCGAGTTCGCAGATCACCTCAAGTCGGTCTTGGATCCTCTCGGGCGCCTGACCACGTTTGCCTATGAACTGGACGGAGATCGTTTGATCACCACGGAGCGAACGGGCGTGGCCAACCGAGCCCAGGATACCGTCGAGAAAGGCATTGAAACAGTTCGAGTTAACGGCCGAGAC
>JAAAKM020073195.1:194636276-194855373 GCA_010016025.2 Alatinidae sp. Z8VKAUB7J3 | reverse complement strand
GAGCTCTGTATTCAATTCAGCGAACCGATATTGAAACGGGCATTCGAGTTGAGCAGGTTCGCTACGGGGATCATGACCGCATCGGTCGAACCCAACGAATCGACTATGCCGACGGAAGTTATGAATTAGTAACCCGGGGTGATTGCTGTGGCGTCGACTTCGAACGGAAACGGGATGGCCGGCAGATCTCCTACCTCAGAGACCCTCTGGGAAGAGTGATTCTGAAAGTAACTGGAGATCAAGAAGAGCACTACATGTATGACAGTGCAGGAGATGTTGTGGAGTGGACTCTGTCGGACACGAGCGGCCGATCCCAGAGCCAAGTTCGGCGACAGAAACGCAACCTGGCAGGTGACATCGTCGAGAGTGACGATGGTCATGGGCAACGCAGTTACCGAATCCTCAACCAGCGGCCTCAAATGACAGATATGGCTCGGGCCGTAGCCGATTCGGAGATGACTGAAGACCTACTACCGGGTTACCAGGAAGAAGAAACGAGCCCGGGAGGGGCAACCATCATTCGCACTTATGCTGCGGATGGGAGTTTACTTAGTTTGACGGGAACCGCAGTTCATGCCGTGGTGGAAATTATCTTGAGACGCCCTGTCCCAATCATTAGCATAAAATACATATTGCTTTTTCGGAAGCCGGTTAGAAGACGGGCTACAATCACCGATCTGAGCACTAAAAGACAAAGGAAAATGATCTGACGCAAAATTGGATTCACTAACAACAACTTTCGCGATAGTTACGGACGAAGTAGGACAAACATGGCCTAAGTTAGATGTGCTAACTATTGTACTAATTACCCGAATAATGGACGTAACTAAAACTCTCATTCTTCGATGCAACTACATAACCATCACTGAAAAGACCGAAAGTAATACTTGGGCGATCAAAATCACCATAAGAATTAAGTGGGTCGGTTAGATCACAATTGAAGTCACCAGTCGCGATACAGCATAAACCCTGCTCTTTTATTTTTAGCAAGCATTTAGATTAACGAGCAGCACTAATGGAAAAAAGTCTCTCAGATCGGTTGTCACGATAACTCGTGGGCAGATAAACGTTTAGCACAACAAAATTCTGGATTCTAATTGCTAAAAAAGTCACTTGCTGAAAAAAAAAAAACAGACGAACCGAAAACATAAATTCACAAAGGTTGCTAGACAACCATAATGACGGTCACAAGACTGAGAGCGGCGCGCAGCGACCGAGAACACTTTATGATTGGTTAATAGTTCGAAAAGACCCAGTTCGAAGTAGTTGCAGCATAAACCCTGCTCTTTTATTTTTCGCAAGCATTTAGATAAACGAGCGGCACTAATGGCAAAAAGTCTCTCATATCAGTCGTCACAATAGTTCGTGGGCAGATAAATGTTTAGCACAACAAAATTCTGGATTCTAATTGCTAAAAAGTCACTTACTGAATAAAAATTGACGAAGTAAAACATAAGAATTTCCACTCTAACCTCTCTGACCCCTCTCATCATTAGCAAAGTATCTGTATTGCAGTTGTCGAAAATATCCAGGAATTGATGTGTTAATAAGGGGGCTTCCTAAGCCAATGTGAAAGAGTCATTCTACCGTGCGTGCTGTAACATTTTTATAAATATTATAATTATTATTAATCATTTTATTTGCACTTTTCCTACTATTTAAAAAGTTATAAGTGGTTTTCTGACTGTTTTATATCATAATCTAAAATAAAAGTGACTTTTTTTTCTAGCGGAGTTATTTAGTACAGCGGCTGATGATGCCATGGAATCCATGAAAGGTCGCATTGCCAGTAAATACTCTTAATTGGCTGAGTCTTATGAATTTCTGATGAAAATCTCCTAGCTCCATGTCGAAACAGTGTGAAGTTGAGCCTTCTAGGTCTAGTAAGCCAAAGTCCTCCAACCATTCTATTGAAGTTAAGAGCCTTAAGCTACTTCTTCAATGGATTATTCTAAAAATTGCAACAAGAAACGAACATTCCATAGTGCCGACAAATATGAAGGCCGGTTTTCATTCATGCATGCTATAGGCATGAAAAACTAAGGGTAGACGAGCACAGGTACCAAATTGATTGGTATGGTAAAGTAATTCTAGTTGAACTTGTGCATTGAATAAATTTTCGTCTGTGGTTTTCGTTCAGTATTTTACCTGGTTACCTGGGCTATGTCACGCAAAAAAGGCCGTTTTTGTGTGATCCGTCAAGTTCCCTCCTTTTCAAACAGTTCGTGGTAACGAACTGTTTGGGATTTCGATGCTAAAACGTGGAATTTCGATGCTAAAAGATATATCAAAAGAATTGGATTTTTATGCTGATTTCAAATAAATAAGCTTTCCGTGAAGTTTGTGAACGTTGCCCCTGAACCACCACCTTTATTTCTTTTTTCAGATTTTTTTTTCTTAAGACTATAATATAAGCACCTTGTACTATATGAATATAAACAAATTATTATACCTAAAGGCAAAAATTTTTATTATCTTAAGGGTCCCAAGGTAAAAATTGCTTTTATATTAATAAAACAAAGGTTAGTATAACAAAACTAACAACACTACCAACACCACTAGCAATACATTAGACATAAGGAGTAAAATACCATTTCTGGATAAAACATCGTAAATTCAGGTAAAGGAGATTCAGACCCGGTGGTAGCATTTTGTCTGGTACGATTCTTTGTTTTTTGAGCGATAGATACAATAGACCCAAACAACCGATGTCAAAGCAATGGTAAAAACGACGACAATGACAATAATTGCTTTAAATATCGCTCCGTCTTGGACTGAAAGGGTAAATGTCACTGGTGATGAAAGAAACACATTCTTAAGAATAGATAAGGCTGAATTAATATTTCAATTTTCTTTGGATAGATCCATAGGGAAAACCAATCCCCAAAATATATCAGAACTCAAATGACATATTCCTTTCGTAAGTTTTCTCTATTTTGAAGTTCATTTTTCTATGAGAACGTTCTTGTCAACATTGTCCTCCATATTTTACATTTTATTTTAAGATGTATTCATAGCTTTCTTATTCTTCATGAACGTTTCTGTCTATTTTAATACCAAATGAGAAAGTGCAAAAAGATTTTTAACAGTCAGAAAGACGGGGTTATTTAAATCAAAGGAATTAGGACATTGAAAATAATCTCTCATGTGGCCCTTTAAGCACTACAGAAGAGAAACAATAAAGTTTAGGTCATTTGATTGTTGTTACAAAAAAAAAGTTTTAAATAAATTAATAAAATCATGCGAGTCTAAAAATTAAACACTGAATTACTCCTTAAAATAAATTAAATGATAAATTAAAAAATTGGAAAATAAAAGACTACCTAAATAAGGAATACAAGGTAGTTTTAGACAGTCCATAACTTCACGAAGTTTTGAAAAATTTTCTTCACTACTGAAAACATCCAAGAGTTTCCTGAATAGCTGCTGATCCTTTTTAGAAACATATTGCCAGGTTAATTTTAACCTAAAAGTGGGATATTAGCAGTTATAAGCACTGTACATATTACAGAAGATAACAAAGAATAGAGAGTACATTCAGAAAAGTAGTGTCAAACAATTTCAATATAAAGGGCCATCTTCGTACAAAGGTTGTGGCAAACAATTTCAATGTGAAGAGCCACCTTCGTACTAAAGATGTGCCATACAATTTCAGTGTAAAGGGCCACTTTCGCATAAAAGTCGTGGCGAACAGTTTCAATGAAAAGGGCCACCTTCGTGCAAGATTTGTGGCAAACACTTTCAATGTGAAGAGCCACCTTCGTAAAAAAGTTGTGGCAAACATTTTCAATGCAAAGGGCCACCTTTGTACAAAAGTTGTGGCAAACAATTTCAATGTAAAGGGCCACATACGTACAAAAGTTGTGGCATACAGTTTCAATGTAAAGGGCTCCCTTCGTACAAAAGTTGTGGCAAACAATTTCAACGTAAAGGGCCACCTTCGTACAAAAGTTTTGGCAAACAATTTCAATTTAAAACGGCCCCCTTCGTACAAAAGTTGAGGCAAATAATTTCAATGTAAAGGGCCACCATCGTGTTAAAGTGGTGGCAAACAATTTCAATGTAAAGGACCACCTTCGTAGGATAACCAGATGGAAGGCATCTGCGGCGCTGCCGCCATGTGTTTCCGGGTCGGTCAGGGGGCCGATCACCTGTAGAAACTCGACCACCGAACCGGGCCAGCCATGGGTCAACAATAACGGTTTGGCTTGTTCATGGTTGGAGCGAATGTGCATGAAGTGCACATCCACGCCGTCGATTTCGGTCAGGAAATTCGGATAGGCATTCAATCGTTGCGCCAGCCTCTGCATGTCGTATTGGTTGGCCCAGTAGTCGACCACTTCCTGGGTGTATGCCAGCGGTATCCCCTGGGTCCAGTCGTCAGGCGTTTCAGCTTCGGGCCAGCGTGTGGCGGCCAGGCGGGTTCTCAGGTCATCAATGGTGTCGTCGCTTATACTGATTTCCAGGGGTCTGATATCAGTCATGTCTGTCTCCCAATGGTTCTTATGTGCGGGTGCTCGCGGCGTTTTTACAGTGAGGCAACAACATGCCCGCCATCTACCGTTACCACCGAGCCGGTCATATATTTTGACGCGTCGCTGGCCAGCAGAAGTATGGGGCCGTCCAGGTCGTTGAATTCACCAAACCGTCGCATTGGAATACCCTTAACAAATTCGGGCGCCGCTTCGCTCTCCAGCAGAATGCGGCTGACATCGGTGAGCACGTAGCCGGGCGCCAGAGCGTTCACGCGGATGTTGTAGCGGGCCGCTTCCAGTGCCATCACTTCGGTCATGCGGGTCAACCCGCCTTTGGACACGGCATAGGGGAACTGGCCCTTGATGGTGCGGGTATCGGTGATGGAGGAAATCATGATGATGTTGCCGCCATCCTGGCCGTGTGACATCACCTGTTCGGTGTAGTACTTGGAGACCATCCAGGCGCTTTTCAGGTTGGTGTAGTGATGTTGAGCTGGTTATTTCTGATGAGTCATAAATGTGATAGGCGGCAGTACATTTACCACCGTTTAAGCAAGGGGATTCTTGACAGGGCGTGAAATTGAAAGCAATGCCATGGACATCAAATAAGTTGTAAAACCGGTCCTTGTTGGTCATAAGTACATTATACACTTCTTCCTTTGCCAAATATCCCTTCTCAGAAATCTTGACAACAACACTAATATCAAGATGAGATTCTTGGCTATTAATACTGAAAATCTGTGGCTCTCCTTTCTCTTTGAAGATATTTTGCAAGAGGTTCTTTAGAGGTCGCCAATAAGTACTTAGAAAATTTTCACCCGTCTTGTTGTAAATCCTTATAGGAACTGCAAAGTTCAAAGTCTTATTCGAAAAAAAATTAAAAGCAACAGACACAGTTGATACCACATCAGGATGTACTCCATCATTGCCTGATATTTTAAAAGAGTAGTTCCCAGGGCTACTAATTTTGCTAGCATAAAGCGTGCATGAATTTTGAATGGAAAAGGAGCTAGTTTCGCCGTTGAGTATGCGGCACTGATAGTTGCCAACTAAATCTACATCATTTGGTGGAACATCTGCGACTCTACCCTTAAACTTTTCGTTAGAATAATTATTTACAAGGATTTGCAAGGCTCTTGGAGTAGAAGGATTATCATTTTTATCTTGAACAATGACTTTAACTGGATGAACTGATCTCATTGGTGGGTTACCACTGTCAATAACTTCGACCTCGAGTAATATTTCACTGAACACCTCCCTATCAATAGGTTTCGTTGTTCTAACAAAACCAGTGTCACGATCAACTGTGAAAATATTACGATGGTCCCCACCAACAACAGTATACTTAAATGGCCCCAACTGTGCCCTAAGGAACAGGGCACAGTTGCTGCAACACTTCCCGTTGCACAGGCAACGGAGGTCTAGTTACATTCTGAAAATAGTTTTTTTTTTTTTTTAGAAACAATGATTCCCAAGCTATTTTTCCCGAGCAGGAGAATCAGTTTACTCGTGCACGAGTCGGAAGAATAGGTAAGGTCCTGATACCGTTACAACCCAGGGACTCGTTGCGCCATCCACATCCGAATAGGGACCATCAATGCTGGTCGCCGATTGCAGTTTCGCATTGGAGCTCCAACGAATAACAATCTCGCCGTTTTCAACACCTACGTCCAACCGGTCTCGTTCACCAAAGGCAACATTGAATGTCTGGCTCACTGTCAGCCCGGATGGGTCAGCCACCAACACGGTGATATCCGCATTTCCAACGGCAAGCTCGGATCCATCAATTCTCAAGACTCGGTTCTCTCCGTCGCCAAGAACCGATAATTGCCGACGAAGGATGTAACGCACATTCAATGACCGTGCGAGCACCGTGAGTTCGGATGAAGAAACATCCGGGTCCCCTACCGTAAACGGAACGTCCAAGATTTGGCCAACGACCCCCTTCTGATTTCCGATAGCAGAGAGCGTCGGAAAGTCGTTCACACTTGCAACGCTCACTGAAATCGTCCGACTCCGTGTGGCACTCCCCTCGGTCACCGTCAACTCGATCTGCCCCTCACCCGTTGCATTGGCGTTGGGTAGAATGGTCAACGCTCGGTTTGCACCGCTGCCGCGGACACTCAAGCCGTCTGAACTGATCAGACTCGGATTCAGACTGCGGGCACTGAGAACAACGTCACTCAGATCTCCATTACCGTCGACGAGCCTGACTCCAACAGTGAACGGTGGAGCTGCCCCTCCCGCCCGAGAAGGACTTCGAGCACGCCCTCGCCAACCACGACAACGACGGCATCTCCTGGACCGCGGACGTCAGCTACAGCCGCAACCGCCTGCGCCTGACCGCGGGCGGCCACGCCATCGTCGTGTTCCCGGGCGGCACGTACTTCTTCAACGAGCTCACGGTGCGCGACGGCGCCAAGGGCGTGTTCCGGGGGCCGTCGAAGATCTACGTGACCGGCAAGCTGGTCCTCGAGAGCAGCGCCGGCTTCAACCTTCCCGGCCGTCCCTCCGACGTCGAGGTCATCGCGCATGCCTACGACGTGCACGGCTCGCACCGCGATCCGCGTGGCGCCATCGAGTTCGACGAGGGCATGCGCGCGGCCCTGACCCTCTACGCACCGGGGCGCGACGTGAAGGTCAAGCGAGACGCCGTGGTGTACGGCGCGATCGTGGGACGCAAGGTCACGGCCCAGAACCGCGCCGAGATCCACTTCGACCTCGCCCTGCTCGAGTCCGATCCGACGGGCGGCGACGTCGAGCGCCTCGCCTGGCGGGAAGCGAAGTAGCCGCGCGGGACCCCGCCGCGGGCCACGGTACACTCCCGGCATGGTGATCCTCGCCGCGCTCGAGATCTGGCTGCTCGTCCTGGGCGGGGTCCTCGTCGTCTGGTTCGTGTGGAGCTGGAACGCCCTCGTGCGCGACGGCAACCGGGTGCGCGAGGCCTTCAGCGGGATCGACGTGCAGCTCAAGCGACGGCATGACCTCGTGCCGAACCTCGTGCGCACCGTGAAGGGCTACGCCACGCACGAGCGCGAGGCCCTCGAGGCCGTGATCGACGCGCGCGATGCCGCCCGCGCGGCCGACGGTCGCACCGAGATCGGCGCAGCCCCGCCTTCATCTCGTTGCTCGCCTGGCAATGCGATTAATTCGACAATTGCCACTTCTTGCCGAGTTCGTCGAAAAACCCGCGCTCGGCCTTCAGCTGGATCCAGGTGTTGACATAGTTGATCCAGACCTGGTCGCCCTGCGGCAGCAGCATTGCGATCGGCGTGCGCGCCTTCGGCTGGGCGACGGGCACGATCATCATCTGCGGATACTTGTCGACCAGCTTGTAGGCTTCGACATTGGATGTGATGTGAGCGTCGGCGCGGCCGGCCAGAACTTCCTGGAAATCGCGCGCAGGCGCTTCGACGATCTTGTGCTCGGCGTTCGGGAAGAAGGCCTTGACCTGTTTTTCCTGTGTCGTGCCGAGCGTTGCGGCCACCACAACGTCAGGCTTGTCCAGATCGGCCCAGTCGTTGAACCGGTCGGCGTTCTTGGCCAGTGTCAGGGGGACGGTGGCCAGCGAGAAATAGCTGTTGGAATAGCCGGCGGCCTTGGCACGGGCGGGCGAGATCGAGGCCGACCCTGTCATGTGGTACTTGCCGGACGTGACGCCGCTGACCAACGTTTTCCAGTCGGTCGGAACGAATTCGACCTCGACTCCGAGATCCTTTGCCAGCTCGGTCATGACGTCGATGTCGTAACCGGTGTAGCTGTTGTTGGCAGGATCCTTCATCGTCATCGGGTTCCAGTCGCCGGTGGTGCCGACCTTCTTCGAATCCTTGGTGATGGCTTCCAGATGGTCTTCGTAGATCATCTTGGAATCGTGCAGCAGGCGACCGATCAGCGTGCTCTTGCCGTCGTCGACGTTACCGCAGGTGAGAAAACGCAGCAGTTCCTTGCGTTCGTGCTGAGCCAGGTACGCGAGGATGTCCTCTCACAATGCTTGCAAACTTAGCTGAAATATACCCGTGATTTGAAGAGACCCATTCAAGCTAGGCCTAGCAAATTGTTACGACAATGGCAATAATATAAGCAGCATCTTAGTTTACTACAGAGACGTTGGCTCGATTTTTATAGAAGCAAATTACTTAGCATGATGATAATTCTAAGACTAAGAGGTGATCTAGATTAAGAGAGGGAAAGTGTTTTTAGCAATGAGATGTGTCGACCGAATTTTCACTCTTAGATTGATAATTGACAAGTGTCTAAATCTTCAGACCCCTTTAGTCTTTCGTTTTATAGGCTATGAACCGGTATTTGATTCAGTTGGTAGAGAAGCTTTAGCACAGAAGCAAGGTATACAAGATAAGAAAAATAAACTGATTATTGTTATGCACGGTAATAATACAGTGACGGGTTAAGGTGGGAAGGGATGTTAGTAGTTAGTTTGGCATGGAATCAAGAGTTAAACTGGGTTGTATTTTATCTCCATTTAAATAGATGATTCTGATGGACTCGGTTCTAAGGAACGCGACGAAGGCTACTGAAGAACATGGAACCAAATAGGAAGGTAAAAATCTCTCAGACTTGAATTGTAAAGATTGATTTGGGTGTCATTTATAAAATAGCAAGATAAATAAATTTTCGAAGTTTGAGAGCTTAGGGTGCAAGGATAGGTTTGAAAATCAATGTTAAGAAGACTGTAAATAAATGATGGTCAAGATATGATTTTAGGTAACAAGAAAATCAATCAAGTGAATAGCTTCGCTTATGTTTTCAAGAGGAATTCTTTAAGCATAATCTTAAGTAAGGTCGTATCCAGGGAGAGGAGGTTAGAAGGTTTGAACCCCACCCCAAAATGTTTGTCCCAATTTCGGTAAAATTTTGGTTTGTACGAGATCAAAGTCTTTTTGGCCCCCCCCCCCCCACCTCAGGATCAGACGGTACACTCCAATGGGTACACAGAATTGCCGGTAAATCTAATCAAAATACAGAAATATATAACAACTGATAGAACTTTTCTTTGAGGTCTAGACAGAGACCTCATTTACACAGAATTACTCATTCACACAGAATTACAAAAGCGAGTTGACTTTTTCTTTAAAATAGCCCAACCTTTAGAAATGTCAAATAAAATATTTTCTTTAGTTATGCTCAAATGCTCAAAATAGGTTTAAGAAATCAAAAAAAAATTCTTTCTATTTATTTTTTATCTTAGATCTTTTATTATTTTTTTTTCTAGTAAAATTCAAAACGGCAGCAATGACATTTTTATATGCGACTGGTTATTTTGTCTTTAACTTATTGGTCGTACAGTAAATTCGGCATGGACAAAAGTAAACGTATGAAAAAGACGTATCTAACCAGAGACCTACCCAAAAAGAGGGGTGGCTCAGGGGCTCCCTTCCCCCAAAATCCTATACTTTCTGAATTGCTGTGCGCTTCTTACTCAAATTGTAATTTGTTTTTCATTAACCTTTCCCAAAACAAATCTTGCATGCTTCTCTGTACCCAATGGCATTATAATTTCTCCTTAGATAGCCAATTAGTTAGAAATCAAATATTCGAAGTTTAAACTAAAAGTCGGTTCATTTACAAGAGAATAGCAACTAAAAGAATTGTTGCTCATCTTCTTTTTTCGCTTCAATTGTTTTCCTAAAACCAAAAACTTACTAATTTCTCGTGTCTGCTAATTTTTATTTGCAGCTTCGTAAATTCTTCCAATTCTTCTTCGCCTTCAATTCATCCAATTCCAACGAAGGTCCCCTAGCAACCATTTCCAGAGGGGAGTTTTTTTTATTAGAGATAAATTTAACCCAAATTAAGAGTTATTTAAATGAGGTTTTAATGTAAATGCTCTCTTTCTTCCAGCCATGGTTATACATATTCACGCCACCTTGACAATATGCGGCTAGCCCACCCTAGCAAGGAATTCAAGAGGCGAAGGATTGTTATTACACATAAATTTAAACCATATTCAGAGTTATTTCTGAGAGGTCTTAATGAAAATGCCTCATTTCTTTGACTGGGTGTTAGATTTCGGTCCCCTCACCTCAGAAAAACTCTTAACACCTCCCACCTTAACTTCAAGCTGTAGAATATGTTAGTCCAAGCTATTCATATCAGCTTGTCACACCATGGATTGTAAACGGCACCTTCTGGCACCCTTTATCATTCTAAAGGCATTTTCGCACATTTTCCTACAAAATTATGATTTAGATCAAATGGTTCGTGTTTTTGCAAAACTAACTCAAAGTGATACACTATCTGAATTTATGCCACCATGCCACACTATGACTGAATCTCTGGCACCCTCTAGCATCCCCCCCATTAATTATAAGTCATTTTCCAGGTATTGTTAGGTTTCAAGGTTCAAGGTTCAATCGGGTTCAATTAAAAAAAGGAAATAACTAAACTTAAAGTACACTGCTCTGTGAAAAAACTCACGTTGAGACCCATAAACATAAAAGATTCTTCACTAACACGCAGTACAGCTCCCACTTCACTCTTCGACACAACCACACGCCTCCTCATTATATAATTTTTTTAATCTTAACCATAGGGTTCCTCCCTCCCTCCCCGGACGTACAACCACCTCACCTGAATATACTAAAAAATGCTTGAACAGAAAATCAGGTACGGCTGCGGATGCGTACGCCGTCCGCTATGCGGTCGCTGGGGTGCATGACAATAGCCTCACCAGCGGTAAGGCCGTCCAGTATTTGCGCGACCAGACCGTTGCGCTGTCCAAGGGTTACAGCCCGAAGTTCGGCCCGGCCATTGTTGTGTACGAACAGCGACCATTCTCCATTCACGCGAAATAGAGCTGTCAGCGGCACCGTTAAGGTTGCGGGAGAAGCCCAGATGATGACCTTTGTTTCAACCTGGTACCCGTGACCCAGGCTTGACCACATCTCTGCCGGGCTCTGCAGGTCAATAATAACGTTGACGCGCTGTTCTTCGATGCCTAAGGCGGATGTCTTGGTGAAGCCGAACGGTTCGACGCTGCGTACGGAACCAGCCAGTGCTTCGACGCCACCCCAGTTGCTGATTTCGACAGCCTGCCCTGGTTTTATCCGCACGGCGTCTGTAGAGAGGTAGTCCGAGACTACTTCCAGGTCAGCTGGATTGCCTATTTCCACCAGCGGTTCACTGGCGAACACCACTCTTTCACTTGGATTGTTTATCTTTAGAATTTGACCATCGATAGGTGGAATTACGTCCACGCAAGCGCAACCAGGTCCTCCCGCAGGAATATCTGCTCGCGACAACAATTGCGCTTCGGCGCGTATCCGGCTGGTCGCTGATGAGGTGGTCTGGGCGGGCAACGAGGATGTGAGCTTTCACACGTCCCACCGCACCATGATTCTGGGCACCAACACCGGTTACAGCCGCTTCGGTCCGCCGACCGGCCGTCCGGTGCGCCTGCTGTGCATCGCCAATTGCGTCGCCCGCAACAACGAAATCTATGACGAGCACGTCGCCTATGACACGGCTGGTTTTATTTCATTATTTCGAATTCGTACGATAATGAAGCATGACGGAACTCGAACTGATAAATTGGAGAAGCTGATGATTCGAATTGGTGTCTTCTCAGTTTTGTATGCTGTACCAGCTATTATGATTCTTGGCTGCTTGATCTATGAGCAGGTAAAGTTTAAATGTAGTCTGACAGGGACGGTTTTAGGGGGGTGAAAAAAGGAGCCCTTGCCCCGGTTGCAAAGGTTTTAGGGGGCGCAAAATTTGAAATAAATAATTTAGCAGTTATAATCATTATGTAATTTTTGAAGTTTTATTCGAATTAAAATAAAGTAGAGGGTGCAGTTATAATGAAAAATTATTTAATCATTAATTAGTAAATTTAATAAAGTTAAAAACTATTTAGCAAGGATAATTAAATGGTAATAAATAAAATAGTTAAATTAAAAATAAATAGTATTTAAATAATATAAATAATAAACAGAAAATGATCCAAGTATAAACCATTAGTTAATTAATTAATTGAAGTTACTTCTGTTAATAAATGTAAATCTTGGTAAAACTTGGCCCGAAAATTTTGTAGGAAACAGGGGGGAGCTATTCAAGATTTCGCCCCGTGTGAAAGGGAGGCCAGAACTGCCACTGGAGTCTCGGGAGCCCGCTGGTCTAAATCGTTGGACAAAACGTCCAAACATCCCTATTCGAAAGGAAAAATGAGAAATACATAAAATGGTACTAAAATTGTCATAATTTGGCTGATTTTCTCGGTTGACAAGAACCTTCAAAAAAAGAATGAAAACAAACAAAATTTAGCCCCTGAGCTTGTATGACTGGCCTATAAAACACGTTTCTTGATTAGTCAAACGTTACATAAATAAATTGGTCAGGGATCACCAGCGCCGATATCCGCGAAACACAACAAATCGGCGCCGAGTACATCGCGACCACGATCGCCCCCGAGGATCGCGACAGACCGGATACCGAGATTGCTCGGTTTCGCGAGGCGTTAATCCGCAACAAACAAAAAGCCGGCCTCTTCAGCGTAAAGCCGGAAGAGGTATCCATTGTCTCCGACCGCCTATTTCGCACCCGGATTCACTTTCCCTCGAACATGGCAACGGGAAACTACACCGCCGTGGTCTATCTGTTCCGCGACGGCGAGGCGGTCCAGGCGGTAAGCACCCCGATCTTGGTCGAGAAAGTCGGTGTCGGGGCCGAGATCTACAACTTCGCCCACCAGCAATCGGCGCTCTACGGAATTGCCGCCATCGTGGTCGCGGTCTTCGCGGGCTGGCTTGGCGGCGTGATTTTTCGTAAGGTCTAGGTAGATGTCGGACACCGTATCCACTGGCTCCGCTGGCCACGCCACTCCCGAGCACCATCGCGTTTTTCTGGTGGTGGTGGATGATTCCGAGGAAATGAAGGTCGCCCTCCGCTTCGCCGCGCTCAGGGCCAAGAGCACCGGCGGGCGCGTGGCCCTATTCCGCGATATCGAGCCCGCGGGCGGTTTTCATCACTGGGCCGGCGTCGGTCAATTGATGCAGGACGAGGCGCGTCAGGAGGCCGAACAGCTGCTGTCCGACCTCGCGGGCGAGGTTATCGAGCTTTCCGGGCAACTTCCGGCGCTTTACGTCCGGGTGGGTCCCATCGTCGATGAACTGGTCGCCCTTGTCGAGGAAGAGCCGACGATCTCGATCCTGGTGCTCGCGGCGGGGACCAGCAAGGACGGACCAGGTCCCTTGATCAGCTTCCTCGCCGGCAAGGCTCGCGTGAACAGTCCTGGATCATCGCCTTGATGTCGGCGACGTTCGCGCCCTTGTTGCCGCGGTTCTCTTCGGAGACTTCTGCGGTCGCAGTATCTTTGGTGCCGTTGGTCTTCTTGCTGGCCTTGCGTGCCATGCTCAGAATCCTTCGCTGGTTAGAGAAGAAAGAGCCCCGGCGAGCCGGAGCCCGCCGGGGAGTTCAACAGGGAGGCGACAGGGACGGAGCCCTGCCCTTCACAGCGCGGGGGGATGCGCCGGAAGCTCTTGGATGGAGGCGGTGAAGGCCAGGCGCTATTGGCTCCCGGGTTTTTGACAGTGAGGCCGTCACTTAAGAGCGAGCCTACCGGGCCTTGCTGTTCTAGGCGTGAGCATACACGCTTCTTCACCGCCTCCAGATGGGCAGGCCCCCGGTCCGGTCTGATCCGGCCGGCCAACAGGGGGTATCCTATGCGCCCCCGTCCGCACCGGACGCCAGTGGCTCTATGGCTCACCAACCCCGGATAAGGCCCCGGCGTTTGCCTGCCCAAGTTGGAGCCGCTGGCAGGACTCGAACCTGCAACCTGAGCCTTACAAAGGCCCTGCTCTTCCAGTTGAGCCACAGCGGCCATCTCAGTGGACCTTCTCTGATCCCAAACGGCGATCGAGGAAGTCGGGTAGCTTTGGATGCGAATCTGTTGCCACTGTTTCGGCTGGCGCAGTTTCAAGACCAACCGGGGCGACTTCCCTCGCGGCGCTCCCTTCGGGAATGGTTGCAGGGGCAAGATTCGAACTTGCGACCTCCTGATTATGAGCCAGGCGAGCTACCGCTGCTCCACCCTGCATTGGATTCTCAGACGACGGGCTGCTGTCCCCTTGGACAGCTACGGCTTCGTGCGTGTAACCAGCAAATTAACGTCTTTTAAGTAATGCTGCCAAATGGTTTCGTCTTTAGATTATTTTGATTGTGTTAACCCATTTTCTATCTTCATATGCTTCGCAGCACTTACGCTACTCTTGTAACTTCAAAATATGCGTGTTAATATTCAATGGTCTCTCCATTCTGTAACCTTCGCCACGTAAGACAATATTCTGCGATGAGTACAGGAAAATGAGCAAGGTACGTTTTCAGCTCAATGTTCATCTAAACTTTACAAATATACCATAACAAATTCATCATTTAAAGGAAAGAGAATGACGAAGGGAAAAGTTCCATCAAAATGATAAGTTAACTTTTACAACAATACTTCAGACCATTTTTTTGCAGCCCAGTTTTGTTTGTTCGAGCACTTGCTGCAAAGCGTTGCTAAATACATAGGTTCGCAGTTGCTATTGCTCTGGTTGTAGTTCTATTAATGTAGGGCCATGGTGTTATTGAAGTACCGAGTAAGAGTTATAGACACCTTGTTCTTAAGCAGCTAGATAAAAGAGAAAACATCACAAATCGCGATTGGCACCATTTCATCAATACCAAGGTTCTTCTGATAGATTGAAAATGAGGCTATTGAACTGAACCATTTACAGTGTAAACACACACTCTGTGGACTACACGGTAGTACATTCCAACAAGGGTATGGTATTGTGAACAGAACAAACCTCGTTGCAGAAAGCGAAATTTGAAGGGACAGGGATTTTATATAAGTGCATGGATTATGAAAGGAAGGGCATGCAAAATAACTAAAGAGACGGCATTGGACAGAAACCCTAACATTGTTTAATTTCAAGTTGTAATTATTACCTAACCAAAAACAGCTTGTGCTTTAAAATGTACTGGTATAGGGAATTCTTTTCGAAAGACAGTGGAATTCTAATTTGAATGAATATTTCGGCCCATGTCCAAGGATACTCGTTCTAAGAAACTGAATTAGAAAAAAAATGGCAACTGAATTTAAAGAGCAATATTAAAACTAAAAACGAATTGAAATTGTTCTATATATGAAGAGGGAGCCCCCTCCACAATACCTTGCTCTTTACGCTAAAGTTTTAGCACATTTAAAAAAGCTTCCTATTCTAATTAAACGGCCCTTGTGTTTCAGTAGCCGTTTCTAAACATTGGGACAACAGTCAAACTTTAACATATAGATCATGGCATTGAGAAGGGGGCCAACTGCTCCATGTACGGAACAATTTCTGCTCACTTGGAATTTTAATGTTGCTCCTTACTTCCTATTAAGTTTTTTTTCTAATTTCTGATTGTTTTTCAAATAAGTCCGGTAAAATCTGGCTCACCCTCCATAAAAAATTTTCCTTTCCCTCACGGGGAACTCCTCCGTGGAAATTTACTCCCACGTGAAATAACCCCCCATTCTGCAAAATTCCCTCCAGACAGTTCCATCCTCGCTGAAAATTCCGTAAAATTTCTTTTGGACGAGTCAGCCAGAAAAATTCACCTTAGCATATTTCATTTGAAGAATATATTAATTTTTAATCGTTTTCTTAATCACTCTGGGAATCCCTTCTTCCGTGGAAATTTTCCCAGAAATCAAAACACGCTGAAAATAAACTGGATATTTCTCCATAGCATCTTCACATGCAAAATTGAGTTGACAAACAGAAAATGAGACAACTAAAAAGAATTTCGCATAGGAATTCTTTCAAATTCCTTCACTGTAAAATTTCCACTGAAAGGCTCATGCCCTGAAAAATTCTCATAAAAAGTAAACAATATGAGCAGAGATACTGTGATTTCATATAATGGAAAAGAAAAGCTGCTGAGAATTCCGGTAACAGCAAACAGCCTTGGAGAAGAGCAAGCCATAGCCATGCATGAATGCCTAGAAATTCAGTGTTGTGAGTCTTCCCAACACTGCACAAGCAATGTGCTTCAACACTACAGCATCCAACATGAAAGACTCAGAGGGACTTCCATCACATTGGAACAAACGTTAGGAAAGAGTTGTTATGCCTAGCTTGCCATCATCTTATCTTGGGAAATTCTGTTCAAAGGCATATTTGACACAAAAATGGAATCAACCACTGGGCCTGATCTAAAATTTTTTAATAGATTCCTCACTGCATGACCCAAGATAGACAAAGGAAAATACAAAATAGGTATTAGTGACAATCTAGTACAAAAGCAGCAAACTCCAGAAGTACAGTAATTACAAATGTTGCTGCTGAATTCAAATCCAAATTAACTAAGGGCCACCCTAGATATGACTACAAGGACATATTGCAGTTGGTTCTTGTATTTGTTGGATCACTAGATGTCAATGTTGTGGGGGTTTTTTCTAAGAGCCCTTTGTCCCACTGGGTGGATGGATAAGGCTATTACTGCTTTAAAATTTCCATTTTTAGCTGTGAATTTAAGATGTGAAGAAAGAAAGTTATCTTTGTGCCACATCTGTTTTCCTAGTTAAAATTTATTGTAAAGCTTGGTTCAATGCTCCAGAAGCTCATCTTGTACCAAATCAAGATTTAAGTAGTTTGCATAGTCTGTTAGACTATTAAGTATGTGAGAACAATATTGCAGAAATAGCCCTGACCAAGTTTTTAATCCATTTGCGGTATTTGAATGCAGAGTTGTATATTATTTCTAGTAACGCTGGCTTGTAGATTGTTCTAACATCTACTATTAATTTGCATCTACTAACATCTAAAATCTACTATTAATTTGTTAATTAATAGTAGAAATTTGGCATTTGTAAGCATAGCAAAGGTAGATGTGTGAGGAGAAGTTGTCGTTTGTGTAAAGGATGGAGACGAAATCTAAGTGGGAACAGTCATGGTTGGCTCAGTTGTGTCGGGATATGAGAAAATTGGACAAATCATTGGTTGTAGAAGTAGTCTTGGTGTCACAGACCGGATAACTTTCGAAGAAAAGATTGTCATAGGATTTGTACTGATAGCAGAAGGGGGTAGTCAGGAAGGCAGGTAGTAATCAGGCAGAAGATGTTGGCTTTGTAGAAATTCTTGTTGGTTAAATTGTCACGATAAAAAGTAGTCAAGCTGATTGTTGTTGTGCTAAAATTTTTGTTGTAGAAACTCTCATAGCGGTAGTAATCATCATAAGTTCGGTATTACGGGGGGTAGTAGTCATGGCGCTTTTGCTTTGCTGCATTAGCCTCTGATCCATAATCAGCAGCGCAGAAATTTCTTGATACAAACTACGCAAGCTATTTGAGAAGCATGTGGACTACGTGGGGTGTTTCGTTTTAGAATGTTCCTATTACATATGCAGCCTCACAATTATAAAATGAGCATGTCAGAGATCCTTAAATACCAACTTTGGTAACAACCGAACACCATTTCTGGAACATGTACTTACTATGAAGTTTTTTTAACTTCTCTGTTGTTGCAACATTAGCCTCAGATCTCAGAAGCTTGGGAATCTTTTGATACGAATTGTGGCGGAAAATAGAAGCCACCTGATTGCTGTTAGTACACTATATTACAATTTTGATCACCATCAACTGGTGACGACACTCGACATGCCTTTACTGACGACAGTAAACTGGGCACTGCTTTCAGAACTGAGCTAGCGATCCGTTTCAGGCTGAATTTTTTGTCTGAGAGAGTAAATGTATGGTTCAAAGCGCAGTACCTGGCCCTAAATCTTGTTAAGTCAATGTTCCTCATTTTCTCGCAAATTTCTCAGTTTAGCCCCAAATAAAAATCCGGCTTTAAAAGGGTTCTCTCAGTAGTCCCAGTGATCGTTATATTCAGCTCCTCTATTATATTTTCCGGTGAGATTTTCTTTATCTGGTATCATATTATTCAAATTAAAACGAAGACATCGAGGAATCTCGGAACTCTTAAAAAACTCGAACACATATATCTTTGCGCGATAACCTTTGTTTCATTGTTTAATTCAGTCTTATTGCCTACTATATGGATGTCAATTTTTTCCCTTCTGATTATACCTCTTTCTAATCAGGATCTGAACACTATAATAGTTTCAAGTGACAATTATAATTCTGAAACTGAATTCTCGCGTAAAATATCAAAATTATAAAATACGTTAAGGCGCAGCTATACTTGGGCACAATTAGATCTATCTGATAGATGTAAAGAGCATGATAAACGAAATTTAAAGTTTATTTTTGTTTTCTGCTTTGAAATAGAATCCTAAAAAGACCGTGGTTAGTCAAATATTTAAACAAATTATTCTAATCAGTCTCAAATTCACCACAGGTTAATTTTACTTCTTGTTTTTTAAGCACTTTTCAGAAACTGGATAAAACGCTTTGAAATATGATAACTTCTAAAATTGTTTTTCGAATAGGCTCCTGGAAATTACTAAAATGAAAAATAATAAAGTAGATAGTGCTCTTCAGATCGTGCCCATTGTGTTTGAGGGCCGAAACCTGCTCGACTAGGCAGCCTTCAACCGTTCGCCACCAATCCTCCGCATCGACGAAGTCCGACAGTTTGGCCGGAAATGGCACCCGGGCCGAACTGACAACGTTTCGCGCCGTATCGACAACCGCGGTACGTACCCCCGACGTTCCGATGTCAATGCCAAGCGCCAAATCCGTCATTGAAACTATTCCGGCTTCTTGGCCAATTGCTGGCGGTATTTTTCAGCGTCCCAGTCCAGCAACTCTGCCTCTGCCGCCGGCCCTATCGCGTCAACCGACCAATCCCGCGGTAAACGGACAAGGACATCGCGCAGACAGATCAGCATGGCCCGTTGCGCCGGTGTCGAACCCTCACGCAACAGCGCGCCTTTCCCCTTCGCGAGACACGCAGGCCGCCCGGGCGAAGGTTCATCGGGCAAGGAAGGTCCCAGAAATACGACATGGTCTGGATAATATGATCCCGTGGTCGCCAGGGCGAAAAGCCGATCATCCAATGCCAACTCGCGGGCACCCTCAATCCACTCGCAACCGTCGTGCGGCATCGATACTGCGTCCGATACAGTAACATCGACAGTCTCTGTCAGCGTTAGGCGCGCTTCAACCTCATCCATAAGGTGATCGACGTCGGCAGCTGTTTCACCGCAGCAGATCAGCCCATGATTATCCAAAATCAATACTTGGGTATCGGCCGACGACTCACTCAAGATTGCCGTGGTCAAAGGGCGACCGGGTTTGCGGTAGGGGATAAAAGCCACCGGTAATCCGTCAAGCTTCCTTGCCGCTTCTGCCCGGCCTTGCGGAGAAATCGCGTTAGTGATGGTTGCAATCGAGTGCGTATGCGCAATGACCGACGACACGATTCGCGGTAATGATCTAAGCCAAACCCTTTGGGGCAATAGTGGCGACGATAGCTTGTATGGCGGTGCTGGCGACGATTTGTTAGACGGCGGTGTCGGTACCGACCAACTATATGGAGAAACCGGCAACGATACTTTCCATGTTAGTGCAGGCAGCGACACCATCGACGGCGGTGCAGGTTCAGATACAGTTGATTTTTCTGTGCATGCAGATGCCTCAGCTATTGCTGTACAACTCAGTGAAGGTACGCCTGCTATCGCCACTGTGGTAGGTAGCGACGATCAAAACCTGCTGAATGTAGAGAATGTAATTGGCACAGTCGGTGATGACCAAATTTTTGGCGACGCGGCTGACAATCAATTATTCGGTGGTAGCGGCAACGACGCCTTAGCTGGCGGTGCTGGCGATGATGTTTTAGTTGGCGGCGCCGGTCGTGATAGTGCTGACTACTCCATTGCCGGTTCCGGCGTGAACATCGATCTATCCACAGGTGTGGTGACCGACGACGGAGATGGCGGTAGCGACATCATCCAAGAGATAGAGGATCTAACCGGCTCAAACTTTGACGATGTACTGGAAGGTGACGCCCAAGACAACGTCCTTACCGGCGGAGATGGCGACGACGTTTTACGCGGTCGCGGCGGAAACGATACGTTAGTGGGCGGAGCTGGATCAGACACCGCTAGCTATTCGAATAGTGGTACCGGGGTAAACATCAATTTAGCCAGTACGGGTAGTGGAGTTGACGACGGCGAGGGTGGCCAAGATAGCTTTGATAGCATCGAAAATCTTGAAGGTAGCGCCTTTGATGACATCCTCACGGGCGACAATCAAGACAATACTCTAAGCGGTCTAGACGGCGACGACAGCTTAAGATCAAGTTTCGAATTAGTTTACAATATATTTCTTAGAGAGAAATTGACATCCTAAAAAAGGACAAACCAATTCATTCGGAATTTGTGGTGGTGGAGCTTTAATTTGACCATGCAAGGAGTAATCTCTAAATTTGGTAACTTTGGTTGATACTCTTTCCATGGGGAAATGGTGGACTCCAAGGAGAGCACAATTAAAATATTGGAGGGTCCTAGTGGTTTATATGAACCACTTGCATAGTTTATGGTATTATGTAAATTTGTACTTGGTTTCCAGACCCTGTTGGTGCCAAAGATTTTGACGATGTTTTTCGTCTAACTTAATATTTTTTTTCTACTTTACTCTAATTATTGACACGTTTTAATGCTCACTGTTGCAAACATCCTCTTCACGTCATTTTTGTCATGTTCTGATTCGTGATTTCGCTTGTCTCCTAAACGTAAGTTTTCCTAATCTTTGCTTTTATTTTGACCTGTTTTGACTCGGGCTGTTACTTATCTTCTAACCAGATTTTCTTTCTTCTTTGTTTTCAACTTGTATTACTTCTGGCAATTTGGCAATACCCTTTTACTTTAGCTGCCCATGTTGCTCTCGTGTGTTTGATCGTTCAGTTTGATGATTTTTACCAGTTTGATATTAACCAGTTTGATATTTGGGTCCTTTTCTGGGATAGTGTTATCTGAGGGAAGTAAAGAACGAAGTTGATACTTAAAACGAGTAAAAATTATTACTTCACAGCCTATTTAATATATATCGATAAAACTAGATGAAAAAAAGCAACTTATATATATTTCTCTGTGTTTGTAGGATTAGAGAAAACAAGATTTTGCTGAAAACACAAAAGCCAAGTATAAAAATCAAGAAAACTGTTCTATCCAGAAGAAGGCTAAAATACTATTGTGTAAAAATTCTGAGACAGTTAGTTGATCTAGAATTATCAAAAATCTATATGCATATTGAGCCTCGAGTTTCACAGGCAGTAATGCCGTACAGTGGCGCATTAGTTTTTAAAATGTGCTGGTAGTCTACAAAATAACAGTTAACATAGACATTTATTTTAGTCAAAAAGACTGTCCAACAGCAGATACGCATCCATGATATTTTTCCTAACAAAAAATGCGAAATTCTTTATTGTTACTTTTAGGAGCTTAGTAAAAAGTAAACTAAAGCGTGAATAAAATTTTACATTTAATAACAACCCCTATCCTCTGGAATTACTTGCTAGGGTGGGCTAGCCCCATATTGTCACGATGGTGTGAAATATAAATAGTGTTGGATCTAAGAAACGTGGCATTTTCATTAAAAGCTCTAAGAAATAACTGAATTCAAAAAATGTTTTCTTTTTTCTTGAAGGCGCGTGAAATAGAGTTATAGAAAAGATACATTTTCATTAAGACCTCTCAGAAATACCTTTTAATATGGCTTAAATTTAACTGTAATAACAACTCACTCTCTGGAAATGGTTGCTAGGTTCCACCTTTCTGTAATTTATGGTTCTTCTTGCTTATATTTCATCGTTTATAGTTTTTCACTTTTTGTTTTTTCGTTTGTTGTGTTTTCATTGCTGTTTTGTGAGTTTTAATAATACTTGTAAATACGTTTTTATTATTAAAAGTTGTATGGACAAAAGCATTAATTCTTTAGCTTACTTGCTCCAAGATAAAACTTCAATACATAATCATTTACATAAAGAATTATCTAAAGCCAATGCTATGTAACACCTCATTGATTGAATAGCTAAGTCGGCTACTATCTTTCGTCATTCAAAGCTTTTCTGAAAAGCCCAACACCATAGCTACTACTATACATTAGTTTCTTTCACTGGTAATTTCCAAGAATTTTACCGGGGTTCCAATGGACGACTCCCGCGTATTAAACTGATCCCTAACCGGTTGCTGAGAGGAGTCCTGAAAACTGGATGAAAACGAATCCAACAAGGGCGGCGTTTATCACGGGCTCACAGGGTAAAACCCTTTGAAACAAAGTGAAATCTTGATTAAGACCCTTTGGCGATGTGGTCGTTTTAATATGGAAGAATACTCTTTCTGCGATAACATATTTTGCCAATAGTTGAGGGTATTAACGCTATTCGTGGACTTCCCCTAGTACTTTTGTCTTTTGCAATATTCAAACATTTTTTTTTAGGGAGGGGGGGGGGGGAGTCCTCTGAAATGTTATATTGACTATACCAAGATAACGCTGATTCAGGCATTGCCTCTGGTAGATGGTCACGGGACAAGCAAAAATGTTCCAGACGATGGTTAGTTTCGAAGTAAAGTGATCTATCTAAGTTACAAGCTAATATTGCCAGTATATTATAATCGGATTTCACACTAGCCCAGTTCGATAAATGCACGCCGTGAATTTGTGAGTCTAGGGTTCGAATACCGGTGATGACATATCTTTTCGAATACCACATTTACCCAACCATCCTTAGTGGGTATTAAATAAGTTAGGTTTCGCGGAAGGGTTCCCTTAAAAGATAATTCACTCTGCACATCTGCAAACGGTGAACGACATGTTTATTCTCTTAATGAGAATAAACACACTACCAATACGCAACATCCTTGGACATCTTAACCATAATATTTCAAGAAAATAACAAGATGCACATTGCAGACTTCTATCAAGAGCCAGTGAAGAATTATTAAAGAGGCTTTATTTTCCTCTGAAGGACCTTCCCTGAATATTTACAACGGGACTAACGTTCAAGATCCACAAGAAAAGACCGAACCACTTGCTAAAGCGTGTGCCGAATTCATAAATATGGACGACGACGGTAAAAAGTTCCCGATTACCCTGATCGAACCAATACTGTCCTTGATCAGGTGAACTATTCCACTTCTAAAGCCCTTCACATTCAGCAGAATCTCGGTCCGACGAAATCCATGGGTCCTTACGCTGAACCAAATGTTGTCTTGAAGCCCTACAGTCCCAAATAAGATTACCCTTTTTCATTGCTTTTCTGGCTTTTTTTTGCAACTGGAACCTATATCAATCTCTAGGTGTCATTTCTATGCCTAGGCCAAATGGTAATCTAATGAATTTGGGATCAAATATGCCTATTAGCTTCCTCTCCTCAATAGGAAAGCTTATGAAAGCATTTCTAACCATACACAATATCAGTACCTATAGCCAAATGACCTCTTATGTGACCGCCAGTATGTTCTCCGCATGTCAGTGCCTCACTGATTAATAGCCTAACACGAGGAGTAAATTGAATATCTTGCAAAAGGAGAAGATATCGGGTTATTTTCATTTGACATTACTAAAGCTTTTGACCGAGCACGGCATCGTCGCCAACTAAAGAATCTTTACACATATGGTGTCAGAGGAAGTCTTTTAAAATTGATTGATGGCTATCATTTTGATTGTTCACTATGGGTTGTTCTTGACGGTTCACGTCTTTTAGATATGTAATGAGACTAGGCGTAACCCAAGGTTGTATATTGGGACCTAAACTTTTCATTATCTACATAAGTATCAGGGGGGACCCCCAAGGGAACGGTTTAAAAAAAATGTCAATTTCAAAAGGTTTTAATTAAATTTAGAAGAAATTTAATAAAAACCTGCTACAAGCGGTTTATTGGTGCTTAATTAAGGTAAAAAAGTGAGATAAAAGGTTTTAAATATTAACCAGTTCAATTATTACTAGGATCTAGATGGATTTTCCTTGAGGGGTTAAAAAGGAAAAAAGTGTCTTTTTAGACCCAGTTTTTTGAGAAAAAAGTTTTTTTTTCTAGAATATTTCCCCCATTTCTGTCTTGTCTGAGTACATGTCGCAAAGAGTTGGGGATCAGGGCCAGCCCTGAACACTCTTCTTGGGACTGATGCAACTTATAAAGAGTTCGAAAGGGCACTACAGAATCTGTTGTGTACTCAATTTCATACGGGGCTTGGATTAAGCACAATACGATAAGCCCCAACCCCTTAAAAATGGACTCCCCCTTCTGAGTTAAAAGTAGTATGAGCAGCTATGCATCAAAATACCCCACTAGGTTGCAATCCTTTTGCGATTAGTAACCACAATTCAATGTTAAGTTCGCTTTGATAAGTTTTTCTGAACTTCAAAAATCAAATAATGTTGCATGCTTATAGAATTTTATATTATCTCTAAAATAACCGAAGCAAAAATTTTGCATCTCGTACATTTTTGGGAAATAGTACTGGAAATTTTGATTTCGTAACGAAAGATCCGATTTTCATTTTTTTTAGAATTTAAGATCCTGATATTTATTATATTTAATACGTTTAGTTCCAGTAAAAGCAAAAAAAAAGACACGAACGCTTCTGTATCCGAAAATGAACTGTTCACTATGATTTTTTTTTTTCGCTTTTGATTGTCAGAGTATTATTACGGGTTAATATTGTCGTCCATTTGTTCTTAGTTGTTTTTTAATTATTACTTGTTTCAGCGTTTCTTCTGTTCTGTCAAGTTCACTTCAAATAGTTATGTGTTTTTTCTTTTAATTATTACTATTATTACTGTTTTTTTTTATTCTTTGTTTGAGCACTGAGAACGCCTTGATGGTTTCGGTTCATTTTGTTTCAACGGTCTGAAAATCACCCTGGTTCTCTTGGTTTTCTTAATCATTTTTACATTTTTTTTTGTTTTCCATCAATCGTCTCATCGACACTGCTGAAGACCAGCACTTCCGAACTTCGATATGTATCGAATCTCAGAGAGAAATGAAAATTGTTGTATCAAGTATTTCGATATATTGAGGTTCCATATGTCAAGGTGATTTTGACAGACTTCGATATACAAAGGTTCACAATAGCATCGATAAATCGTTGGAATCCAAATTTTTTAGTTTTTACGACATTATATACGTCCCAGGAGACATAAACAACCATGCATAGACGAAGCAATAGATATTCCCTTTTTAATTAAGACAATCATTGAAATTATCTCACTTAAAAAACACAGAAAATTATTCAAACAGCTTCGATAAAACATAAAAAAACCTCTCTTTCTTAACATAAAAATAGCTACGGACAAAATAATTCATTAATTAAATACTGTCTTTGTAGACGTTAATTTGAAAAAAAAAACTTTCCGTAAAAGGAGACTTTCAAAGAAAATTAAAGAGCCATATTTAAACTTAAGACATGCAAAAACAGTTCCTTTGAAACTGTGTGTCTTTCGTAAAGCTTTAACCATTTACTATTGTTCCTATAATTCCATTTATTCTGCTTAAAATCTCTCTATTTTTTGCTTTCTCTTTGAATCTGGTACATCCCCCCCCAAAAAATCCTGGATACGGCCCTGCTTAATAGCCTGCTTATTATGGTGAATAAGCAGATCTTGGACGTGACTGTATCTGTGGAATTGCTATATAACGCAATGGTAATTCAGGCAATGATAAAAATGAGCTGAAATCGAATCTGGACTAGACATCTAAATAGATATTGCTTAATCAGCTGTCAGATATGTTATGTTTTTATTCAAGAGCAGTGCTGGCAAAAAAAAAATCTATTTTCTGGAGCTCCTGAAGCTCTTGAAGACCCTGAAGCTCCCATCGGACAACTGACAAAAATTTTAGACTTAGAAAAAGGTAATATTTGCGTATCAAAAGTTTCAATCACACCCGAAAAGTGTAGACCCGCATATCACCATATAGCAGGTAACACTGCATTTAGTCTGGAGTAGTTGCTAAACTATTTTCCATGTTTTGTTAAACTAAATAGTAGTTTAATCCGTTCCATGGTGGAGATAGAAATTGTGCCTGTATATAGTGATACTAATGGCCTTTTCGCTTAGATTTTTGATAAAATTTTCTGATTGGCTTAAAAATTCTATGAAAATTTTAATTGGCTTAAGTTAGCACTAGCTAAATATATGTATCATTAAAATCTCATTGTGAATGAACTTTTCTGGGGCGCAGAAATTTTTGGGATGCAAAATTTCAAACAAACAACCTAACCGTTAGAATCATTTTGTAGTTTTTGAAATTTTCTTTTTATCCAAGTAAAGTAGAGGACGCAGTTAATAAATGCAAATATTTAATTAACTATGGACAAAATAAAATAAAATTAAAAAATAGATAATGATAATTAAATAGCAATAATTAAAGTAATAAAATTGAAAGAGCTAATAATAATAATAATAAAAATCTCGGCTTCTCCTCCGGCAGAGCAACCGATGAACGAGATGACGCCCGTGACCGACACCGCAACCGATCCCAAGCCGGCCAAAGCCGTGCCCGCCCTGCCCGACGCGCAGACCGTAACGCAGGTGAAGCACTGGACCGACCGGCTGTTCTCCTTCAAGGTGACCCGCCCGGCCTCCCTGCGCTTCCGCTCGGGCGAGTTCGTGATGATCGGCCTAATGGGCGACCCGGACCCCAAGACCGGCAAGGTGAAGCCCCTGCTGCGCGCCTATTCCATCGCTTCGCCCAGCTGGGACGAGGAAATGGAGTTCTACTCGATCAAGGTGCAGGACGGCCCGCTGACCTCGCGCCTGCAGCACATCAAGGAAGGCGACGAGATCATCCTGCGCCCCAAGCCCGTTGGCACCCTGGTGCATGACGCGCTGCTGCCGGGCAAGCGGATCTGGTTCTTTGCCACCGGCACCGGCTTTGCGCCCTTCGCCTCGCTGCTGCGCGAGCCGCAGACCTATCACGACTACGACGAGGTGATCATCACCCACACCTGCCGCGAGGCGGGCGAGCTGACCTATGGCCGCGAACTGATCGAGAGCCTGAAGGAGGACGAGCTGCTGAACGAGGTGATCGGCGACGGCTTCTGGAAGAAGATCAAGTACTACCCGACGACCACCCGCGAAGAGAGCCCGAAGATGGGCCGCATCACCGACCTGATGCGCTCTGGCGAGGCCTTTGCCGATCTCGGCGTGGCGCCGCTGAACCCCGAGACCGACCGCGCGATGATCTGCGGCAACCTCGCCTTCAACCTCGAGCTCAAGCAGATGTTCGAGGACTACGGGCTCGAAGAGGGCGCCAACTCGGATCCCAAGCACTACGTGGTGGAAAAGTACTTCGTGAGCCTGGGCACGCCGCCGCTCTGGGACGCGAACGAGCCGCTCTACGCGCAGCCGCCCAAGGAAGCGCTCGAGTGGGACGAGGGCGACGTCCTGGCGCCCACCTGGAACGCGAAGCCGTACTTCGCCCACGCGCCGCTCTCGACCTGGATCACGCTGCCCTTCTACGCGCTGTTCGGATCCAGCGAGTTCGGGCATCGACTCCCGATGGGCATCGCCGCCGTGCTGACCGTGCTCGCGACGTGGCATCTCGGGCGCCAGCTCGGCGGTCGGCGCTTCGCGTTGCTCGCCGCGCTGCTGCTCGCCGCCACGCCGCGCTACTGGCTGTTCTGCCGCCAGCTCTCCGGCGACGTGTACATGACCGCCATCCTGGTGGGTGCCTGGGCGCTTGCCTTGCCTGCCGTCGCGGGGCGCACGACGAGCCGGCGCGATCTCAGGATCGCGAACGTCCTGGTGGGGCTCGGCTTCACCGCCAAGGGACCGGTGATCGTCGTGCTCTACATGGGCGCGCTGTTCTTCGCGTGGCTGCTGGGGCGACCGCGCGCGACGTGGAGCTTCCTGCGTCCGCTGCGCGGGTTGCTGCTCATCGTGCTCGTCGGCTCGCCGTGGTTCGTCTACATGGCGATCCGCTACGAGCACCTCGACTTCCTCGGCAAGCACTTCGGCCACTACCACTACGGCCGGATCATCGGGAACATCGGAACGCGCGGTCTGCTGTTCTATCCCCGCGTGCTGCTGGGCGACGGGCAGCCCTGGATCACGGTCCTGCCGTTCGCAGCCTGGTACGCATGGCAGCGGCGGGATCGCCGCGTCGAGGCGCTGCTGCCGTGGGTGGGCATGCTGTGGATCGTGTTGTTCTTCACGCTGCCCAGCCCGACGGCTTCTACATACTCATCTTCCGGCTGATAAAAATGCTCGACCAATACTTCGGCCAACATAGCGGCATTCAATACAGACAGCCATTGCTGTGTGCTCAGGCGTGCAGCACCCACAATAGGCAGTACAGTCCAGGCCTGGGCTTGCGCCAGGCCGTCGAACTCTTCCTGTGTGAGCGCGCTGATACCCTCGCGTAATCGGGTACTGTCGGCCGGCACGTCCAGAAGTTTCAGCCATCGCGCCAGCAGGTCGGCATCGGCAAACAGCAGGCGGCAGAGGCTGTCAGCGTCCACATCCTCCGCCGATATAATCTGCAAATAGCGATAAATGACCGCGTCTGGGGTCACCGCTGCGTCTCCGGTTACACAGCCGCGCTACCATGCACAGCAGTTTCTAATGGTTAATGTTACCCGGCGCCCAGTGCGGTGCCGGCTACAAGCGTGAAGATCCACCGAACTTCATCGTGAAGCTGGCACGGACAATCTACGACAAGTAGTTTACCCAGTTGCATTCGGGCAAAGTATATAAATCTTGTAGAGGGATTATTTTTTCTTTTAATTCAGTTATTTATAGTTTTTTTATGTTGTCAATTCTAGATGATTAGTTGTTATTTCTGAGGGCGTTTATTTCACCCTGCAAAGTTTGCGCAGCAGCGCCCGCAGCCTGGGCAAAATCCTCGCCGCAGCCAGCATAAATAATATTTCTGGAACTGGAGATTAACAGGCCGGTTTGCTGCGCATCCAGGCCATGCTGCAGCACTGCTGCCAGATCACCCCCCTGGGCGCCAATGCCTGGCACCAACAATGGTAACTGGCCAACCAGCGTTCTAATCTGGCCGAGCTCCTCCGGGTAGGTGGCGCCTGCTACCGACCACTTAAAAATTAATAGGTGGAGGTGGAATAAGAATGTCCTTGGTGGAAATTTTTTGAAAAAATAATTAGCGGGGGGGGACACCTATCAGACACCAAAGAGTACATAGTATATACAATTAAAAAGTCACACTGTTTGCGTTTTATATATTTACAACAAAGCAATCTCTATGTCAGCATTTCAAACTAATTTGGATCACCAATTTAGTAAGGTATTCTTGCATTTTTGAAATATTTTATAATGAAAATATTATACTTCTGCCAACATGATGTCTATTAACTGTAGCAATTTGCTTTTCCTTAATTACCATTCTCTGTTAGTATATATACACAAATAAAAAATACAAATATACATTGTGTCAAAGATCATGCAGAACATTTCTCAAAAACAGTAAATTTTTACAGTCTTGCATTACGTTTATCTCTAACTTATGTATAAAAGAATCCTGGTAGTCACTTTTTCTTGTAGACTTTTCTGACATATATATACACATATATACATAGATAGATATATATGTATGTAGTGTAACACTAAAACATCACTAACACTAGAAATAGAGTGCTCTATACATAAATATGTAGAGCATTCATAAATTTGAGTCAAAAGAAAGAACAAGAATTTTAAGCTACTCAAAGTTTCAAGCTTACTGCGATCTTCAGGCTTAATAAAATTGGATACAACTATCACCACTTATCTAACGGACCCTACATGGTAACGACTCCCATGTTGACATTTCGATATCAGCTCCGTTCGTTTGTTCAAAAGGGATGATTTGTTGACATCCCTTTCAAATCAATGGGTCCTAGGTTCGAATCCTCTCAGCTCCCTTGATGAAAAAAGTAAGCTTCCCTTACTTATTGTAGTAATGCTTCCGTAACTGGGCTTGACTATATATTTGCAGATTAGCAAGACTTAGGAGGTTAAGTAATATGAAGCAATTAGTAATGATATTTATAATTATTTTAGGGCTTTTTTTAAGGTTGAAGCAGTACCAACACAACGAAGAAACAGAAAAATGCACAGGAAATATATAGTTTGGGCTATATGTTACGGTTTTAAGATTGTGTTAATATTTAATGCTAACATGATATTTACATGTTTTTTTAGTTCTTTTCAGATTTTTGTGATGATTCCTTTTCAAGATCTCTTATTGCTCAATGAAATTCCTTATAATTTAGCCTACTGGAGGAAATTCTTTCTTTATAATTTACAGTAGCTATTGCTTCAACCTTAAAATACTTAAAAATATCACCACTAAGTGCATCATGTGGCTTAACATCGCTAACGTGCAGACTTACAGCCGATCCCAGCTATGTTGTAGCCCAATACCCTTAAACTGAATCAACATTGAAAATTTCAACAAACATAAAATGTATGGGAACGCAATTTGAGCTATATGTTATTGTTTTAAGATTCTGTTAAGATTTAAAACTAATTTGAGATTGTGCATTAAAATTCATTATAATTTACTAGATGAAATAATTGTTTTATATTTTAAAGCAGCTATTTGTTAACCATAATCCGTTTCTTTCTTCCATTTTATCTGTCCTTGAATAGGAATTAGTAAATTATTATATAACTTTAATTCGATAGCCCATTGACGCAACGAAGCCGATAAGTTGGGAAGGGGAACCACTGATTAATTGTCCAAATTACACAAAGAAAAAAAAAAATTGTCTCATTTCTTCTAGCATGTCACCTTTTGAAATAATATTGACGAAATGAAATGAGGTAAAGACCTTTACCTATCTAATTTAGGGGAAATATTTCAAACAAAAACGAGCAAAACAATTACTTGAGCTCCATTGGATCTAGGGAGGATGAGCTGCTAGTGACTCCCTTGTAGTTGAAATTTACTATTTTATCCGCAAGTTAATTTAAATATCCGGTTACAGCGGTAGCTAGCAACCTAGCAAGAGATGATCACGTCCCATATCAAGAAATGCAATAGCCCATAACTCCTAAAAGTAGAGTCAGGTCGAAACACCAAGTATACTAGTAGAATCACCTTGTCTGAAACCACAAAGTTAGGAAACTTACAGCCTCTTGGCTTGAATAACGAGGAAAACATGTTGGCTGGAAAAACAAGTGCCTGAAACTACGATATTTTACATTGACGCCATCTTTTTGTTTCTTACGCAGCTAGGGCAGCACTGGTACATCATAGAGACCTGTTTAATGGCTCATTTTAAAGGAAGTTGATGTATTTAAAAATGTTTCGTAATTAACAAAAGTAATTTTAAAATGTAATCAATTTTTTACGACAAACTGAATTTTTGTTCAACATTATAGTAGCAAATGATAATAACATCATCTTGCATAGGAAGGTTATTGCATAGGAAGATTATAACATTATGGAATGCTTGTAGAAACAATTATATAAAATGATTTAATTCTCTTATAGTTTAAAAAAAATATTGATTTGTGACTATATTAAAGCACAGGGATTTTGGGGTGCGAAATTCTTAATAATTAGGGCAATTTCAGCAAATTAAAAGTTTTAACATCGTCCACATTTTTACAAGATCAGGTTTTTTTTTTAAAAATCCCTAGCTCATTGCAGCTATGTCTTCTTTAATGTCTATGTCTTTTTTTGTTATAGTTCTAAAAAGAGAAATCCAACGAAATGTTAAGGTCAGCCTTCCTCGGACAACTCATGATTGGATACCAGATGGCCGAAGAAGTTGATATCTTCTTAGAAACTCCTTACGGCGAACTTTTGATTGAGATCTGATTACGGCTGAGACATTGTTAATACCATAATGGGAAGTCATCGCCACAACCTGGGACATCTTCGGGACGAATAGAGGCGCTTTGTCGACGCTCTTTTGGCCATCAATGTCTCTGTATAATATGAGGTCTAAAGTAAAGTAAGATGGCTAGAGCGACGAAATATGATAGCTTGCCCAAGATTGCGGTTTTTGGCCATCTAACTGGTGCCAAACGAAAAGCGGATCGTCCCCGAATGGAGTGGGAAGAGGTCATAAAGAAGGATCTAAAGACAATGGGGTTTCATTGAAGGGGGTAACAAGTGAAGCTTTGAATTGGCATGGATGGAAGAGAGCGTGCGTATCAATGTTGGCCTCAGGCAGTTTGGCGCTGAAGTAAACCGTTGTTAATAGTACTACTATTAGTAATACTTTAGGTTATATCTTTATCTCTAGCTAAGTATGCATTCGAATTGGACATACCATATAACCTTGGCTTGTTGAAGAACTTGTTTATTTAGCGATTTAATTGAAAACCTCGTGGCAAATGGTCTCTTATGCAGCGAACCATCTTCGTTTCTTACAGTCATCCTTGAGGCCTGTTTATTACGAATGTGAAGGTAATATTGCGATTGAAAAAAAAAAAAACAATTTTTTTAAACTAAAGGCATGGGGTGACATTAAAACTTGAAACGAACGGAAATTATTCAGCATATGTGGGGGATGCCCCATCCTCAATCCCTCGCCTTCAAGCTAATGTTTTTCAGAAAGTGTCTAATTCTAGTTAAACGACTTGCCCGGACTGGGTGTGGCTCCCGATCCTGCCACGCTGGGCGAAGCATCCATGGTCTTCAGGTGAACCGACATGAAGGTGAAGCGCATTACGTTCTGGCAAGTGCCATTGACCAGCCACACGCCCTACGTCATGTCGGGCGGCAAGGTTTGCGATACTGTTACGACCGGAATCCTGCGCGTTGAAACCGATGGCGGCCTGTGGGGCTGGGGCGAGGTGTGTCCGATCCCACGCTACCTTCCCGCCTACGCCGACGGCGTGCTGCCGGCCATCGAGCATATGGCGCCGACGATCCTTGGTGCTGATCCGATCGGTCCGGAGGCGCTCATGGGCGACCTGGACGGATTGCTGCCCGGTCATCCTTACGCCAAGTCCATAATCGATGTGGCGTTGTGGGACCTCACCGCCCAGGCGGCGAACCTGCCGCTATACGCTCTTCTCGGCGGAAAGCGTTGCGGCCGCTTGCCGCTCTATCATTCCATCACCTGCCTTGCTCCAGACGAAATGGCGCGTATTGCGATCGATGCCCAGCAATCCGGGATCACACAATTCCAGGTGAAACTTGGTGCGGACTCAGACTGGCAGGCCGATGTCGAGCGTCTGGTAAAGGTTCGAGAAGCCGTCGGCCCGGGACCACTGGTCTATGGCGACTGGAATTGCGGCGCCGATGCGCTGACCGCAACCCGCGTGGGCCGGGCGGTGGCCCATCTCGACATCATGCTGGAACAGCCCTGCGCGACGATCGAGGAATGCGCCCATGTGCGCGCGGCCACCGGCCTGCCGATGAAACTGGACGAAAGCGCCCGCGACATCCATTCCATCATGGCGGGCCACCAGGCCGGCTGCATGGACGCCGCGGCGCTGAAACTGTCACTACTAACAACTAAATGCATCACCAAGCCGCCTGAGGCCAACACAGCGACACACACTCCTCCATCCTGATATATTCGAAACCTCCCGCTTTAAACCCTCCCGATAAGTTCCTATTTTCCGTAATCTTTCTTGAAGACAACCTATTTTCCCCATTCGGGGGTGACCCGCTTTCCGTTTGGCCCTAGACGGTTGGCCGACAAGGAAAATCTTTTGCAATCTGCCATTTTTCAACCACAGAACATGTCTTAGCCATTTCATCCTTTCACTATAGTCCTATAAAGCGGGATCGAACCACATTTTTCGAACAGCTTACTATTCGAGATACAGTCAGTCACTCGGGTATGCAAAGCAATCTGTAAGCAATTTCTCTGAGAAAATATCTAGCAGCTCCTCTTCTTTGTTTCGGAGCGCCCACACTTAAGAACTTACCACTTAAGAATTTTCACCAAGGTGAACTTAAGATGAACTTAAGAACTATACTTCACCACTGTCATCACTGTAGCTTCCAATATCCTAATCTTGGTTTGCATGATTATCTTCCTATTTTTCCAAACTTTTTCAACTGTTAAAAACGCACTGGGCCTTGGCTAATTTACTTTTAACATCTTCACTGCTCTCACCGTCTTTAATCCATTTTTTCAAAGTATTAAATATTTAAACCTGTTCTTTAATCCTGAACTCGCAAAACCTCTAAAAATTCATTCATATTGACAAAATTTTCATCTAGGGTGCTTAAATCATCAACATAATCTAAGTCTAAGAGAGTTTTACTTCTCCAGCTAATTCTGTGTTTTCTCATTGCCTTTGTTATGTTTCTTAGGACAAAGATCATCAAAATGATCCATATAAATGGGGATAGAATGCAACCATGCTTAGAGGTAGCCGATTACCCCGCAGGGCAGCAGATCATTCGCCCCACCAGCAACCCGATCAAAAAAGACAGCCATCTGGTGGTGTTGCGCGGTAACCTGGCCCCCGCCGGTGCGGTGGCAAAAATTACCGGCCACGAAGGTCTGCAATTTACCGGCACGGCGCGCTGTTTTCACGGCGAAGAAGCAGGTATGGCCGCCATTATGGACGGCACGGTCGGCAAGGGTGACGTGGTGATTATCCGTTACGAAGGACCACGTGGGGGCCCCGGTATGCGCGAGATGTTAAGCCCCACCAGTGCCATCAACGGGCGCGGCCTGTCTGAGCACGTGGCCATGGTTACCGATGGCCGCTTTTCCGGCGGGTCACACGGCTTTGTTATCGGACATGTGACACCTGAGGCATTCGCCGGAGGACCCATTGCGCTGGTTGAGGATGGCGACAAAATAACCGTTGACGCAGAGACCCGAGAGTTGACCCTGCACGTGCCCGACCCTGAATTAGCCGCACGCCGTAACGCCTGGCAGGCACCTGCCCCATACACCACTAAAGGCACCCTGGCTAAGTATGCAAAGCTTGTCGCCAGTGCCAGCGAAGGGGCAGTGACCGACAAATACCTGGACTGATATTGGCCTGTAGAGGGTCGGCGGATCGACAGGTTCTGTTCAGAAACCATTAATGCCGCGTTAAGAAACGTAAAGCTACTATGCGCCTACATCAACAGATGGAGGCGTCGTACAGCCATGCGCAATTCCACATTCAAGCCGACATTCAAGTTTAGTATCGGCCACAAAACTGCACTTATCGTTTTTTCCGCGACCCTGGCCATGGCTGCCAGTACTTCCGCAAGCGCCGATCACAACAAACACGCAGATAGTGGGTCCGAAGCCCGGGGGGTGGGGCAGGGGTCAATTCATCCCTTGAAAATTAAACTCTCTTCTCCTGGGAAAATTCCTGATGTCCTAACTTAAAGATAAGCTAATATATTCCAGTTTGATGCCTCCTGAATGCAATCCATGGACCCAAGCGTCACTGGCTGACTTCTATCTAATAAATTTAGTATTTGAGACCTAAGATTTATTGATAACTCATCTACGAATAAACAATAGAAACGATTTGCGCTTTTAGACACAAATAAAAGGATGAGTTCATAAAAAGAATTTAAGTAAAGAGAAAATAAACCAAAATCAATATTTTTAATCTTCCCCGTTAGCAACTCAAAATAGTGTAAAAGCCTTTCATTTTAATTAAATTTTTTATTAATGATTATTAATTTGCATTCATTTATTCATTTTTAAAAATTTGTTTTCTTGCTTTATTCGTTTATTTATTTATCCATGTTTATTTATTGATTGATTTACATTTAAAATTTATTTTTTATCTACTTTATTTATTCATTCATTTTTATTTATTTTATTTATTTATTTATTTTATTTATTTATTTTATCTATTTTATCTATTTTATTTATTTCATTCATTTCTTTTCATTTTTTTCATTTCTTTCATTTCGTTCTTTTCTCTCTTTTCTCTCTTTTCTTTCGTTTCTTTCGTTTTTTTTCTTTTCTTTCTTTTCTTTCTTATAATTTCTTTTCTTTTTTCATTTCTTTTTTTCTTTTTTTTCTCTCTTTTCTTTCGTTTCTCTCTTTTCTTTCTTTTTTTTTTTATAATTTTTTTATTTTTTTTATTTTTTTTATTTCTTTTATTTCTTTTATTTCTTTTATTTCTTTTATTTCTTTTATTTCTTTTATTTCTTTCTTCCATCACCAATCCAAAGAGTTTTGAACAGAATTAGATTTGTAAAATATCTGCCATTCCTGCCGTATCACGGTGTGGAAGAAAGGGAGAGTGTGAATTTGAATGAAGATGTTGTGTAAACAATGTCATAACAAGGAGTGGAATAGGACAAATAGGAAACGTAGTAAGTTAGGAAGATTTTACAATAGTATCATTGAGACAAGCGTGGGTCACGGGCTTTTCTATTTCTCTAGTGTTCTTTTCAAATTTTTACAATAAATGCAATAAAGGAACTGAATTTGCAAACAGCAATTGTTCATATTTAAAACACGGTACCAAGTCTTGTAAACATCATCTTGGATTGCCCATTGCTCGTGCAGATCTTTATTTATTTCTTGAGTAGTAAAAGTAAATTGGAATTAATTGTACCAACTCTTTCGAACAAGTTTATATATAATGTCACGAAAGTTTTCAATTCCAGTTATTTAATCACGTTAGTTTGGTACTTCCATTAGATTGGACTAGTTTTTCACTAGATTTTAAAATTGAGAATTGCGTTGCGATTACGAGTCACAGGTATACTGGCATCTATTTGTCATAAATTCAGTTTAACTCATGGGAAGGAGTGTACGTCAGCCTTTTGTGGGGCAAGTAAAGCTCTCTCATCAAATCATTGCCCTTGTTGGTTAAATACGTAAGGCAACTAACCCTAATTTCAACCCTAATGTGGCCTGTCTTGCTCGACCTTTTAGAGACGAAATTGCAGGTAGTTTTCAATCACAAGTAAAGCAAATACAACTGCTGATTGCACTTTTCCAGAAAACTTTGATAGTAATATCAAAATTTTACTTTCTTAAAGTAACTAAAACTTATAAATATCTCCAAAACTAACGTAAACCGCCTTCACCAAAGATGACGCTGACGTTCTCCAGGGGCTTGTCCCAGACTTGTTTTCCCGTGAAGTCGAAGCAAAAGAGGCCAGCAGAACCGTACCAGGCGTAAACATGTTCTCCGTCCGTAACGGGTGTGCCGGAAGAGTGAGTATTGGTTTGGTGGATTCCTTGATGGGGGATCCGAGAGGTGGCGGTGCGTTCCCAAAGCGTGTTTCCGGTTTTACGATCCAAACAGTAAATGTTGAAGTGATGTTCAGCAGTCGGTTTGGACATCCCGAAACCGCCACGACGACGACGTCCGCCACCTTCGCGCGGTTGGGGGGGCTCGGCTGGTTTTGGTGTCGCTGCAGAATCACCGCTCTCCTGTTTGACTGCCGAGAGAATGAAGATCTTGTCTTCCCAAATGATTGGTGTGGAGTGGCTGCGGCCGGGGATGGCGACTTTCCATTTGATGTTTTCTTCCTCGCTCCACTTAGTGGGAGGCGTGCCGGCTTCGTAGAGTCCGTTACCATGGGGCCCGCGCATTTGTGGCCAGTTCTTGTTGGCGTCAGCCCTGCCTAGGTTACTTCCGGTAAACCAGCTGGCGATAAAAACCGTGGTGACGACGGCCAACGAATGGGAGTCAGAATGAAATCTCATGGTGGTGGTTAACTTCTTCAAAGACTTTGATTCTCTGGTAGAGTTACAGATTTTGTTCCCGTGAAACAGGCATTGGAATAATACCCTCTCGCCGACAACACGAAACGGTGCTAGAACGAGTCGGCGTCTCTAATTCGTTTTCCCCATGAGAATATCACTACTTAAATTGATCGTTGCCTTGGTTGGAATTGGGACTGTTTCGATGGGGGCGGCCGAGTCTGCTCTCAAGGATGTCTTTTGGGGAAATTTAGACTATTCTCCAAAATTTTGTGGTCGGCCTATAGTAAACAGATTTTCAATTTGTATGCTAATAAGATTTTCAGCAGCTAAATTAGAATACAGCAACTCTACTAATGAGATTTTGTATCAAATGGCTTATACAAAATAAAACAAACTGCTGAAATATTATGCAAAAGGCAGAGCGTTGCCGAAAAGGTAATTTTGTACTGCAAGGGTTAATAGATTCCTTATTTTAGTAAACCTGACAGGACGCTTAAAACATGATTCACAAATCATAAAAAGCAAATTGACTTTTAAGACAATGCGTTTACAATAGTTGGAAAACTTAAAAGAAAGAAGGATAAATAATTCTACAGTACATACTTTAAACGTAAGTATTCAAGCAAGTAGACCTAGATGTATAAAACTTGTATACTTTAATTTCGTTGTTTCCGCCTTTGATGTACTTTCGTAACCGAATCATTTTGCTCCCTAAATGTATTTCAGAGAAGGGGGCAAAAAAACGTCTTTAAGAATCTTTAGGCTTAACTCTGTATGTTTATGTTGCTTTATGTCAACCTCGCGTTTAATGTAGCATATTTTGAATACTTGCAGTTGATATTCAAAACTGGTAGCCAATGAAAATCGTTTTCTTTGGAAGAGATTCGATTTTTGGGCTGTCAGTAACAAAAATAATTTGTAATAAGTTAAATTGAATTTCTATAAACTAATTTTAATTGATTAAATTGAATGCGGAGTAACTGACTTTAAAAATCCTTATAAGGAATAAATGCGATCAACAGCGATCTTGAGCATAAATCTTTTCAATAATAACAATTATTGTTTCATCTTTAAAGTTCTTCACATGTTTACTGAAAATCTCAGTTTTTTTCTGGCCCGGATGATGGCTGAAATTCATACCCGCCATCGAAGTCAACATTTTGACCTTCATGGGATCACCCTTCGAAAAAATGGGGCGAGCTCGCGCCCGCCCCGAGTTGGCCAGCGGGAGTCGGTTAGGCCGCCGCATTCTGATAGTGCCGGATTGCCTCGTTCGAGGCGTCGATCAGGTCGCCGTCGTGACGCGACCAAGCGAGGAAACCGACCTGCCCCTTGATGGTGAAGGCACTGTCCGTAAACCGGAACAGGGTTGCTGCCATAACGTCGCGGATTAGGTACTTGGAAAAGTCGCCGAACAGGATCGACTTCGCGTTTGCCGCCATCACATCCATGTGCTGATTGATGGTGTAGCTGTACCCGAGGATCGTGTCCGGAGAACTTGTTGCAACGCCAGGCACCCAGAGCGGCCGCTGTTCCCCATCCTTCAGCTTCTTTAGGACCTTCAGAGTCTGGTCATGAAACATCCACCCGACGTTGGGCGACACGCGATAGATCGGATCGACCGAGTGTTCCACGTCGACCAGATCGTCATAGACGACGGAGGTCGTCTGACCGGCAGCCCCAACCTTACCTTGCGCGGACGCGGTAACGACACCGTTGGGCTGGCCAGTGCCCGTCCCAACCGTGAAGTGACGATTGGTGATGCGGAACAGGCGAGACGCCTGCGCCCTTACGATGAAACCTTCAAGATCGACCCGCGTGTCCTGGAGAAGCTCGAACGGCACCGTGATGACCTTTGAGCTGTACTTGAAGGCACCAATCTCCTTGGTGCCAAAAACCAAGTCGCCGTCGTTGGCGGCTTGGTTCTCCCCGATGATCTCGCCTTCCGCGTTCGACTCGTCGATAGTCGGCCAGTCGATCGGATTACCCAAATCCGCGCAGAACGTGCATTAAAAGTGGCTGAGCTTGGTGCCATCAACAGCAAAGTGGACAATCTGATATTTGAGATGAAATCCAATTGGGGTAGTGAAATTGCGCAAATCATTTTGGAAGATAATAAACAACAAATGTTTGAACAATTGGCAAGTCATGAGGCATCTTTGATTTTATTGTCGCTGTTAAAAGATCAATCTTTAAATAGTGAACAACAGGGTGTATTTATTAGCCATAGGAACCAACGTGACTCGGCAGTGCTGGCGACTTTTCTTGATCAAGCTAACCAGATTAGCAACCCACTATACGGCGAAAGTTATTATTACATTATAAAGTCCAGGAAAGTTCGGGCAGGCATGCGTATCTTCGCCTGGGTTGAAGAAAGCCAACAAGCTGAGGCGGGTTTGTTCATACCAGATAGTGCCGTAGTCTGGTATGCCAATGAGCCCTGGGTGTATGTGAAAGAGGACGACTTCTTTGTAAGAAAACCTATTGGTGATATTGAGAAGGTACCAAATGGCTGGCTTGAACGCAGGAACCGTTTTGACGAAGTTGAGATTGTGGTGGAAGGTGGGCAAACCATCTTATCTGAAGAGTTCAAATGGGCCATCCCTGATGAAGACGATGACTGACTTCAGTTAAGTTAGAGGCCGACTCCCATGCTTTCAACTCTGGTCCGGTTCTCCATTAATTATCGTGGCGTGGTCATTGCAATCGCTACCTTAATTATGTTTTACAGTGTTTATCGACTTGCCCGTGCTGGTCTCGATATTTTTCCTGAGTTTTCTCCTAACCTGATTGTCGTACAAACAGAAGCGCCTGGTTATTCAACTGAACAAGTCGAGATATTAGTCACACGGCCTATTGAAACTCGCCTAACAAGGGTATATTACGGTTTTTTCGAACAACCAGAGCATAAGCTGAAACAAAAATAATAATAATAATAATGATAATAATAAAAATAATAATAATAATAAAGTATGAGATGACAAAATAGTCATCCATTATTTATAAATCATTCTTTAGGAGATCACAATATGGCCGCAAACAGTTTGGATTCGATAAGTGAACAATCAAAAAATTTGTTACCTGTAAAGAGGGTGAAGAATTTCCCCCTTGTTGTATTTGTATGATGAAGACAAAATGTAAAGAGGGTGATTCCTCCTTTCAATCGGATGAAGGGCCATGTTTCCTACATCATTTAAAAATAATATTGTAAGCTATAGGGTCCTGAAAATCACTCTTTAGTCAAAGTGATTGATAAACTATAAGCATAGAAATTCTATTTAATCAGTTATGTCCGAGAAAGGAAAAATCTACACAACAATGGCGACGAAACCACGGACCACTGCCGATCACAGTCCGACTTTTCCAAACTTGTCAATGCCCTCCCCCCTCCTTTTCGATAATTATTTAAGTTCTTATTGACTTTTTGGTTGAAATTTATCCTGCAAACATGTCTATTATACCATGTCCTTTTCCGTGCATTTTTTGCGCCATACTTGTGTGGGTTTTTTTTCAAAGTATTGTGGCATAAACAAAGTCCTAGACTGCTTGCCCCCTAAACTCTTAGTAAGGTTCGACCATTGCTGCTAAAAAGGCATAGAGCTTGGTTCTGGTATTAAGGATGTAAGAACTTACATGGGAGCCAAGGCGGTAACCAATTCTGCTATATGAAATGCTTTGTGTCTTAAGATCACTGTGACAGAAAATTAAAGTAACATAACAAGAAATCTTCTTTTTACCCCGTGGCACCACCATTTTTGGGTGTATTTCGGCATTCTTTTCGTCGGTGGAATAGGTTTCGCCTGGTTTATGTATCTTACGGAGCCAACAGGTTATTACGGCTAACACCGAACCTCCCAAGATATTGTGCACGGCGGTGCCCTTATGAAAGAAGTTTTACAATCTTTGATCCTCGGCAATCCGGCCTCGTCAGATCAAGTTCGGCAGGTCATGGATCTCTTGATGTCCGGTAGCATGGCACCGGAGGCAGCCGCCGCATTTTTATGTTTGCAAATGCGGAACGGCATCGACGGCGAGCAAGTAGGCGCGGCCTTGGAGGTCATGCTGCAATACGCCAAAACCTTCGAGCTCAGCGATCCCAAGGCCATTGATAATTGCGGGACCGGTGGAGACGGTGGCGGCGGATTCAACGTGTCGACCACGGCCGCATTCGTCATCGCAGGTGCCGGCCATACGGTTGCCAAACACGGGAATCGAGCGGTATCTTCGAGTTGCGGAAGTGCCGACCTGCTCGAGCGCCTGGGCGTCAATCTCAACCTGCAACCGGACCAGGTCCGCAACTGTATCGAAGAGAACGGCATCGGTTTTATGTTTGCCCCTGTTTTTCATCCCGCCATGCGCCATGCAGTTCCCATTCGCAAAGCGCTTGGCGTGCGTACTCAATTCAACCTCCTCGGACCCCTTGCCAATCCGGCCGGCGTTCAGTGTCAGCTGATCGGTGTCTTTGAAGAAGATCTGACCGAACTTTTTGGCGAAGTTCTGGCCAAAATGGGCAAGACCGCCTATGTGGTTTACGGCGAGGATGGATCCGACGAAGTCAGTTTAACGACCCGTACCAAAGTTACCGAAGTGCGCGATGGCCACTTTTCTTCCCAGTGGAATTTTTTCTCCCGATGAGACATCACTGATGTGTGTTTGTATTTTTCTTTTCTTCTTTTTTCTTCTTTTGTTTGCTTTTCCCACAGATGGTCACATCGAATCAATAGTCTTAGAATATTGAGAAAGGGCTCACTCAAATGAAAACTATAAGCTCTAGTCCCTTTTTAAATGATAAGAGAGATTAGAGCCCCCCTAATATCCCTCTGTTCCTCAAAGTCGTCCAATTAAAAATTTGAGATAATTAATTTGTTCACATAGTTGAAAAGTCCAGTAGCGAAGGTACTGGGAATAAAAATAACTCCCCATAGCCCCTGGGGAAAGGTATGTAAATCATGAAGTTTGCCCATTGTTTATATAGGCCTATAGAATTTGCTATTGGGCAAATTTTTTCTGTATACAAAATATACAGACAGGGGAGGGTTTGAAAATTTTCTACTGGGAGGATTTTTCACGGGAGGAATTTACCGTTGGGAAATAAGTTTCCATGGGTTGAACTATTAGGGGAAAATTTTATACTGAAGGGGATTTGCCAGAATTCCTCTACGCAAATTCTTTTATTTGTCGTACTTTCGCTTTGCTGACTCAATTTTACATGTGATGTTATCGGGAATAGTATGGGGAAAATTTTTTACTCGGTCGCAATTTCTTAGAGTATCTTTCCGTAGGGGAAGAATTATCCACGGGAAAAGTTATCCATGGGGAATTTTCCGTGCGATAATTTTTCCAGAGGGAAAGAGGAGCCAACTTTCTACTAGGGGGCAGGGGATTTTTGAGGAAAGAATTTTCCACGAAGGGGGGTGCCACATTTCCCAGCATTATTTAAAAACGATCAGAAATTAAATTAAGAACTTTTTTTCATCAAAAAGAAAGGAATGAGTGAGTGAATGAGTGAGTGAATGAGTGAGTGAGTGAGTGAGTGAGTGAGTGAGTGAGTGAGTGAGTGAGTGACGAGCGAGTGAGTGGGTGAATGAATGAGAGAGTGAATAAGTAAGAGAATGAACTGATAAGCAGATATGTTAAAGAATGAAAGAGTGAGTGAAGGATTTAACGTACTTAATCATTATTTTTTAATTTGCTTTAGCTTGGTCCTTATTGCCGAAATGAAGCATACAATCCTTGCTATCCTTGCCGCTGTCGTGACAACTGCTTGCAGTCGAATTATACTTGCAAATGTGAGAGACGTAAGTAACGATCTATTTGAGCGTAAGAGCAAGAATACGTGAATAATACTGCAACATCGATATATCTGGAGGAAGAATGGAAGTAGCGCAACATTTATGAGATCTTTCGACACCATTGTGGTAACTGTACTTAGTCTGAAAACCAAAAAGTACTAACACGTAACATACGATACTGTACTATACTATCTATAGTATACTAAACTATACTTAACTTAACAGTACCATATTACACTGAACTACAATATACTATCTATACGCTATACTATACTAGGCTATACTGTACTATACGATACTATATTATATGATACTATCCTATCCTATTCTATACTATACTAGACTAGACTAGACTACAGTATACTATACTATACTATACTATACTATACTATACTATACTATACTACACTAGACTATACTATACTATACTATACTATACTACACTATACTATACTATACTATACTATACTATACTATATTATACTATACTGTATTATACTATACTATACTATACTATACTATACTATACTATACTATACTATACTACACTATACTATACTATACTATACTATTACTTCCCGGATCCCTGTCATGCAACCCTCTTCGCTGACGCTTTGAAGCTAACCCTTCTTGATGTTGTTCTATAACCTGCATAGGAACTCCCCTTTCAAATGTTACAACCATTGGCAAACTCAGACAGTTAATTCAAAAAAAGATGATCGAGAATGACTAAAGCGCATTCCCACATCACACCATCATAGAAAGAAACAACGGTGCTCCTCGCCGTTCGATTAACAATAGGGCAGCTTGTCCTTCTGGTAAGCTGGCAGCTATACGTTCATAATCATCAATGGAGGAAATAGCCTTTTTATTGACTTCACGAATGACATCTCCCCGGGCCAGTCCTGCCCGATCCGCTGAACTTCCTGGTTGCACATTCGTGACCACCACACCTTTAGACCCATGATCAACACCCAAGCGTTTCGCGGTCATCGAATCAAGTTCCTCTACAGACAAACCGGAAAGATGTCGATCATGCTTCCTTGTCTCGGCCTTGGCTAATTGCACCGTATTTGTTTGTTCAACAATGGCTGCCTTGACCGTTTTCTTTTCTCCATCACGTACGACGGTAATTGACACCGACGATCCGACCGGAGTCGTCATGACTTCTCTTTGAAGTGCTCGTGGACTATCGATGGGAACTTTTTGATACTCAACAACCGTATCCCCTCGTTTAACGCCAGCTTGGTCGGCTGGACTTCCAGGCTTGACATCGGTGACCAATGCTCCCTTGGAATTATCTAACTGAAAAGTATCGGCAAGCTCGGGAGTCAACTCCTGAATGCCCACCCCAAGGTAACCACGAATGACTTTCCCATTTTCCAAGAGGCTGGCGTAGACCGATTTCGCCATCCCGGATGGAACTGCAAACCCAATTCCTTGATAAACCTATCTCGTCAATCGATGAACGTTCTGAGCGGTTGATCCGGCACGCATATGAGCAAGTGGTAACTTCATGCGCTCGACTGGCTTCGTTCTCAACGGGCTCGCCCACAAGGACAGACGGTCCAATCAACGAAAGGCAAGAACTTCTAGCATTAGATGATCTTGCTAATTTTGCCTTCCATGCGCGCCGACTCGTGCATCTTACAGGAACTGCCGATCGATTCAAAAGTACAGAAGTCCCAGCTGTAAAAGGAGGGATTAGATCCTGGTTGCCTATCACCCGGATCGTGAATACAATTATACACCATGAAGAGATCGAGATTATAAGGACAGAGTTACAACGACAGCTACTTTTGGGAAGGGAACACCCATTTCATGTTTTAGCTACCGTGGACCCTGATTTATGGTTTCCACCCAAAGTTTTCCTGAAGTCTGATAAAGTCAAAGGTGTCGGGTTCGAGCTAGGTAATCTAATAGAGATTTTTCAGAAAAAAGTTCTTACAACTATTGTGGAAATTTGCGAAGAGCGGCACTTATTCCTGGATTCAGAATAATTGGACAACTTCTCAGTGTTACAAAATTTCCCCATGCATGTATCGTTGATAGTTTTGTGATAGCGCCTAGAGTCAACCAGAGGATCGAGCTTTCTACGGTTCGTCGGTTACAGAAGTGTGTGCAGATAGGGTATTCGCCTGACAAGTGCCACTCCTGAGGGGCTCGGCTAGGTGGCCTTCTTTGTCTGTTTCATCTTTGCATTCTCCTTTCTTGGCATTCCTCTAGTGAAGGCCTTCAAGGGGGTGCGATTGTTCATGGTTCGACCCTGATGGGCACGTTTGGTGTTGTAGTGAGAGAGGAAGATGTTGGGGTTGACTTGCATAAGTGACTCAGAAGGTATTTTGATAGAACAAATAGAGAAAAAAAACATATTCGACGTAATCTATTAGGCTAGTTGTATGTTATTTAGTGAACATGATTTTTAATCCCATTTGTGGAATAGATAAAACTACTAATCACCTATTTTTCATAGTAAAGAAGGTGTTTAAAAGAGGAAATAAAGACAACAGCACGAGGTTAAAGAGGAAATATACATCTCCAATGTAGTTGGCAAACCTTCTTGGATTATTTCAGTCCTGATAGCAATTATCGTTAGTCGAAATCAGTCAACAGACTTAAGACTTAGTTCCTTCTACGCCGACTGGCACATAAGGCGACAACTGTGCCTCTCCATGACAAACTCTAAAGAGCCTTTGGCCACAGATCTTCCAAAAATTTTGCCGCCAGTGCAGCAGCCTTCTCAAGGCATCGGCCAAGTGGTGCTTTCTGTCGTCCACGTCTTTCTAATACTAGGGGAGATCCAGGACTAAAAATCATAGGGAAGCTTACCATTGCCCATTAGGACTATGCGTTCAAAATAATGCCATCTACTGCATGAATTTTTTTTTAGTAACCATTGGTTGCCTGTTTAGCTGGAGCCACAATATCACTGCTGCACCTCTAACACAGACGCCAGGGGCTCAATTATTTCTTAGATGTTTTTGCAGCATTTTGGATCTCAAAGGCGTCAAACGGTTGCGATGTGGGTCAGAAGTCACCTCGGGTGTGGCCATGGATGCTCGGATCAGGTCAGAATATGGGACTGCCTCAGGGTTAAGAAGCTTTGAAAAGAGGCTATTCCAGGAAGGAAGTTGACCTAGATCATCATCCAACATGCCACCATGCGCAAATAGCACGCAACTCAGTGAAGAAATTTATTGCAGGACTTTACCCCTTTTTGGAGCTTAGAACTATTTTGTGGCACGAATAAGGGGAATCAAAAATAGGCCTTACATCACTTCTTACCATGACAAATCGAGAGGTAGGTAGATATTTCCACTAATGGAGTCACTAATGGAAATAGTCTTTGATGAGCACTGATAATACGAATTCAAATAAACAACTTCTGGCATTTCTGCATCCAATTCATGCTGCTCATAAAGCAGAATTGGAAAATTGGTTTTGCAGCTTAGAACTATTTTGTGGCACGAATAAGGGGAATCAAAAATACGCCTTACATCACTTCTTCCCATGACAAATCGAGAGCTACGAGCATTAGTATTTTCTTTTGCAGTTGTTCAGAAAGAATATATGAAAATCGTGTTGAAACCTAATAAGGCGGGAGGGGTGAGGAACTTCTTGTGCAGCTTATTAATAAATGATAATCAATAAGCTCGCTGAATGTTGTAGAAACACTAATAGGTAGAGAAAAATTCTAATGACTCTCTAAAGTGTGAGGAATCCTTTTGATTTTACTGAAAAATTTTGTCATGAGATGAGATTCTATTTGTCATGATCTCAATAACTTAACTGCAACAACACAAATAAAAATAAAACAGTGTTAGTTAAGCATACAAATGAATGAAACTTTTGAAAAAAAAATCCCTGTGACACGGTTCTGTCAGCTCAAGCAGATTAAGTTGTCCTTGATGAGAATGGATACAGCTTGAGTAAAGCTATTCGTAATAACAGAATTCGGACATCGACATTATACTGAGACCTCCACTTTAGGATACTTAGACCGACCGCACAGTTGGGTGACATATACCGGTGACATGACTTGATGCCCACAACTATTCGATTTTAATTCAAGGCTCATGATGCCCAAAGCCCTTGACGCGCCCTTCATACAGCTTCGTTTTCAAAGCCTTTCGCCCAATCCTTCAGAATCCAAGTTACCGCAAGAAGAGAAATATGGTGTTGAAAGTAGTTTCAGCAGAATTGACAAACGGGAAGATCCCTTTTTTCTGCGGGATTTTCTGGCAGCCCTTCAGGAAGCGGAATTGCCGGATCGGGCAACTATCTTGGATTTGGGCGTGAACCAAGGGGACGAGATTGCCCTCATTGAACAGTTCACGATCACGTCGAATCAAAACCGTTTCACGTACACCGGCATCGATCACAGTGCATCGGCGATTGAAGCGGCTGCCAAACGCTTTCCGGAGGAACGTTTCCGATTTCTTTGCGAAGACTTGGCGAATTATCAATCGCTTGGTTTGGCCAAATACAACTTGATCATCGCCATCGCAACCCTTCATTCCAGCAGCGTTCCCGGTAAAGCAATATTCATGGACCTCGTCAGGCACCATTTGCACCCAGGAGGTACCCTCATTATCGGCCTCCCCAATTGCCGGTATCGGGACGGAGACATTCGCTTCGGTGCCAAACTCAAAAATTACAGTGAGCCAGAATTGTCCAACATTGTCAAAGACGCCTTTTTTTATCGTCGCTATTTGCAACAACACCGTTTCACTGTCAAATTGACGGGCAAGTATTATTGGCTTTTATCTGCACGGAATTTAACCAAATAGCCTGGCAACATGATTACGTTCAAGCGCTTGAACAACTCACAAAAAATCCATCTGATGACCGGACCTTATAGGGAATAGTTTCAGTTTAGCGATTGCGGCATTAAAGTCCGCAATCGCTTCCGTTGGAAACCTGTCATAAGGCCAATCAAGTTTGTGAGCAGAGGGGTAGGGAGAGAGGGGGGGGGGAGAGAGAGAGAGGAGAGAGAGAGAGGGAGAGGGAGAGAGAGAGAGAGAGAGAGAGAGAGAGAGAAATGAGATGGAAAGGAGAAAGTAAGAAAGAGAGAGACGGAAGAGAGGTAGAGGAGAGTAGAGAGTGGGAAAGAAAAAGAGAAAATAAGACTGGGAGAGAGAATTATAGAAAATAAACCTTAATATAGCTGGAGGAAATGGGGAATATAAAAGCAGTAACGAATTTAACAAACAATGAACAGGGAGACAACTCTCCTCCCCAGGGACTGGACAATAAGTCTAGACTGGAACGGCCGAGTTAGTCTATGAAAACCTTGCTAAAAATAATGTACTTGAAAGATGTATGCCCACAAAAAAGGGCTCTTGCACCAGAAACTGGATTTTTTTAGACTGCAAAGTCAGAGATATTTTTGTTTTACATTAAAAAAAAAACATTTAAACGGAAGCTTAAATGGGACACAAATGCACAAAGGTTTCTTTTTTAATATACTGGATCCCCCACTTTACTGAATAAAATACAATAAAGACTTGAGATGCAGTTTTAGCTAGCTGGTAATTTTGAACCATTTCTTAAGGATGTATGATTTCTCCATTCAGAAAAACGTTAATGGATTCTTTGATATTTACGTAATGTAGAAAAAAACTCAAAAACATCAAGAGGGATGCAAGCGTTTGCATTGACCAATACGATGTAGCCTTTCTTAAGTTTGGTCACTATTTTGATGAAATTACCATTTTTAATTTTTAATTTCATGTTTTTGCTATTTGTATTGAAACTATAAAGATCTTTGCAAATGTAAAAGTTGTTACTAGGTGTATACAAGTTAGATATCAGTGTATTTAGCGCATTGACGCCTTCCTTCGACTCGTCCGTATTGTAGTAAAGAGCCAGGGCCTGCATGCCCAATCCCCCGATCCCTTTTATATGGTCGGTATCGGCATTAAACGACTTTTTCGCGATAGCGATGGCTGTGGGGCTACGCTGATTGAGTTCAGCACACCAGTTGAGCACTTCCGCGTCTAGGAGATCGTCGGCAAAAACCGCATTTGCTAATCCCATGTCGACCGCCTCCTGGGCTGTATAACGCCGGCAGAGGTACCAGATTTCGCGAGCCTTCTTTTCGCCGACAACATGGGCCAGGTAGGCGGTACCGAAACCCGGGTCCACCGAACCCATCTTGGGACCCACCTGCCCAAATATTGCCGTTTCAGAGGCCAGAGTCAGGTCGCAGATCGTGGCCAGCACGTTGCCGCCACCAATGGCATAGCCGCGTACTTTGGCGATGACCGGCTTCGGAACATCGCGGATCAAACTGTGTAATTCCTCGATTGGCATCCCGATCGTCCCGCGGACCTCGCCTGTACCATAGCTTCCATCATGATCGGACTGATCTCCGCCCGTGCAGAACGCTCTGTCGCCGGCGCCGGTCAACACGATGCTGCCGATGTCTCGGTTCCAGCCCGCCTTGTAAAACGCATCGAGTAATTCCATCACCGTCTGCGGTCTGAAGGCGTTGTACACGGCAGGCCGGTTAATGGTGATGGTCGCAGTTCGGTTGCTCTCTTCGTAAATGATGTCTTCGTAGGTCATAAGTTTGATCCATCTTGTTATTAGATTGGAGCGTGTACTTCAGTTGGAGTAATGGCACCCGCGGACGCTGGGGGGCGCCAGTTCGTGCGAATCCTATCTCAATAAATGCGTAGTGCATCGTTGTACGACCGAACCGGATCCGATCGCTTTTCACAAGTGCCATGTGAGCTCTTAGCTCTTGTTTGAGAAAGAAATGGCATGTTTTCATTTCTTATTCGGGCTTCCACAATTTCGTACTCTTTGTACTATTGTTGTAGTTGGGAGTATCAGTTAGGAGGGAGAGGGCATCCCCCGACCCCTTCTTGCCTTGATTTTTACTCACACCCAATATTTCGAAAATACTTTCTTTCGATATTTTCATTAAAATGTTGTTCTTTTGGTATTTTCATTAAAAATTGGAGGGAAAGATAAAATTGGCTCCCTCTAAATTTTGAATAATGCATTTTGCCCCCGCGGCTATATTTTTGTGAATTGAGGTTATGGAGTACTGACTGTTGCAACATCTGAATTTCAGTTTTTACAAATCAAACAGTTCGTGGTAAAGAACCATGAATAAGGAGCGACCCGGCTCAATAGTAATCGAAACTCTAAAAAACGGCATTTTGATACAAATAAATATATCGACAAAATTTTGTTTTCATGATGATTTTAAATAAATAAGTTTCATGAAGTTTAGTTGTATCCATGATAAGTTACGAGCCTGGGAAAAATTGCCTTATTTTCAAAAATAGAGGGAAACACCCCCTAAAAGTCATATAATCTTAATGAAAATCGAACCACCAAATTCAGCGTATCAGAAAACCCTATATTAGAGGTTTTTTATTTTTTTTTTCAGAGGTGATTGTATCGATGTGGTGGTACTAGAATGTCGCTAGAGGGCTCTTTCTAATGGAAACTAAAAGTTCTAGTGCCCTTCTTAAGTGACCCTGAAAATTTGAGAGCATCTAGGCCCCCTCTCATGCTAATTTTTTTCCCAAAGTCACTGGATTAAGTTTTGAGATCAGGATTGGAGATATATTAAATTTGGAGGGAAATGACAACTAGGGATACATGTTGAACTGCGCGAGTTTAAACCATTTACCATTAAATTCGAAGACAAATATCAGGGGAGAAAGTACAGTGAAGACGGGAAACTGATAAAACCGCGGTGCTTTACCTAAGATCTCCAACATGATGGCTTTATTTTTGGTGCTCACTTTTTAAACTTTTCTAACTGAATTTTTAATAATGTTGCCCTTTAAGCCACTTTTGTGCAAGCATCACGTAAATTTCAGGGAAAGAGAAAACACATGAAAAATAATTTTTTTACGGTACTAGATTTTTATAATTTATTAACACACGTATTAATAAACGATGGCACTAAATAACATTTGATTGTTTGAAAACGTTAATAAATGTCGTTCAAACATTAAATTGCAGTTAAAACGTTAATTAATGTCTATCAAAATGCATTTTTAGTCTAAAAAAACCTTAATTAGATCAAAGTTAATAATAGCCGCGTTAATTGGTGTACACGTTAATTTTGTGTATTAAGGTAGCGCTAGTTATAGTTTTTATACAGAGAAGAACTTTCCAGCATATGGTGTTTCACCCTTATAGAATGTAAAGCCAACCACTTGTTAGCTTTAAACTGCTGTCTCTCAGCAACCTCCCTTGCCATTAAAGAGAGAATCATTTTGTTACTTTTATTGGTGGTATGACCTTATAGTTACCAGTGTATTCTTTCAACTACAGTCTAGGCATCTATGCTTTGACCATCTTTTGTCTTACCGTCCATTCCGTTACCATCTAAACATAACAGGAGTCCAATGTTGGATCGGACGTCCACGGAAATAGCTTCCCACCAAAAGGTCAAAGATGAACCAATCACAGACAAAAAGGCTATGCCAACGGCGTACTCGCCCAAGGCGCCCGCTTGTATGTTGGCGGCCAGATCGGCTGGAACAAAGACCAGGTCTTTGAGAGTTACGACTTCATCGGTCAGACCGAACAGGCCTTGGCAAACATTGCCGAGATTGTGCAAACCGCCGGCGGGTCGGTGACCGACATTGTTCGACTGACGTGGTACGTAACCAGCAAGAAAGAGTATCTGGCCAAACAGGCGGAAGTTGGCCGGGCCTATCGCCGCGTCATGGGTAAGCATTTTCCAGCCATGACGATGGTTGTCGTTGCCGACCTTATTGAGGATGAAGCCTTAGTGGAGATCGAAGCGACCGCCGTAATCTCCACAACCAACGACAGGTAAAGACAGCTTCGCGGCGCCGGTCAGCCGGCACAGCGAACGGCTTGCAAGAGGCCGTGGGTCAACTCGGCGGCGACCTCCGGTCCGATACCGCTAGCGTTGGGTATTGCCGACAAAACATCGCGCGAGACGTCGCTGACGCGGTCTGGATCAGCCGGCTCGAATGCGGGCGACGGCTGCGCAGCAGACAATGTCGACAGGTCGGCAGACAGTGGCCGCTCTTGGCATTGAAAGTCGAGATCGGAAAAGTCGATATGGAATGTGCCCGGGGTGCCGACTATTCGGAACTCGATTTTTCGTTCTTCGTGATCGAAGACGATTTGCCATCGCGTTTCAGAATTCAAAACGTCGTTCAATAGATCGAGTGCCTGCATGCGGTCGATTTGAGAACCTGGAACCTGGGCGAAACTTGCCAAAACAGCGAACCTTTCCAAGCTGCTCGGCTCTCTGCCGTTCCTGTCCACGAAAACAGGGACGCTTCCGCCAAACCCATCGTAGATCGAAACCTGAGCACGACGTTGCGATCGGAATGGCCACGAGGCTGAACGCGACCTGGAACGGAGGCATAAGAATGAACAAGCAAGCTCTGCAAAGCGCCATCCTCTTGATCTGCGCCCTGGCGATCACGCTGCCATCCCAACCCGCGATCGCCGACGAGATACCGCCCGACGACAACTGTGCCAACGACGATGGCGGGCTCAACGACGCCGCCTTCGTGATCGCCACCTCGCCGCTTGCCGGCGACCGCGTGGCCAGCGGCTTTCCCGTGTCCGGCTGCTCGCGCACCTTCGAGAGCAACGTCCAGTGGCGGTTGATGGCGCGCGACGGCGGCGAGCTGGCCAGCGGCTTCACCCAGGGTGGCGGCGTCGATGGACCCGGGCCTTTCTCCTTCAGCGTGCCTTTCAGCGTCGCCGAACAGGGCATCGCCCACCTGGAAGTCTTCGAAGAAGATGCCTCGGGCGGCGAGGGGCCGCCGCCCGGCCGCACAGTGCTGCCGCTGGTTCTGCTGCCCTGACGAATCTGTTCTCCACCTAAAAGGAATCAGACCCCCTTTAGTCCCGCCAGGTCCGATCCCGTGACCCGGCCATCATGCAGCACGCTGGCGATCAGGGCGCCGGCGACCCCTTTGCGGGTCAGCGTGGTCAGGTCGTCGCCGCTACGCACGCCGCCCGCGGCGTAGTAGGCGTGGTCCGGGTTTGCGGCCCGCAAAGCCTCGAGGCGGGCCAGGTCGGGGCCATGGCTGCTGCCGACCCGGGAGAGGGCCATCACCACGATGCGCGCCGGCCAGAGCTCTTCGGCATCAATCACATTTGGATTCATACCCATATAAACGGTGTATAAAAAGGTCACCTTATGAAGACATTATTCGTATTCACGATAAAATTCCGTTACACGGATGGTCAAGTTGCCTTGCGCGATGGCAACTGTGCTGATCTGAACGTTCTCGCCCATGACGATGACGCCGGTCCGTTCATTGATAACGACTCGGGCCGGCGAGTCGGGCAATACGCGCAGCTGTTCGATATCGGTTAGCAGGTCGACGACGTTTCCTCTTGCGGGGCGCACCAAGACAGTTGCCGGATCGGTCGCCGAGGCAATGTTGGCGCCGGCGAACTGGTTGATCGCCGCTTCAATTCGCTGGGCCGTGGTAAAGTCTGGGTTTCGCAGGGCAAGCCGTACCTGCTGCAGGTTTGCCAGTTCGAAATTGACTTCCCGTTCGACGATGGCCCCATCCGGTACGCGACCGGTCGTCGGCACACCTTGTGTAATTGTCGCGGCATCGCCGGCGGCCGAAAATCCGCCAATTGAAAGCGCCCCTTGAGCAACGGCATAAACCTCCCCATCCGCGCCGAGCAGTGGCGTTACGAGCAATTGTCCCCCCAGCAGGCTCTCAGCGTCTCCCAGTGACGAAACGGTCACGGGCAGGCGAGAGCCGTGCCGGGCAAAGGGCGGCAGTGTCGCCGTTACCATCACCGCGGCGATATTTTCCGTGGATACTTGGTCGTCGCGGATGTTCACGCCCAACCGTTCGAGCATTCCGATCAGGCTTTGTTCCGTGAATGGCGATCCACCCAAACTGTCGCCGGTCCCATTCAGTCCGACGACAAGCCCGTAGCCAACCAGCATGTTGTCTCGAACACCTTCGACATCGACAATGTCCTTGATCCGCGATGCGCTGTGGGCCGCCATCGGGACCAGGGATATCATCGCCGCAAGAGTAACCAGTCCAATCGCTCGAACGATTTGGCTGAATGTCTTCTGAGACCAAGACCAAGTCCCTGAAGAGCTCAACATACTCTTGCTACTTTGCAATTAAACAGTCTAGAGTAGACCGTTTTCTATGAAAACCTATTGTGTGTCTGCCAATAAGCGGTGCGACTCAAGGTATTGATAAAGGACCTTGTTGATGACACTCTCATAGACTTTTCCCGCGCAGGACAGCATACTGATTGGCCGATAAGATCCTACATTATTAGAGTCGCCATTTCATTAGGGGCTTGGACTACATGAGTAACTTTTCATGCTTTTGGAAAATACTTCTGCAGCAAAGCAACTTCGAAACAGAGATACGAGAGGACCACCGAGTTCAGGGGCACACCCTTTGATGGTAATATTAGATTCCGTATCAGGCCCTGAACCTGTGGTGACATCCAGTTGACTGAGTGCTCTTAAGACCTTGCTACTATTCATGTCTAAACTGGGGGTTTTTGCGTCTGTTCGTTTGGAATGGGGAAAGGAAGACTCTGGGTCATCATGCTGAGATACATTTTCCAAAGCTTTTGGAAGAGTATCCACCTTTTCTCGGCCAGAATGCATCATCATCCCTTCCACATAAAGTGATGGAATTGAACTAGGTTCTGATAGGGTAGGAATTCTTCGACCGTCCTTCACCATTGTTTTACAGAGGCACTTCTTAGCTTTACTTCAAATTTGCCTTTGTAGTCAGTTCAAGATTCTTGCATCCCGATCCTCGTCCAATTCTATTAGACGCCAATTTTTGTGGGCATTCTGTCGTTCCCTAACTGCCTTTCTACAGGCAGCATTGAACTATAGCTTCACTCGATAAGAGACTTGAATTCTTTTTTATGGGACACGTTACTCAATAGCATCTTTAATCGATTTTTCATAGAGTGAATAAACCCCTCTTTACCCAACATTCAATGCAGCAATATACAAGGGGCAGTTCAGATAAGCTGTCAAAATATCCTGTAAATAGGCCTACTCAAACATAAAATATTCTAAGAACTCATTACATTTGTAAAAGTACTTCATTTTTCTTTAGCCCCTTGCTATAACATTCAAAAATATAGCCTAAATTACAACTCTCTATCAGTTTTCTGAACAAGGCTAATAAAATTTGCCTTCTTAGACTTCCTGTTTACAAACCAAGTAGAGAAATTTACATTTCATATAAAACCTAGCCTAAATGAGTTCAGAAAAATTAATTAAAAAATTCTAAAACAACTGCTTATATTATTCTTAAAAGCATTTCAATTTACTTTTCTCTAACCCCTTCCCACTTCAAGCACAAATATGTGGCAAAAATTACAAATTCTCCTTGAACTTTCTTTAGCATACAAAAGAAAAAAAAATGTAGCTATACTAGTAGCCTATCATTAAATCTGTATTTTATGCTATGTTTCCTCCTTTTTTGATAACACTCCAAATAATTACTAAATCCACACTTCTATTGTCCTCACTCATGCCGAATTAAATTTTGTGTGGCTAGTTTGCCCCTCAAATCTGCAAAAGGAACAATGATAGCTATATCACAAGATCTAGGACAAAATAGAAGAAAAGCACCCGGTACTCGGACACTTTAACCACTTTGCCATTTTTTGACATTCAATCTACTATAATTACTCTATTATACTACCTAAAAACATTAATTATTCACATATTTTCTGGATAAGTAGCCCTAAATTAATTTAAATAATTTTGCCGTAGGCTATGCGGCACTACCGCTTTCAAATTTATCGATAGCTAGCAGTTTAGCTAAAACTCTGACTCAATCATTAATCATCATCATTATTCCCATTACCATCAAAACCGTCATCATTATGCGCATTTTATATTTATCAATATGAACATCAATATCTCTTTTGCCATAACTTTTAAGGAAAATGGACTTTTATCTTTCTATCTGAACATGTCTTGTATCTTGCTAAACATAGAAATCGAGTTTTGTTCAACATGGTTTTCGTATTTATGAATACTTTCTGCTAGGAGTTCATTTAAAAAGGCACCACTTCGTCCCACAAGTAAAGACAAAGCAGGCACGCAGCCAAGGGCGGGCGCGGGGGGGCTGTGCCCGCCCAATAGGTAAAACCTGCCCACGTTTGCCCCCCCCCCCGAATATTTCTTACGGGCATATAAAAGGTGGATTACTTGTGTATTTCAATTCACTTATGCAATGGGATAAGAAAGACGGGAAGTCTCAATTGCAATTTTGAGCCTTCCAGGGACTGTAAAAATTCAAAATTATTCCACCCAATAAAGCCATGGTGGGCTGGCTTGGAAGAAAGGAGGGGAGGGAAGAGGTTTTGTTTTGAATTTGCCCCCCCCCCTTCAAAATTTGAATGGCTGCGTGGCTGAGACAAAGAAGCTTTTCTTTAGTTGACGACTTTCGTAAGTCTCAAACATACAAAGTTCAGTAAATTGAGAGCGTATTTGATTCATATGATTCAATACACAAGGGAAACCTTAAAATGAAAACAATTTGTATCTTCATCGGGCTTATCTGGTGCAATCGTCAAATGCGTGTAAAGTAACGGAGCAAAGTAGTAATTGCATACTAATGTGCTAAAATCAAATAATCTCACCTCTGTGAATGCTTTGACTAATGCTTCTGTGGAACACAAATCGTCTCTTGATGACTGATCTTAAAGTTTTTTACTGTTTAATAAAATAGAATTGAGAGAAAGAGTCAAACTTTGGCGTAAAGAGCGGGGCGTTGAGAAGGGAACAGCCCCTTTCATGCACGGAGTAATTTCTGTTCGTTTTAAGTTTTAACTTCGCTCCTTATTTTCAGTTAAAAAAACTAGTTTTTTCTTATTTAATTTTTGACAAAGGGGAAATACCTAGTGATTTTAGGAAAACCTTAATTAAATTGTAAAAGAAAGGTGATATGAGTGAGTGTGGTAATTATCGAGCCATTTGTCTTGTCTCTGTAGGTAGGGAATTACTTGTTAACATGATTCGTTTTAGACTGAGAGATGCTGTAAACAAAGTTTTAAGAGAAGAGCAGTGCGGTTTTAGAAAAGGTAGACGATATGTCGGCCAGATTTTCACTCTTAGGCTAATAATTGGGAAGTGCCTTAGTTATCAAACACCCTTGGTCCTCAGTTTTATTGATTATGAGCTAGTGTTCAATTCTGTTGATAGAAGAGCTTTAGTAAAGGTTTTATCCTTGTATGGTGTACCAGACAAATACATTAGTGCTATGAACAAGAATAACACTTCAGCGGTTAAGGTAGGAAATGAGGTTAGCAGCTGGTTTCGTATTAAATCTAGAGTTAAGCAGGTTTGTGTTCTATTTCCCTTAATACGAATCATTTTGGTGGATTTCGTCTTAAGAAGCACAGGAAAGGTAATGAGAGACCACGAAATCAAATGGAGAGAAAAACCTCTCCGGTACATAGATTATGCCGATGATTTAAGCATCCTAGATGAAAGTGTGAGCAAAATGAATGAACTTTTAGAGGTTTTGCAAGTTCAGGGTGCTAGAATAGGTTTGAAAATAAATGTGTAAGAAAGTGCATCAACTCCAATCGAACATCCTTTTCCAGCATGCGCTCATTTTCTTTTTCTCGTTGCACCCAAATGTCGGTGAATATTTGATACAATCCTGCGGCATTCAGATTTTTTTCATTCAGAGAATTGTCTCGCAATAACTTTGCGATCATCTCCAGCAATAATGGCTGTGTAGACAATTGCTCCAAGTTATAAATCTCTTTGATCGTTTTCCAGTCTTCCTCGCAAGATCCCGTTCCGGCCTTTTCCAAATAAGCCAGGATTTCCTTTTCATCAAATTTCTGCAAATAAACGGCGTTAGCGCCGGAAATTTTTCGCAACCGTTCATAAAGAACCGTTTCTGTTTCCGCAAGAATAGAACTCTTGCCCGTTAACAAGGCTTCTTCATCGCTATTTTTAAAATAATGCGAACGACAGGTCAACACACTCTTCCACCCGTTAAAAGCGGCTTGCGAAAGTTCGCTAAAATTGGAACAAGACACTTCCCAACGAACTCGATCGGCCATTTCGTCGAATGCGTCGAAAAAAACGGATTTCAATTCCAAGCAGTTTAGTTAATTAAATCAATGTCCGAAATATTTTCTCCAAGAAGAAGGGAGGACTCGCCCGCAGCAAACTTATTCTGTTCTAGTCTAAATGAAGGGAGATGAGGGGACATTTCCTACCCTACCCTCCCAATACCCTTTTCTGTGTTTGTGTGAAGACTCTTGGAGAGTTTGACAGTTTGCCCACTGATGCATCTCTAAGGCATCTGCCCCCCATCTACACACTGACCCACCGCTGTTCCACAATAGATTATGTCCATTTATTCATCCCTAGGCATGATTTCATGAAAAATCATGAGAATCAAAAGTTAAATCAAGCATTAAGAAAAATAACTTGCCGGCTTCAGCTTGATCGCTTTTGCGCCGGTACTGATTTTGATTGCCGGCATTCAGGCCATCCGTCGGGCGGTCCTGTTTGCCATCAATAACCCTACCGCTGGGATGTTGTTTACCGTCGTCGGACCGCAGTCGCGTTACAAATTCAAACAATTTGCTGACACGGTGGTTTATCGCTCCGGTGACAGCTCCGGTGGTTGGACCTTTACCGGTCTAATGGCGGTGGGTGCCGGCCTGCCCGGCGTGGCCCTGATTGGAATGCTCGCCACCGGCTTGTGGGTTGGTGTGGCCTTATGGCTCGGGCGGCGCTACAACGCCATGGCAGAAGGCGAGTTTAAGCTCCCTTAAGCAGCATCAGTCAAACGGCAACCGCAGCCTTGATGTGCGGATGCGGGTCATAGTCACTGAGTTCGAAGTCTTCAAAGCGGAAGGAAAACAGGTCGCTGACCTCTGGATTGAGCGTCATGGTCGGTAGAGACCTTGGCTCGCGACGGAGTTGCTCACGTGCCTGGTCCAGATGGTTGCTGTACAGATGTGTGTCACCCAGGGTGTGCACAAAATCACCAGGCGCCAGGCCCGTTACCTGCGCCATCATGAGGGTAAGGATGGCATAGGAAGAGATGTTGAATGGCACGCCGAGAAAGACATCGGCTGACCGCTGGTAAAGCTGGCAGGACAGGCGCCCGTCAGCGACGTAGAACTGAAACAAGTTGTGGCATGGCGGTAGTGCCATGGCGGGCACTTGACCCACGTTCCAGGCGCAGACGATATGACGGCGCGAATTGGGATTGTGGCGGATGGAGTGCAGCACCTCGCTTATCGGGTCGACGTGACCGCCATCGTGGTCTGGCCAGGAGCGCCATTGGTAACCATAGGAAACTGAATCGCTTACGATGTAACGAAGAATGACGTTTTTCAGGTATTCCATATTAGCTGATTCTCGAGACCTTGAGAGGAAAAAGTAAAAGCTTGTAGAAACAATAGAACATGATCGAGTCGCAACGTAACCTAACGATTATAGAAGAAGTAGTAGTAGTAGCAGCAGCAGCAGCAATGGTGGTGGTAATAACAGTAGTAGTAGTAGTAGCAGTTGCAGTAGTAGTACAATTACTACTACTACAATTTTTTTTGTATAAGCAACGCGATTTTCAGGGCCAGGGCTACGGTTGCTAAGGGCTAAAGTTGCTTATGAGGTTTCTAAGGTTATTTTTATTCCCTGTTATACCGAATCATATAAATATATACAATATCTAGTTTTTCTTCTGTCTACCTACAGTGAGTTATACATGAAAACAGTTCGTTATGTATTTGTTTGAAATCAAAAAAGAATTCATCTGTACTTATTTTTACGAAAATTTGTGATTTGTTCTATGAAAAAAAGCTAACTAACTGTCGGGGCTAAGGGGTCCTAAGCAAGTTGCTTATTTTTGGGGGTTAATTTGAGGACTAACGCCTTAGCAACTGGGTTGCCTATATACAAAAAAGAGTAGTAGTAATGGTAGTAGTAGTAGAAGTAGTAGTAGTAATGGTAGTAGTAGAAGTAGTAGTAGTAATGGTAGTAGTAGTAGTAGTAGTAGTAGTAGTAGTAGTAGTAGTAGTAGTAGTAGTATGTAGTAGTAGCAGTAGTAGTAGCAGCAGTAGTAGTAGTAGTAGTAGTAGGAGTAGTAGTAGGAGTAGTAATAGTAGTAGTAGTAATAGTAGTAGTAGTAGTAGTAGTAGTAGTAGTAGTAGTAGTAGTAGTAGTAGTAGTGGGAGAAATCTTAGAGAATTGTGTGATTGAGAGGCGCGGTTCCCTGTGGCAAGGCGTATATAAAACTGGCTAGTCGCTTGATAAAATAATGTCTGAGGACAACAACCGCACGTATACAGGATGCCAATGCAGTAATTTAGGAAATTCTTCCTTTACGTGGAAATATGTCGAGAGACAGTGAGAGGGTATATTGAGACTAGAGCGCATATTAAGATGTAAAGAGGCGGAGAAACAATTCTTAGCTGCCTGAATTATACTAAGACTAAGCCCCTAAATGGTAAAGTACACAGTATTGTATATTTGGGGAATGGTGTATGGAAGTTTAAGAAACTTCCGTAAAATAACACTGAAAGACGAGTCAATAAATCTAGTAACAAAGCTTTACGAATTAAGTACATTACTTAATTTTGCAAGTTTAACGTTTAAAAGGTTATATGATTTCCTTAATAGTAATGTTAATGTTGAGATGCTGAATGTTAAGAAAAAAAAGACATTGACACGTGAAATTTTCAAATGATACGTTTTGAAGAGATATTAGAGAAATGGGAAATTTTTTGGAATACCAGTGGTTTTTGTGTCTCTAATATCTTCTCCAAAATCAAGTGTATATTTTGCTAACGTTATGTTGATGAATTTTTGTAATTTTCAAATCTTTGTTAGATGTAAATCTGTAGTAAATACAAATGCAGATGTAAATGCAAGGGTTGCAAAGCAATTCAGAATTGGGAAACAAGAAATAGGCTGTATTTTCTATACAACTCCGAGGTTTCACGCCAAGGCGATCATCAGGTATCACGCAGTAGCTCATATAGCCTATTATTTCTTTTGACTACAATATATATGCTCTACGTCCTTATGTTTCGAGCACTGTATTCTGCGAAACAATCTTCCATCATCGCTGCGCATCGACGTGATCAAAAACTCGGCTGCCGTTTCTGCCGCGGCGGTATAGTCATCGCGTTTCAGCAATCTTCCGGCGTCGGCCATTCCCGCGATCATCAGCCCGTTCCAAGCCGCCAAGATTTTCGTATCGGTAATCGGCCGAGCATGTTTTTTTCGAGCGTCAAACAGTGCATCGCGGACGGGCGTCCACTGTTTGATGAAATCCGCAAACGACTGTTCGCGATCGGCGGCAACCCCGGTCAATGATTTTCCTGGATCGGGAACGTGATACTCATGCTCAAAGTTCGCCGGACCACTGAGACGAAAAGCCTGGCCGGCCACATCGAATCCGTCGATCGATTGACTCAGCTGTGCAACCTCTTCGGCCGTCCAACGATAGAACTTCCCTTCCTCACCCTCACTATCGGCGTCCAACGCACTGTAAAACGCGCCGCCGGGTGCTTTGAGTTCGCGGATCACGAAATCGCAAATTCCTGCGACCACATATCGGTATTCCTGGCGTCCGGTTTCGTGATAAGCGGCCGCATAAACCGACGCTAATTGCCCATTGTCGTACAACATCTTTTCGAAATGAGGAATCTGCCATCGACGATCGACGCTGTATCGATGAAAGCCACCGCCAAGGTGATCCAGCATTGATCCGCTGACCATTCCATCAAGACTCTTCAGCAACATGTCCCGGGCCGCTTTTCTTTGCACCTCGCCGGCAGATTCGCGGGTCATTCGGTCAAGCAAAAAAATCAGATTGCCCGGTTCGGGAAATTTTGGTCGGTTGGGATCCGCCGACGAATAGCCAAAGCCACCGTAGACGGGATCAAATTGGTCGGTCAGCGCCGAAGCGACGCCTTTACAGAGTTCTTGTTTAACAAGAACTCTGTAAAAAGAAATAGTGTTCGATTGGCGGAAGTTTGGCTAGATGACTATGCTAAAAACTATTACATGAGAATTAATTATGACAAAGGCGATTATGGGGATGTATCGTCTAGAAAAGCTCTCAGGAAGTCTCTTAAATGTCAGTCCTTTAAATGGTATTTAGAAAATATTTACCCTGAATTATTTATTCCTGGGGAAGCTGTTTGTTCCGGCGAAATTCGTAATTTACGTACCAATTATTGTATTGACTCAGCAGCGCAAAATGAAGACTTACATAAGCCTGTTGGCATTTGGCCCTGTCATAATCAAGAGGGGAACCAGTTTTGGATGCTGAGCAGAACAGGAGAGATAAGACGTGATGAAAACTGTTTAGACTATGACGGAAAAGATGTGCTCCTTTACCCATGCCATGGGTTAAAGGGGAATCAATTTTGGGAATATGATCCAGAAATGCAATTTCTAGTGCATGTGTTTAGCAGACAGTGCATTGGGATAGATGAAGATAGTAAAAAAATTAAGATGGAGAAATGTGATCTAAGGAACCCTAGGTTTAAGTGGAGGTTCCCTCTGAATAATGAACAGTGATGCTTTAACTGTAATTCATTTGCAAATAGGTGCAAATAGGAATATTCAAAAATCTCTCATTGCAAAGGGAACTTGCAAAAAATTTGGTCAACAATAAATGAAATTAAAAAAAAAAAAAAGACATTCAAGATCTGTACCTCTTAACCTTAAGGACATCAGTGGCAGATTAATTGACCCAAGTTCAGAACCGGATGCTTTTAATAATTATTTCACTAATATTCCAAATGCTAACTCCTGTTCCTTCTCCCAGTCAGTACAACCTAATTTGGCCCTTGCTATTCATCTGCCGTTGAGTACTTTTCAAAAGCTGATGGCAGTCCCTCTTGAGGTTCAACTTGGTTTATTGTTGTTAAATAATGTTCTGTATAAATCTGCAGTTTTTGCTTTTGATGTCATATTGTTAAATCGTTCTAGAATATTTTTTGTATATCAATAATTTTTCAGATCATGTTACAACATTCCAGAATCTTCTAGCATGGTGATCATGTTTAATAGACGAGCAATCCAGTACAATCCTCTATATTCTATAACATTCTATGACATTCCACAACATTCCATAACATTCATAACATTCCATAACATTCCATATCATTGTATTATGTTCTGCAAACTTCCATAGTCTTCTTTAGTCAGTATTTATGAGCAGATTAATTTGCTACGGTCACTAGATTTTAACAGGACATATAATTACACAATGCAATGTAGACTCAATTCAACAGTTAGACTTTAAATAGATATACCAATGGTAAAAATGGAGTTTTGATATCACAAACCTAAATTACAGCACTTGGAAAACAGATTGAGATGTCTTTGCGTGCAGGTGACTGAAACTTGATGGTAGCATTTAAAAGGGTTTTATACAAGGCGCTTGTAAGTGGTAAATGCACTTTACTTACACACAATTGCGAGCAACAGCCGGCATCTGTCAATGAGCGGTTGACCAACCATCACCAAGGCACCGTCACACCCAAATCCACTCTTTCAATGCAATTACAACACACATCAACAAATGTTGAAACTCTGTTGTTGCCCTTGCCACTACAATATCTTATAATAATATATCTTTGCTGGCAAAAACACCAGTTGAGTGATCCACCATAATGGAGAAATGTTTTCATTTAGGATCTTCTGATGACTTCGCCACCCGTCGCGCAGACCTCGCCGCGAACCGCCGCGCCGGCGGCCGGGACCGCCAGGGCGGAGACCAGAGCCAACGGTAGAGCCGACGACGGCGTGGATGAGAGCAGAAAGCTGGTGGTCGGAACCGGCATCAGCCTGTCCGGCCAGATCAAGACCTGCGAAAAGCTGGTGGTGGAAGGCAAGGTCGAGGCAAACCTGACCGACTGCGTCACGCTCGAGATCGCCGAATCCGGGCTGTTCAACGGTTCAGCCAAGGTCCAGGATGCCGAGATCAGCGGTTGCTTCGAGGGCGACCTGGTGGTGTTCGGGCGTCTTTACCTCCGCTCGAGCGGGATCTTGGAAGGGACCATTAAGTACGCCGATTTGGAGATCGAGCGCGGCGGCAAGATCGCCGGCACGGTCGATCTGATCGACGATCCGGTGGCCGCCGCCGCCGAGATCATGATTGACGAGGAAGAAGACGATTCCGACGCCGAGGCCGCAGAAGAATCGGCCGCAGAAGCTCCGGTGGAGGCGATTGGTGCCCAGAGGGCCGATGCTGCCTCTGCCCAAGAGGCACGGCAAGGTCAGCTCAAGATCAGCTGAGCGCCGCCCTTCCGCTCGGTTGGGCCACGGAAGGACAAATCGGCACCAAGTCGGGCGGTGGGTTGCTTGCTCGTTGCTGGTCTGCGCGCTGCCGCTGTTGTGGGGCTGTCCGAGACCCGAGGGTCAAGGTCCGGCAAGCGGATCATCGAAGCCACCGGCGGCCGTCGAAGCGGCGGCCGGCCCGCTCGGTGCGAGCAGGTCCGGGCCCGTGGGCCGGAGCGGACCACCGCCCCTGGGTCTGATCACAGAGCCTGCACGCGCTGGGCCTGCGCAAGGCGCTACCAAACTGTGCGAAATGGTTTTGCTTCTTTTCAGTGTTCAAAATGGTTATGAATGTGAATCTAAGTCTTGGAGACTTTTAAATACAAAGTTCTTTCCATGTGTCAGAATAATCGATATTTGATTATACAATACTCATTTACCTAAAAATAAAACAAAGAATAGTTGTGGTTTATTCAGCCTGTGAACCTCATCCAAATCGAATGGGAGCCTCTTCGATCCATAGGTTGTATTTTTTGCGCCCCTTGATTTAGTATCTGAAAATGACTTTTATTGGTTCTGGAATTTTTTAGGGTGGTCCCCTGGAAAAGAGTATATATATCGCTGGAATGCAGTTGCTGGAAGTGGAATTCCTGGCGTTGGACCTGAAGCATCTGGAATTTATTTGTCCGCTCAGCTGCTGCTTCAAGCAAAAGATGCCGATAACATTATCGTTTTGGATAACGGTCGAATTGTAGAGCAAGGAAATCACAATAAGCTGCTAGAAATGAAGCAGGCCTATCATAAACTCTGGCAAGCTCAGAACCTGACTGAGAATGAGTCAAAGTAAACGGAAACTTAAACAATGACCCTTTCTGAGACTAACCATGCTGATTTAATCAAGGCTATAAACACTATCATGCCATTTGGCAAATATGCCGGTCGACCTTTGTTAAAATTACCAGAGCCTTACTTAGTCTGGTTTCACAAAACCGGTTTTCCAGAGGGGAAACTGGGCCAGCAACTCGCTCTGTGTTATGAAATCAAACTCAATTGTCTGGAATCGGTTTTTTATCCATTGTTGCAAGAACAGAGACAAAAATAACCACTTCCCTCCTCTAAAAGTAAAGAAAGGCATTAATTTCAGCCACCTTAAATGACCGCCAGACAGTTAAAAGCACGCGGCAAACTTTTAATCATAAGTGGGTTAGCTTTATCTCCTAAATAGGCTTTGATACCAATGGCAGTTCTCAGTGCCAGAGGTGCTGCGAGGCTCGTTCCCCCATTTTTGATTATCTCGTCACTAAATGGCGAATAAAGCCGCATTTCATTACCTCTGTCTCCTCCAAACATCACGATATCAGGTTTTACAATGCCGGGGCTTCTTCCCGGTCCGTTACAACTGTAGTCAGCTACATTCCAAAAGTCCTGTCCTTCTGAAGATGCTGCACCAACTGCTAAGGCATTTATAAGGTCGGAAGGTATTTGTATTCGACTGTTTTTTGATTTTTTATCCCATTCGTTTCCTACTGCCACTGTCATCAACAAGTCACCAGTCGCTAAAAATGGCTCAATTGATGAAGTCCATGCGTGAACATCGGTATCCGAAACGGGCAAATTGGGGCCTATACTGAGATTGATAAACTGATATTTTTTAGTTTTAAGTACAGACAGAATACGATTTAAAATATCAAGACAGTCGACATCATTTGGATCATTCAATGGATCCAAAACTCTATAGTGATCAACGTTTGCGTAGGGTCTAGGTAAGGCAGACTGACCCTTCTCTAAGTTCCCAAATAAGAGCATCGATGTAACTTCAGCTCCGTGTTTTAAGTCACCCGTTGCACACATTGTATGTTCAAAAACATGTTCTGTGCACCATCGCTCAACACTAGTAGTACCTATTCCACCATCAAACACGGCAACCTTGATATCAGGATTGAGGGCATCTTCGTCTGGTAGCGTGAACGGATCATTTGTTGCTATTGACCTCAATACCCCTTGTTTTTCGTAATTCATGCTAGGCATCGTACGGAGTACTCTCGCATAGCTAAAATCTATGAGTCATATGCAAGACGTCATTTTAGAAAAGACTTTTTCACTATTCAATAAATAGATATCAATAGTAGATAACGGCACGAGTTATTCGAGCCTAGTTACCAGAGGCAAGAACAATAGGCCACTTTATTTGTGATAAAGGTGGAACTGCAATTTTGGATCAAGTAGTATTTCCCCAGTTTCGAAACTTCAAAGTCTGAAGTTGGAAGGATATCCTTAATTTGTTTACGAATAGCGTGTGAAGGGGAATAGTCAAAACCCTAATACGGGGGGAGGTAGTAGGGGCCGGTTAGCATCATGAGGAGGAACCATGCTATTTAAAGTGACAAAGTAGTCAATGATAAAACTTATTTATTTGGACTGTCATATTAAAAGAACGTGAAAAAAAATGTTTAGCTTGAAATTTGAGCTTGCGAAGTGCAAGGCGAGGGTTGGGGAGCAAGGGATCTTCAACCCCAGGAGGATTGATCATAAATCCTGCAAAATATCGATTGCTCATACTTGGGTATTGACAGACATTTAAAGCATGTCAAGTCTTGATTATCTGATTATAATGGTACGAACTTTCAAGGACTGCTATAGGAGGAGGTTAAGTGGACCTAAAATTTTGAATTGAAGAAAGCGGTCAGAAGTAAATCAGAAGATACTATAAGTATGAAGACTATTGAGATAGCGAATCGGTTAGATTTCTAGAACGACTTGAGTCAAGGGATTGAACCTTTCAGGTATTATTTGTTGAGGTAATGGGTTCAAATTCTGTTTTGGAGGGAAAAGCGGATCAGTATGTCTTGCCTCTGCTCTATATAAAAGTTTTTATACTATAATCCACAATGGGACTTCAAATCTACTCACAGAAAAGCAGCAAGCTAAATTAAGTCGGCCGGTGCGGACGATTCCATCCGCACCTGTATCGCCACGCGGCAAGCTCTGCCAAAACACGGCTTGATCCGGTTTGTCGTCAGTCCTGAAGGCCAGCTTACGCCCGATCTGGACGGCAAGTTGCCGGGGCGCGGCCAATATGTTCAGCCCAATCGGGCTGCGCTGAGCAAGGCGGAAAAGAAAAATCTATTTGCCCGGGCCGCAAAACGGCCGGTTACAACGCCGGCAGATTTGCCCGATGTGATCGAGGCGCTGCTCGTCAAGCGCTGCATCGAACAAATCGGTCTGGCTCGAAGGGCCGGCGCCGCGATCGCCGGATTTGAGAAAGTTAAGGCGCGGTTGAAGCAAAACGGGTCCGTTTTGATCCTGTCGGCCATTGACGGTGCCGAGGACGGGCGGAACAAATTGGCCGGTTTGGCCAAGGCCGTGCAGGCAAAGACACTAAGCCCGTTAAACCGGGCGGAACAGGCACAAGCATTCGGGCGTGACGAATCAGTGCATGCGGCAATTGAAACTGACGCTGGTTTCAACAGTCTGCTACGCTGCGCCGTTTGGCTTGACGCCATGCGAAATCAGGCCGACAACCCCCTCGCAGCGGGCGGGGGCGGCACCGGCCGCAATGTATGATGTCCGAAAAGCAAGACGATATGACAGAGACCAAAACCGGACCCGGCAAGAAGACGCTGAAGTTGGGAGACCGTGGCAAGCTTGAGCTCCGAAAGGCGCCCGAGTCCGGCCAGGTTCGCCAAAGCTTCTCGCATGGGCGTTCCAAAGCCGTAACGGTCGAGGTCAAGCGCAAGCGTATGGTCGATCAGTCGACCATCGAGCGCCCCGAAGAGCCGGCGGAACCCAAGCCGCGCGAGCAAAAGGAAAGCATGTCAGAGCATATTTAAACTAATGGTTATACATATGGATACTTCTTCATCAATGTACAATATAAACACACACACACACACACACACACACACACACACACACACACACACACACAGCATTATAAAAATACAAGTGCTTCTCCATACTAAAAGACCTTCTTTGTGCCATTACTTTCACTTAGCAGAGTCAAATATTTCAAAAGGTGTATATGTATAACGCGTACATAACACAAAGGCCTATGATGATACATGTGTGTACATATCATGCATGATGATTGATATTATTCACGGCAAAACAAACTACAAGGGCTTGAAGTTCACTGACATATTGATACAATGATCTATAGGCGGCTATCCAAGGGAAATAACACTAACCATGTAGACCGGCCGGGTGGAATTTTCACAAACTAAGACACATTTTTACCCCCCGTCACTGACACTAAAAGTCACTGGTATACACCATTATATGTAATAGGGACTACTAATACTGTATGTATTGTACTGGGGCCTAATTATACTAATAATGCACTAAATGTAATAGGGCCTACACGTACGTACACATGCTATCCATGATTTTTAACTCTTTAAGTGCAGTCGGATTTAAGACTGCAGATGTGCCAAACATTCTCATAAGAAACGGATCTTAGTAATTCCTAACATTTTGTGTGTACCTATCTAGACTCGTGCCTAACATACATTGATCTCAGCAACAAAAGAACTAGGATGTCAAGTGCACTTACCCGCATCATCAAACCACACATACTGAATATCATTCCAAGTAGATTTAGGTAATCTGCCGTCGGATCGTCCCCTGGTTTCTTTGAAGACGGTTTGTAGCGATAGATTCTTGTTGGTCGTTTAGGGTCATTCAAGGGAAGGTTATGGTAAAAACGTCAGACAATTATTCTTATATTCGTTCTGTAATTAGTAACACACCGGATATGACATGGCATTTCGTATTTAATCACGAAGTTGAGCAGGTAGAATTCATATTTGTGTCGAGCCTTAGTTATGTTCCTATTGCTATTAGTTTAATTAGCATTCTAGCGTTCGACAATAGATAAAGTCTTATATATAGAGTACCCACCTCTTCTGTCAAAAATCACGTATATTTCTTTGCATGATATGTTGCTATAATTGTTTAGTCTTATATTTTCTCATGTGCTATTTATTGACATCCAAAGTAAAAGGTCACTCTATTTCTACTTCACTCAGATCGTAGGACCGAAGTCTAGCTCAATCGTATACAAGACAATGATGAGAAAAAAATTTTTATGTCCTTGTATCAGAAAGTGGATAACTTCATATCTGAAAGCAACGTAGGCAGCACTATATGGCAGTCCAGAAGTACTTCTTTGCTACCAGTTTTCATCATATGAAAATCTTATTGAGGGAAAAAATTGAGGGATGGGGCATTCTAAAATTTCGATGGGTAATGCCCACGGTAGCTACGGTCCCGCATAAAGTGTGCAAAACGGTGGGGTTGGAGAATTACCGGTGTAAAGTTAACAAGGGTGCAGGCTCTAAAATTTTCCCGATAGAATCGCATATCAAAGACGGCCAATCAGAATAGTGATAAGCCATCGCGTGTTACTTATAGCCATGTTTAGATTTCTTCAAGAAAATAAATTCGGTAATCATTTTTCCGCTTAAATTTGTGATTTGCTACTACGAGAGTGTTCAACTATCAACAGCCTAGGAAGTAGATTGCTTCACCTTGCATAACAAAATGCGTCTTCTAAGTCGAGCTATTGCATCGTAAGGTGAGGCATTTTTCTTTGCTGCTTCCTTGAAATCTTTTACTTCCTGATCGAGACGTTTTGTTCTGACAATATCACCCTCAAAGAGCGTTGGCACTATGACAAAAATAAAAAATGCATTAATGTTAAAAACGGAAAATTTCACAGAGTTATACTCATCCCTTTTGCTTGGTCTCTCGTACTTATCCTAGGCGCTAAAACAGTGCTACCTTGTTCTCACATATAAGCGCCTACCCTGCTCTTAACGTTGTTGGACACGGTGCTAGGACTTTTCATCAAGCCACAATTCATCACGCGACAATTTTTCACTGCGACAATTCACCACAAAGACAATTCATCATGCGACTATTCATCACCTTAATTTTATTTATTCCACGAGATTACAACAAAATCTACTTGCAGGCCAAATACTGCACTGCTTCTAAATATGTTAAAATGTCAGTTTCACCAAAGTTAGCGAAAACACCTTGGTGTCATCATCAGGTGATGAATTGTCGCACGATGAATCGTCGTGTAATAAAAAGTCACCAAACCGTTGGATACGTAACGACCAAAACAGCAAAACACGGGCAAACGTACGCATCTACTCTGTCAGATAGCTGGCTGTATTGCAAGTGCGCAATTCTTGGGGCTAGGAAGCAAAAGATTATTTAGACGCAGACGGTTTCTATTTGTATGGATACTAGGCTCCAGGTGTGAAAAATTAGGGGTTGGTGTCAGAAATATTCGTTGATACGCCAATAACCTATATTTCGTTCTGATAACGAGGTCGATCACCATTAACCAATGAGGTAATAATAAACTCTAGAGGAAATACTTCGGAACGAGGCACGAAGTCTCGCTGTAAATGCGCGCCATTAGAATGGAAATTATAAACGAGACCTGATCAATTCGATATTGAAGCCAAAATAATTTATTAGACCACAGTGCTTTCGCATTTACGAATTCTCACCGTTTTATTTAAATTATGCATTTTTTTTTTCTCTCTATTAAATTCTGTGATTGGAAAAGCAGTGCGGTTTAAGAAATTGTTTACGGCTAGCCTACGGATGGCAAAAGACCAATGCAATTTTATTGTTTTTGAATTTAGCAAAAAAAATGTCAATATAATTACGCAACAAAAGTTTTTAGAAAACTGTAAAATAAATAAAATAACCCCAAAAACGTTCTGTTTCAAGTACTATTTAAACACACTTAACGAGGCTAACCACACAAAAGAATTAAAATTACTAAATTTAAACCATGTGTTCATAGAAAAAAAAATGTCCCTCTATTTCATTTAAATTATGCGCGTTTTCTTTCTTTCTTAAATTCTATATGTTGAAGCCAGGGGCGTATCCATAGGGGAGAGCTACCCCCACCCAAATACTTTTCAAGCTCGTAAACTGCTCTGAAAAATGCTGGTAAAAACCCTTTTAGCCCCTCCCTCTGGCAAGAATAATTTTGGCAACCCATATCCCAAAACAAGAGAGGTTTATTTTTCATTTTATTTTTTTAGAGGTTTAAAAAGAGATAGAGGATAATTTCCTCTTATATGTCTAATTTCATGACAAACTGAGGGATGAAAATCTATTACTTTTTGAAATACTCTTAGAAAGAAACTGTTTGAAGCTTATTGACAAACCTCCTAATTTGATTTATATATATATACTAGCAATTGGGGTGGCGCTTCGCGCCACCCCAACACCTAGTTGGTGGGGGCGCTTCGCGCCCCCCCCAAGCCCCCCCGCGCGCTTTATTTGCTTAAGTTACTACATTATGTTTATAGAATAATCGAGCTGTGTCAATGGTGATATTGTAAATTTGGCAAGAAGGTACGCATAAAAATCATTGTAGCGACAACATGGTCAATTTTCTTAGGTTTACATTTAACCATACTGTACTTTAAATGGGGGAGAGAGGAGGCTTAAGCATGTATAATTGATAATACTGTTGCTTGATCACACTGGTACATATTAAGCCAAAACCTAGTAAACTACAGCGTTTTAGAAACAAACCTTTACTTCCCTATTTATTACTAATGATCCATAGTAGTACAGAAAGCTTGCCAAACCTTCAAAAGCTACCCTTTTAAACAGAATAGGGTCACAACTGGCCAATAGTAATGCCTTATAGTAAGTAATAAACAAAACAACACAAAAATCTTAAAACCTGCATACAAATAATAAAAGTGTGGCAATATATGCATCATTATTATAAGTGATATAGTATCTAACATTGTAAGGATTGAGAAAGAAAAGCTTCTATTTCTTATCTTAACAGCTGTCATTTAATTTGATAAAGGCTGTTAAATAAAGTTGCATATCAAAACACTAGCTTTGTACAGACATCACAGTCTTATTCCATGTCATGATCACTCTAGATTGGCAACTTTTATCACAGCTTTTTCAAATGAAACAATTTTCACAAAAGTATAAATGCCAGATGCCTCAGAAAACACAATACAAAGTATCCAAGGATGCATTAAAATGATAATGGCAAATTTGTTTTCTCTTGCACCTTAAAGTGGTCAAACTCCAAGCTCTCTCATAGGTAGAAGTGCTACTTAATCTGTAATAAGACTTTCATTGAAATATAGCGCTATACAAAACTGCAGGTGAACCCATAAGCTCATATATACATTTTAGAATAGAATTTTTTCAAAATCTAAAATATCTTGTCGAAATACAACATATATTTGCAGAGATATGTACTAAAAGCCCTTAAAAATCAAAATGTAATTCAAAAAGTATATTTTAAGGCCTTTCTAGAAAATTTTTGAAATTTTTGATTATTGCACAACATTTCATAGCCATAGATGACATCATTCACACCAAATTTAAAAGAATAAATTTGCAATTTGTTGGAAAAGGGTTAAACTATAAATGTGCCAAACATCTTTGTAATAACATTAGCTGATATAAAGTTATAGTGTGTCAAAGTGCCATGGGCCTACTAGGCCCCTGACATGTATAAGAAGAGCCAAAAAGCCCATGTAAGGTAGGGTTAAGTCATGACAACCATGTCTTCTTAAGAAATTTATATGAGGTAGACATAGTCATAGACAAAAGCACAAAGGTACCATCATTTTAGACCTGTTTACATCAATTTAGGTGAGTTTAAACTACTCAAAGACAATATAAGAGGAAAACGTCTCTCAAGATTCTGTCAATGGCACCACCTACTTAGATAGATACGTAGGTGTGTCATCAAATCACAATAGGCCATCTTAGGCCACCATTAGTCGGCAGACAAAATTAAGTATGTACTGTTAGTTTCAGTGAAGTGATATAATAGTTGTTTAGATCACACAACTTTTTCGTGTAAATAGAATAATTCTATATAAATATCAAAGACTCTATTGCTGTTGGAGTTAAAAATGTACCTCATATTTGGGTCTGTAGTACAACTCTCGTCTCCCTTTTTGGTGCTTATTTCATGCCCTGGGTGTAGATCACATGTAGTAAGAAGCTATGAATGACTCATTTACATGTATACAAATATAGCAACTTTGAGGGGGTCACACACGGACAACTTCGTCGACAACCGAGTTGGCCAACCAAGTTGTCGTCAAAGTTGTCCCGAAAGTTGTTCGTGTGTGCCTAACTTTAGACTTATAGAGGTTGGTAAACATTTTGGGGGGGAGGTATATACAGGGGGGTTATATTCGGAGGGTCTTTGGGGATAACAAGTGACTTCCCAAAAATTCACCATTTGGTGTCCCATCAGAGAGACTAATAACAACATTAAATGCGTAAAATCTTACCAAAGAACAAAAGTAAATACAGAGGCTCTCTATATATTCTGTCCATGTTCAGTCAGTATCAATGCTTTCTGCACTACCAATTTCGGGTCCAACACACAGAATCCTAGATGTAAGCCCTGGGATTACACTCAGGGGGGGCTTATATTCTGAAGGATATTTTGGTTAGTTTACAGCGGGGGGCTATATTCGGGAGGGCTTATAAAATCCCCAAAACTTACTCGGGGGGCCTCTACAAAAAGTGAAGCCAAGAATCAATGTTTAGAATCAGCTTCAACTCCCTAAACGTAAGATAATACAACACAAACAATAGTCAGTTATTCGAAGTCACGGTAGTCTCCTACATGCCTTACAAGATTTTAAAAATATTCCCCTCATCCTCCTGCTCAATGACAGTATTATTGCTAACATTGTAATGTGCGTCTTCACACTTCTTCCAGCCTCGTAAAAGGTCACCTTCATCTTTTTAATGTGTGATTTTCATATTTTAATAAAGATATATTCTACTTCTTCGCCAAAGTACCTGCTCAAAAAATTGTCATGGGTGGGAGATCACTCATAAATTGACAGGCGGGGGGTGGGGGGTTGAATAAGAATGTCCTGTGTGGAAAATGAAAATGGCTGTTGATGAGTGACAATACTTTCTCTGGAAATTCCCCTAAACAAAAGAATATGAAGTTTATGTTTAGGAGAAAAAAGAGTTGAACTATTCTATCGCTTGATGCTTTAGACGTTTGTGAAAGTCAGGAATATTGATGAAATGCCAAAAATTTTTAAGCCATTAAACAAAATATCTCCATATAGTTTTATATAACAAATAAGTATGTACCACTCATGCAGCCAGTCAAATTTTGATAGGGGGGCAAATTCCATCCTTCCTCCCGAGCAAGTCCATGGTGGTTTCGATGGGTGGAAAAATTTTGAATTTTTATAGTCCCTAGAAGGCTTAGACCTCTCCTCTTTCTCGTCTAGTGAATTGGAATACAAAAGTGATCCATTTATTAATGCTTCTAAGGACTTTTCTGGGGGGGCAAATGTGGTCACGTTTTACCTTATAGGCACGCACAGCCCCCAAGCGTCTGCCCTTGGCTGCGTGCCTAGTATATACGGTACCACTTCTCATAAAATGATCAAGCAAGTTAAACTGAAACAAAAGAAACCATTGGATTTGTATTGTCTACTGGGGCTGGTAGAGTGGGGGTAGAGACTGCAGAGTATAAGAACATGTTTTACATAGGTCTATAATCTATAGGAACAGTTAAACCTGCCATAACAAAAATCACTGAATGATAAAAAGGCTGTTCTGTTGGATGCTAATTCTATGTGGGAATAGAAAGTGTTTAGGGACGCTAATTTTCTGATACAGATGAAATAGGTGAAAGCCTCTGACATGGAGGGTAATGTCTTGTAGTGGGATCACAGCTAATGAACTCCCCTCCTAGGCCCTAAACCTCACTCAACCCTAACCTTGAATAAAATATAAACGGTGTCTAAGCCATGTAGGTATGACATTTCCAGGCTTATTACGCGTACAAATACAATTTCATGAATATAAAGTTGAAACCGCCCATCAAAACACACAGCCAGGAGAATTTGAGTATACTTTAAAATCAGGTTTTTGAGATAATGGACGGTGGTATTTTCAACGTATGATGGGAGTCGTGAGCTATCGATGAAACTCATTTATCGCCTTTCTTAATTTATTTTCCTCCTATAGGGTCCATTTCTTCAGTCATTGGGTCATGTCAACTTGCATGTTTGCATCCATTACCCACAACTTAGTTGGAATACCTGTTTTTACACGTGCCAAAGGCTACTATTGTTATCAAGTATTTTACTTCGTCATCTGGTCCAATCCTTTGCTTTTGGAAATGCTTTGGATGGTGGTCGCCCTTCCTATTCGAAATGCTGTCAAATCCCTTACTGTACTCGTCCCACAATGCCTCATTCTTTTAAAGTAACTCATCAGAGGCTTGAACATGTGACTGTCACTTTATCGAGTCATAGGGTTGTTTTAGAATCCAAAGGAGGTCGTGTGACCATGAACTATCTTCTGTTTCTAAACAGTCTCTGCCAGTTCCTTACTCCCTCAACCTGGCACGCGGCGTTCGTTGAGGAGCATTTGCAAATTACTTCAGTTTTGCAATTCTTCAAATGTGTCTACTTATCAGCCGTTTCATGTATTCGAGGATAGGGTCTCGATGTGTATTAGTCCGAGCTACCAAGCTCAGGTAGAATGCTTTGTCTCACATGTGATTTTCATGATACCTTGTAGGAGGTGCAGAAAAATAAAAAAAATTATTAACCTCCCTTGATGCTTTTATATTCCTTGCGACAGTAGGGATCGAACCCGAGCATTCTCATTCGAAATACTAATGTCATTCAACAATAAACACTGGCCAGATAGCATCACACTATAGCCAGTTAACAATAAACAGTGGCCCTTTAACAACAAACAATGGCCATTTAACAATAGATAGTGCTTATTAAATACCAAACAATGGCCATTTAACAACAAACAGTTGCCATTTGACTACAAACAACAGTCATTTAACAATAAACAGTGGCCATTTGACTACAAGCAATAGTCATTTAACAATAAACATTGGCCATTTAGCAACAAACAATAGCCAGTTAACAATAAACAGTGGCCCTTTAACAACAAACAATGGCCATTTAACAATAAATAGTGCTTATTAAATACCAAACAATGGCCATTTAACACTAAACGATGGTCATTTAACAATAAACAGTGGCCATTTAACAACAAACAATGGCCATTTAACAATAAATAGTGCTTATTAAATACCAAGCAATGGCCATTTAACAATAAACAGAGGCCATTTAACAACAAACATTGGCCATTTAACAATAGATAGTGCTTATTAGATACCAAGCAATGGCCATTTAACTCTAAACAATGGTCATTGAACAATGAACTTTGGCCATTTAGCAACAAACAACAGTCATTTAACAACAACAATGGTCATTTAACAATGAATAATGCTTATTTAATAACAAACAATGGTCATTTAACAATAAACAGTGGCCATTTAAAAATAAACAATGGCCATTTAACAACAAACAGTGGCCGTTGGACTACAAAAAGCAAAATTATAAATAATAAGAAAAGGATGAACAATATTGTAATCTTACATTCAGTAAGTCAAATCAGAAATGAAGCTTACCTTCGCATGTATAAACACCAACTCTAAGACAAGGTCTCATCACATATTCCTCTAGCAATCTTCCTTCCTCATCTAAATAAAAAGGAAAGAAATATTTGATAATTGTCCAACCATTTTCACGTACTATGCCCTCGTAGCCTCAGATTCTCAGGGTGACAAATGATTTGTTTCAGTATCCTTTCATGGCAAGACCATACGATGTCGGACTTCCAGTCACCCCATTCTGCAAAAATGCTTCATCCAAGCCTCATTAAACTCACAATTTCTGAAAAGGTAAAGTTTACACACCTTCTTTAGGCCAAGGTATACTTTCATACCCCAAGGGACTCTTAAATCTTCCTCCGGGAAGATGAGAACATTGTAATGTTCTGAAAGGAAAAGAATTCTTGCCAGCAACGAATTCTTGCATCAATCTAAACGATTTGTTCATAGTTAGCTGTGACTAAATCATTAAGATCAAGGCCATTTCCTCCAACTATGCAAGTTAGCAAGCACAAAACTTGATATTCACTTAAACCATGCAAATGACATATCTTTAGAACGTTGTTTTCAGAAGTACGTACGCCAAAGGCAGGATTTAGCTGATTTAGCTAAAGTAGATTACTCCCAAGAATTCCCGTGCATTTCAAAGGCTATTTTATTGTTTTTGAAAGAAATCTCATAGAAATTTTATGGTTTTGACAGAAATCTTTCCAACAGAAATCTCTCACGCCCTTTCAAGTAACTGTTTAACTCCCCGGGTTGTATGACTACTGAGCGGTCATCGTTTTATCGTATAAACAATATCACAAAAATAACCTATTTACAGAGATCGTGGTAAGGATATTTATAGAGGGAATCATTGGCTGACATGAAAGGGCACAGTATCACAACAATAACCTGTTTACAGAGTTTAGAAAAAGGTGGATATGGAACAGTACGGTCTCGCTCGAAAAGGACCTCGTGCTTCATTATAACATATAAATTATGCTTTGCATTAGTTTTGTAAGTCAGTCACCTGTGCAAGCAAATAGAAGTTTTATTAAACCAAGAAATGTTTAAGATACGTCTTTTCTTCTTTTGCACTATTTCGTATCAAGCATTCACCATTATGTTTTCACCAGCCTGTCCTCTCCACTCATGATTTACTCTTTTCTCATAATGCCATTAACAAGCAATTTTGAATAGAAACCATGAAAGGCTTCCAGTCAATTCTGCTAAGAAAATACAGAGCTTCCCATGAACAATTAAATTTTCTTATCCTGACCTTCTCATTCAGCTTGCTTTCAAAAGTAATGTGTTAAAAACTTTCCTTCTATGCCTAGGTCCTAGAGCTATTTAAAAATGTGAACGTGTTAAAAATGAGATGGAAAACGGTGGGACCCTACCAATAACATCGAAAGCTTGATTTCGGCCATCTCTTTTATTATGATAGGAATATGGGATAGGAATATCAACAGAGTAATAAAATGAACATTCTTGGCTTTGGTATTGTGAGCAAAGACAAAGTGCTCAGAGACAATTTTCATTTCGTTTATTGGAAATTAGTTTACTAATTTCAACACTAACACACACTAGGATATATAATCGAGAAGAGAGGATTTGAAATGTCAGTTTTGAAAAGAATATTAGAGAAATAGAAAATGTTTCACCATCGGAGATCGGCACGTCATACTGTGAAGAACCCACTGAAAGTAAAAGATATCATTGAGAAGAGAGTATTTGAAAGTCAGTTTTGTAAAGAACCCTAGAGAAATAGAAACTTTAGGATATATAACTTTGTAGAGCAGTGTTTCACAACGTGAGCAATATTGCCATCTTGGGGTTGAGTTAGGGACACTGAACACTCTAAAGATAGATAGATAGATAGATAGATAGATAGATAGATAGATAGATAGATAGGTTATTCTTTCTTTTACTGAAAAACAAAAATTTTAATGAGGCATTGATTTTAGCTCAGTATACATACCTCAATAAAACCGAAATCTGCTTCCCCAACTCCAATGTGCACAGTAAGATTCACATTTGTAGTGGCCATCACTAACATCACAGAAATTTGATAAAGCATTTGCAGGTCAACCTGAAATATTAAACAAATGCTGATATAGTTAAAAAACTACCATCCGCTCATTACACATCATTACAGTTTACTAAAATATCCAGATATTGTTTACAAGTTATGGTAAGTAGGGCCACACCCATTGTAGAGAATAATCGATGAATGAGCCAAAAGAATGATGCTGAACTCAGGGTAATTGAAATAAATTTGTTGTAATCTAGTCACTTTCTCCTGGATATTTCCCGAGTTTCCTTGCCCTTTGTAATAGGACCAAGTTTCAGTCTGATATTGAGTGTGGGTAGCCAAATTAGAATACTAATTCTGAATATGGTGGAATTGTGGCAAGAATGAGAGTAACCAATAGTGGTACAAAGAAAGAAGAAACATCTTGTGAGCAGTACAGATAGAGTACAAATATCACAACGAAACTCGAAATGTAACCTGGTACACTCCAATGAGAGAAGCTCACAACGTAACCTGGTTTATATATATGTATATGATGGCTCAACGGTCGAGGCGTTGGTTTAGTAATCATGAGGCCGTGGTTCGAATCCGGTCAGCGACGTTAAATTGCAAGCTATTGTGGTAATGCTCCACTCTTTGAGAATTATAAATAATTGCAATGTGTCTGCTGAGAATATACATTCTTAATGCAGAGATTTGTTAATAGTGCTGCAAAATGTGTCTTAAAGATTGTTGATAAATCAAATTAAATCACCAGTATATTTGGCCGAGGTACATAATTTTAGGTGGCAACTCTAAATCTGTTAATGTTTTCGGCATCTCGTGGAAAAGGCTTTGTTGAACTTCTCTTTGCCAACGCGTAACTAAGGCCATTCTAGCATGTGTTTTAACTGGGTATTGTAAATATATTGTTTGGGAATCTTAATTATAATCCACGCCCTTGTAGCTCGCGGATGTTTCTTGTACCCTTCGAGGTTAAATAGTTATTGGGATGGCTCACTGTTTATCAAGGCCCCAAACTGCGAGATTGGAAGCAGAGACAGCAGTCGGTTCTAGACCTTTAGGCAAGAAATGGATGTAGTATCTGTTCTCATTGAAGACATATTCTTTCCATGATCCTTGAGAGGTGGTCCTACTGGGTGGTTAATGCTGTCTCATGGCCTGCTTCTCTGCCCGGTAGCCTAAATTGAGGGGCGTTCCCTTGGACGCCCCAGCTGCCTTTTTTCTTGTTAATTAGCCTGTTTGATGGTTTTACTGTTTATTTAGGGTAGTTTCAAAATCAGGTCCACTGCTCACCAGTTGTCTTTGATTGTGAGACTGCAGAAACAACGGTAAATCTGAGCCTTCCCTTTCCCCCATCAAGTCTCCCGAGTATATGATTGGCGGACTTGAGCTAAAATGTTGCTGGAAGCGTGGCGTACCAGCTTAAAAGATCGGAGTGTCTGGTAATGGTTGTGACAGTAACTTACGCTGCGGTGAACCAGGGATTTTAGACTCGCAGCAATTCCACCCGACTTTAAAATCCCTGGTATATGTACATTACTTTTGCTACATCTTGGCTGGCGACGCTTGATTTTTCTGTCATAAATCGGAACTTAATGAAAGATTTTACACCAGGATCCTGTCTCTGCTTATTGTGGTATCTCTTTGGATTACTTTTACTTTTCACAATCAGATATTTTGAGTAGTTTGCAACACTTTTGTCTACCTTACCGTCAGAAATTCTAAAAGATTTAAATTTTGACGTTAGTCTTTCTATTTTCTTATCTATTTAAGGGAGTCACAGAATGTAAGGTTGCTACGCTCGGTGCGCTTGTACATGGGGAACCTGCACGAAATTGAACTGCCCTTGTAATTTATTACTTTATTAGCACTAAACTAAACAGCTCAATAAGGAATTCTGTCCCATCAAGATGCTGCAGAAGCGCCGTTTACACAAATATTTAGCCTGTTCGGTGGGTTTTTTTTGTTTATTTAGGGTGCTTGCAATGTCGGGCCCACTGCTCATCAGGGGTCTTTGATAGAGAGACTGCCGTTTACACAGTACCGATTGTGATATTGTACTAGTACTCCTAACTTAGTACCGTTCAGATACGTACGTACGTACGGGGATAGGTGCAAAAGCAAACAAAACAAAGACGGTCGAGGCTTGTAGGCCAAAGTAAAGGCACACTGTTTAGAAAATAGATTTCACGTATTAAATATGTGCAGCAGTCACAATTATGACTTGTGTTGCCTTGAGTTATTTTGGTAACAAGAAGGTAATATAGAAAATAATACTCAATTGGGAGAATAATGTGAAGATAAGGCCTGTGTTTTAGCGACAGTCAAAGTACTGGGCTTTCTGATCTTTTATGCAATAATTGACGGCAAATAGTAATTACAAGTAGTGGGCGTCGGCGATTTGTCGTTTGTTTCTTTCTTTCAAAAAGACACAATTTTTGTGCAGTTCTGAAGTTATATCTCACGGAAGGCATTTTCAAGGAATTTTCAACGCACATACCCATGGACATACCGGCAAAAGTCACACCATAGTCATCCCATAGGTGCGACATTTTTCGTTTCCAATGCTTCATAATATAATAAAGTGAAATATATATATGCCCATCAAAATGTCAGGGAGGGCGGAATACGCTGGTGAATTCTCTCAGGGAGTGGTGCCCACCCTTACCCCCTCACCTTCGTGAGTGCGATGGGTTCCCTCCTCGTGAAATTTTCCCTACTTGTTGAAGCACGGCAAGAAGTATCGTTTAAATAGATCAAAGCTACAAATGAGAAACGCTTAAGGAGAAAATATCATAAAGTCTACCTCCGTTTTAAGAATGTCCATTTCGCAAACATAATTACAAATCCTTTTCATGAAAATATTCGGAAAATAAACAGGCCAAATTGATTATGTCCCAACGTACTATTTTAATGAAGAAACCTACAGCTGCTTTTTAATGCGTTTTTCATTCTCCCTTGCGGAAACTGACGGAGTGTGGAGTTTTATCACTCTCTCGGCAGTACATTGGTGAATTCTGATTTCTTACCAGGAGGTGGTATTCGTAAGTGCTTAGTCGAAGGGGTCTTAATAAATGGAGAATGTATCAACAATGTCTGATATTCGATGACATCGTACTCTTGGCAAACACTAAACATGGTCTACAAAGACTCCTTGACCTTGTCTGTGAAGTGTGCCAAAAATTTAGTCTTACTATAAATAAATCAAAAACCAGATGTATGACTGCTACTCCAGCATCTCCCTGTAACTTGCTTTTTTGGGGCGACAAAGTCGAGCAAGTCAGCAAGTTTATCTGTCTTAAAACTCTCGTTGAGGGGGACAGGAGGGACACTCGTTCCATTGATGTACAGCTTAGGAAGAAATTGTTTTGGAAGGGTGCCAGATTTTGCTATTTCGAATGTTTGGCATTTGTTAACTCTTAGAGTCATTCTCCTGGCATTTGACTTGTAGAGGGTTGGACGCAAATAATTTGGTAAGGTAGGTTCATGTGACGATGCTGGCGTGCGTCCTGCTGAACTACCACATTTGTTGATGGACAGGACTGGATAGAAAGATAGAGTTGCAGTAGTTCCTGCAAACCGTGCGAACTGATAATGGCAATGATGATGATAAAGGTTATTTCATGTAAATCACAACTCTTACTCATCAAATATATTGATTCTCTTTTTGAATTTTTGATATCTTTGATGCAGTTCTTAAAGGTATTTGAGCATGAATTTAGTATGCTGGGTTAATTATCCCCTTGCAGTCTGATTGAGAGCTATATAACACACTTCATCAGGTACCAATCTTCGCACACACAGTAAAGAGGACTGTTCGAGAGAGAGAGGCTGATATACACAAATACATATGGATTCATACAGGTCACCGTAACCATAAACGTGGTGCTCACTGCTACACAAATTTAAGAAGCACCGCTTTGGGAGATAATCCATTCTTATTAATTTACCTTCTCTTGTTTTGGTCAGATGTCAATACAACCTACTTAGTATTTTTTCTACCAAAATAAAAAACATATGATATCAAGAAGGGCCTTTAAACTTAATTCAACTTTCTTTCCATCTTATCTTTTTGAGATCGTTTAATACTTAAACTCTATTCAAAACCTATATTCTTTGTGATGAAGTGACACAACACTATCTTTTCAAAGAATTCGAAGAAATAATTGGAACGGTCAACCTTGAGAACTGATACATATCATTCAATGTCGATGCCCGTTAGGGCCCGTTGCTCTGAAGCCTTGTCCTTGGTTTTAGCGATTCATAGAGCGGGCCGCACGAGCGCTGAACAACCCGCGTGTTCATTAATCATCGATTTTTCTTCTCGTCACATCTTATATTCAAGGCTTGATGTCGTAATTGATGACGTCCCTCTGCCGTTGTCAAATCACTGCAGGATATTGTATGCCATGCAGGCAGAACATTCGCCTTATTTCTTTAGTGTATTTCCCATCAAATAACTTTTCTAAATAGGTGTAGGGCAATCTTTTCCCATGCACCTTTAACTTGCGAAAGTCTCCTAGAAATTGTTTGATAAAGTGGATACCTTGAGTAACCATTTTCCTGGAATAGCGGTTTGGTTATATGTTGTATTAATGTTGTAAGTGACCAGTTCTGCCTGAAGAGGGGATAGGGGGTTACTCCTAGTTGTCCGTGGCCCGTCGTCCTGGTAGCACAAATAAGAACGTGTCGCCCTTGGATATTTTAATTAGCCCTCATTCATTAATTAGCATATTTGGTAGATTTTTTATTTATTTAGGTTAGTGTTAAAATCGGGCGCATTGCGCTACAGCTGTCTTCGATTCATGGACCGCAATCCATGTAAATGTTGCTTGTATTTAGTATTTGATGTACGTAGTTACTGGCCTTTGTATTGGGCGCTGTTGGGTAGATGAGGTGGACCAACCGGACTACGCCACAAACGTTTTTGCATTGGGTAAATCTTTTTATAGTAAAACATTGTTACTCTAAATACAGATTATATTACTGTTTTTCTAGTTGAATACGAGTCAACTGTTTTGCTGTAGGAAGGATTTAATAACTTCCTAGTATCATTTTCCACCTAAGCATTTGTGTCACCCATGTTCACTTAACTTGATTTACATTGAAATTCATCTTTCTTTAAGGTTTCATAGAAGACTATCTATCGCTTCCTAGGAGCTATTTGCTGTGGCTGCATATGCCACTATGGTAACCAAATGAAAGGATGTCCAATAACCGAAACCACACTTTAGTAAATACAAATCTATTAAAAAGCCCATTATCTCCTACATATTTTCCCTCCGGTATTGATAATTTGAAAATCGTCAGTCATATAACTGTCCATAACCGTTCGCGCATATAATCGCTCATAATCATTCGGCCACTTTGGCTCACTAATCCTAAACATATTGATGCTTGAAGGGTAAGTTGCATTTACAAAGAGAGGTGCAACCTTATTGTTGTCGTATGGTCAACTTCTTCCCGCAGTTGTTTGTTCAGTAGTTATCAACCGTTAAAATGTACGAGTTTTGTATGTATGCATGTATGCATATATGTATGCATGCATGTATATATATATGTATGTATGTATGCATGTATACATGCATGTATGCATGTATGCATGTATGCATGTATGCATGTATGTATGTATATATGCATGTATGTATGTATGTATGTATGTATGTATGCATGCATGTATTTATGTATGTATGTATGTATGTATGTATGTATTATGTATTTCTTTGCCATATAAAAGAAAAATAGTTACATAAACAAAACAAAATAATAAGTCAAAATTACAATTTTTAAGATTTAAATTACTTTACAAAATTAAACAAAAATATTAAAGTCACTCTAAAGAATGCAAAATATAAGTAACAAAAAACAAAGAAATTTTGCTCAATAAACCCCAATTGATAAAGTTGGCAGGGATAGCATTAAAACACCAGAACACAAAAATAACAAAAGGTACAAAAACGCGAAAGGTGCGTACATGATTGGCTTCTACGTTCGGAGTGTCCGAACAATCTGATCTTTATTTAGCAGGAATTAATGACATGTTAACAGTGCTCAAACTACATGCTAAACTTGATCTACAGTACGTGGGGCTGGTTACTCTCTAACTTTGCACAGCACCATAAAGAAAGAAGACTGCGTCCAGTCTTTTTACTCAGTGGTTAGTGCTCTCTCGTCTCTAATAAACGGGGGGACGTTTATCAATTTTTTCAACCGCCCCCTGAGCCTATTAGAATCCCCACCTATCAATTTTGATAAATCAGCTTTGAAGATGAAATATATTTACGGATCTATTAAATGGATGATTTTTTAAGTAATGCAAAGACTTCTGACACTTAAATGTGTTCTCTGTTGATATACTTTTTTCTTTTTCATTTTACAATTATCAGAAATTATCAAAAAATTACTCGGCCTTTTGGCAAGGAATGGATGTGGTATCTGTTCTCATTGATGACATATGATTTCCACAATCCCCGAGAAGCGGTCTCACTGGCCAGTTGAGCCTGCTTCGTGGCTTCTCTGCCCGGTCGCCTAAATTGAGGGGCGCTGCTTGGACGCCCTAGCTGTCCTTTATTAGTTAGTTAGCCTGTTTGGTGGTTTTTTCTGTTTATTTAGGGTAGTTTCAATGTCAGACCCACTGCTCATCAGGGGTCTTTGATTGATTTGATTTGATTTGATTCAAGGGTGCACGATTGACGGAGGAAGAACTTGCCTTCAATATGTTTATGAACCGAGTGCGAGTGGCAGTTGAGTGACTATTTGGAGACATAGTATCGTACTTCAAATTTTTAGACTTTAAACGTAGATTTCCAGCTCTTTCTAAACAGTCCAAACGTTAGAGATTAGAATTCCAATATTACTAAATCGAAATCGATTATTTTTAAATGATGAGGTGAAACACTAACCAAGTAAGCATGATTTCTGATTACAGATGACGGATTCGGTTTCACGCCCAGGGCAATATCTACCACTGTGTCCTGTTCTGGTGTCTTGGCAAACTCTCTTTCTGCTTCGAACACCTCGGCCACAAGTCACAGAGCATGATAAATAGGCACTCCATCGAGTCCATTGATATGATGCACGAGCTACAAAAAGGTTTAAAAAGCTGCAATGTATTGACCTTCTGATTCTGATAGCTGTGAATGCTCAGCATAGGTGTGTGTGCAGAAAATCCCTTCGATATGCTACTGTGGATCAGCCTTGTAATCAAAGAGTCAGATGATAGTGGTGATTGTGAATACAAAATCTTACCAAATGTATGTTGCAGTCAATTCAGCACTCTTGTTAGGGAGACATGACCTCACATGACAGAAATTAAGAAAGGTTTGTATCTGAACTTCAAACCTGGCAACGTTAGCGACGATACTGATTTTGATGCCTAATTAAAAACTTTAACAGTTTCAAGTAATAATCACAAGATTGAGAGAATAATTACATGAATTTGAAATGAAAACCAAAACGATTAGTGTGGTTACCATGAAGATTGAAGTTAGACTAACCAAGAGTACATGGTCTGTTTGTGCAAGTTCTTGTTTCGATAGCCGCCCCTGAACAATAGCTCCCACTTTTTTTTGTTCCTCCGTTGCGGCATTCCCGTCGCCTGCTTTGTCGTCCTTGGCCACAAGATACCGAGCACGATGTAAAACCAGTCCAACTGGTCCACTGATATGACCCAGGCAATCACGTAACATTGACCTGGACAGCTTTTCACGAGGCACAACTTCAGATGTAGTAATTGTGGTTTGTTGCGAACCTGGAATTACGATCAACGCCTAAGTCAAACGTCGCCATTCTCATGCGCCGAACCTAATACAATTGGGTTCGATGTTGGAGCGGCTTTGGAGCTACTCTGTATCAAACGTCGCTCCAAATGTGCCGCTCCTAATACAAAACTAATCACGGCATCACCACAGCACATTGACAATGGTAAGACCAGTGACGCAATACGGAGTAAAAATTCGACACCTCTACAGTACCTCTCCAAGTTTCCTGAACACATCAGATCATCTCTCCTACTTCAAATCTCCATACTACACTCACACGCCAGCTACCCTGAGTAGCACACAGGTTTCATATTGGAAGAGAAAAGTGTCCTAGAGCAGCATTAACATGTGCTAAGACAGAAAAAAGTGTTTCACTTTAGTTTTGTTCCGAATGTGAACGAAAGAGCGCTGTTTTGACTAGAAAACCATGTAATGAATGCCTTTCCTCAATAGTATTCTGTTTCGTGATCAAATAGGGTGCCAGTAGGGAAGACCAGAATTTTGCGTTTGAATACTGTTAAAAATTGGGTGGCCTGAATACCGCCATTAAACGGCCGTTCTCCTCGCAGTAAAGTTTATTTTCTAAACAACTCAAGATTTTACCATAGATCACGTTAACAAAGCAAAGAAATTATGGCTTTCCGTGTGTCACAAGACACATTCGATTTCAAACTCTTTCGAATTTGTCACAAATTCCATGAAGATCCTCTATGATTTGCGACATTTTGTCCTTATAGGCAATGATGAACCCCTTCGTGAAAAACACAGGAAAGCCACATTCTATATTGATCATCTTCATCACCACTCTCCATCTCCTCGTCATCATCAGAATCTCCCTCGATTCCAGACTCCTCTTCTGCTTCATCATCTAGCAGTGCCTAAAAACGCAAAAAGAACGGAATACCATCAATGAAATTAATTTCTTTCAATCAATTACATTAACATTAACTACGAAAACGGCCGGGTCCCAGACGTTTCAGACAGACCTCGAAAAAAGCTGTTAAAGTTTCAAAATTCCAACGTCTTTTTTCTGGTAGCGTAAATACTTTAGGTCATATAACGATCTGCAAGATAATGTATTTAATTGAAAGACCACTCTGTAATGACGTCATTGTATAAAAAACTGTTCCCGCTGTACCTCGATATGATAGATTGCAATTTTTCAATAAAGAAAACGAAGAACATATTATTTCCCTCCCTTTAGTGTAGGTTACTAAACCCAAAGCTGGAACGACCTTGATTACGTGGTAGCAACCATATACTCAGCACAGTATTTGCTACAAGCACTGAACTATATATAAAAAGTCTGGAAGGATAACTCTATTGTTCTGCATGCGTAACCAAAAAATGGCCGTCACTTAGCACGTATAACGTAAAATGGCGGGAAATATAAATAGCACGCCTACGTCGATTTTCGTTGTGCAGTAAAGCAGAATAAGAAGGCGCGATGTATGAACGGTGAAACTGTCTATTCAGCTAATCAAAGCCGATGGAGGAATTGTCTGGAATCGACAGCATGTGCTTAAGAGCATGTTATTGTTTAGTATCACGTAACATACTGAGGGGACGGTGCCTGAAGAGCGCAGGCAGAATATGAGTGTTTTGAGCAGCGGTGATACCGTACGAACCTTATACTCTCTATTTGTGTCCATTCTGTAAGGCTCTTGTCTTTCATTGCTAATTATCTGACAATATATGACAGTTACAGCAAGCTCGTTGGAGGTCAGCTGATTTTATCTTAAGAGTAAAACCTTAGTAGATATCAACATTGCTTTTAATGTGTCGATGACCTTTTAACCATCTTCGAAACATAGTCTAAAAGGGTGTGTATCTCATAAAATCGAAATTCTTGCGCAAGACATTGAAACTTGTTTCCGAGAGAGAATAATACGATGCCTTGCCTTTTCTGAATGTTGGGCTCCGAAAGATGGCATTAACCCTAGAGGCATTGCGTTAAGAAGAACTGTATTTTATGTCAAGACATCTTACGTAGCTTTTTCTAAATAAAGCACATGAGGCAAACCTTCAAAATTTTAACATTTCACATTTTTGTAGGGAAAGGAGCCCAAGTGATTAAGGCGCTGCACCAAAACCGAGCAAACTTCGAACGTACTGGCGTCCCAGATCGGGCTTGTGACCCTGCGGCTGCGTTTTGATGGTCTTTGAACTTCTTTTCTATGTTCCAGCCTTGTGGATGATGTTTCATGCATGGGTATGAGGTTCACTGTACTATAGGATATAGAAAACGAGGAAAAATTCTAATTCTGTACCCTGCAATAGCATTAAAATGCTCTTTGTTTTGTGAGCGATCGAAAATAGTTAGCCCACTCATGCACTCTGCAATCAAAATTAATTTCAAAGCTAAACTAAACTTAAAATGTGTAAACTGGAGACAGATGTGGCTTTCTAGTAGCTATACTGAAGATACCTTTAACGCAATTACACAGTCATACTATCTAATATTCCAATCGAACTATCTAAATTTCCCATTAAATACCTTTCGACGTAAAAATGGCCTGTTCCGCGGCTCGTGAACGTTACCCCTAATAACAGCCAAGAGGGTCAAGTAAATATTCTATATACGTAAAACAAAATTAGTTTTTGACTTCAAAGAATAAAAATATGAAAACATATCGGCTTCCTTAGGACACACGCCTAACAATATAATGAAATAACAACTGTTTGTCAGCAGGAAGATTTTAGTCATGGGCGACACCTCAAATCTTTCTGTAACTGCTTATTTTGACAGAGGTCTTTTACCTAATAGCTTTAAAAGCCGACTGTGTTCTTCATCAATCTACTGCACTCACGTCTTTCAGAAATTTGAATACAGTTCTTCAGCGTCAGTTTCAGAATCAGAGTCGATTATTTTTTTACGGCGCATTCGTTGTTCTCTAGTACTCAGACTGTTTACCACTATCCTAAGAAATCCCGTGCAAAGGCAACGGACAAACTAAAGAACTTTTAGCAATGTTCTAGGGAAAGGTGCTCGAACTATTAGTTTCTTGCGTCCTGTTCGGCCTCTGTCACCAGTATTGTCCAATTTATCGGGTAGCAATAGTACGAAAGGATTCTAAAAACGTCTAAGATATTTTCTTACATCTCTTCCCTCTGCGTGTGAGTAACATACTTTACTACTCATTGAAGGTTGACTAAGTTTTAATCTTTTCCTTTGGAAACAGACTTATGGAACTAAAACAATGAATATATCTTGATAAATCTTTGTTACTTTTGCTAAAATTCAAGAGTGGATGGCTACTTCCTCAAAGGTTTCCCCTACCCCCTTCAACACCCTACTTTCTGCTACCATAGGAATATTCTATCACCATTGGGATCGCTTGTTAAATATTACGTAAAGGACTTCCATCTGGTATTGCGTGGCTTGAAATCTTACGCAAGACAAAGACAATGATAATTCAGTCTCAAAAGAAGACGTTTTGCATTATAACAATAATCAGAGTATGTAGGGCTTGTGTAATCAGAGTAATCAGTGTAATCAGAGTAATCAGAGTAATCAGTGTAATCAGAGTAATCAGAGTAATCATGGTAATCAGAGTAATCAGTGTAATCAGAGTAATCAGAGTAATCAGTGTAATCAGAGTAATCAGAGTAATCAGGATAATCAGAGTAATCAGAGTAATCAGGATAATCAGAGTAATCAGAGTAATCAGAGTAATCAGAGTAATCTGCGTAATCCGAGTATGTAGGCAATAATCAGAGTATGTAGGGCCTGTGTGGGGCTTTTAGAAGAAAAGCTATGTATCAAAACCCGCGAGATTACCTTAATACGTCAAATTAAGCCGCGTACTTAAATAGCCTGCACCTTCAAAAATGCAACCTAATAAAAACGCGGCTTAATTAAGGGCGCGACTTATTAAAACGCGGCTTAATTTATTGTGAGGAAAGCAAGGAGCGAAGAGGAACTGTCACTGGCCGTATTTGCATAGATTTTAAAAGTGGCGTTGAGGAGAAAATAGAAGGAGTTGTTTTAAAAAGCATTATATTATATTAAACTGTCCGTTGACTCCTGCGGCCTAATTAAAAAGCCCCAAAATACTAATTTTTGTCAAGTATGGCTCAATTAAAGCCCGGCTTAATTTAATGCGGCTTGATTACATACGCGGCTTAATATGACGTATCAAGGTATAAAATCACTGGGTTGCTGACTAATTTAAAGTTGTTTCTTGCAATTCAGCTCAGGCATGTTCCCTTCTTCATAAAATTGTAGATCCCCTCGAATCATTGCTTCCCCTCCCCCCTTTAAGATAATATCAAGTAATTATATAATCTTTGCATGGCTTCCGCATTCACAAACAAAAGAATAGCAACAGGTGAGCGCTCTAGCCCAGTCTTCTTCCTCTATGGTCCTACCCGTGAAGGAATTCTACAAGGATCGATATTAGGTGCAGTGCTATTTAACCTCTACGTGAGTGACTTGAAGCAATGATAAAAATCAACTACCTACCAATACGCCAACGCTAGTAATAATCAAGTGACATTTCAGGGCAATGTATCCGACAAGTTTAAAAAGCTGGACACCAGTATAAGATCCCTCACCGAACAATTTTCAAAGCAAAACGTTTAGCCACGTCGTGTCAAAGGCTACAAAAAGAATTATGATCACTTGGGATTAGCGGCTTCAAAGACCAGTGGTTCGTAACCTTTATTTCCGGCGGACCATGCCTGTTTTTTTATTTTACTAACAAACCTATTTGCGAATCGTACAAAATGCGTGTCTAACATGCATTTACATGGGTTTTGACTTCAGCAAATGACATCTTTTACTGATTCTTTTTGTACCATGACCTTCCAGTTTTAACTAGATCCAATCCAAAATAGGTTGCTGTTTTGCTCGCGTATTTTATGTTCAGATTCAGTTCATGAAGCTCTATGTCTAATAACAGTCTTGGTGAAGATTGTTACATTTAGAATTACAAGTAACCAAGTATGATACTTGTTGCACTGTATTTAATATCTCTCAAATTATAATATCTAACATAATTGGGATATTAGTCTTTATTTATTTTTTTGTAGCACTTGTTGGGTCAATATTGGCATGTCTGATGTTTTTCGGAGCACCCTTTGTGGGTCTCATCATCAACAGAATTGGTCTCAGATCGACATCACTGATAGGCGCTGTAATGATGGGCCTGACAATTTTCACCTTGTACGTTCGGGCTTTTTGCATAGGATAATATACCACTGATATCAAATTTCCAATGCCCTCTAAACATAAAGATAAGAGATGTAAACAATATTGAAAGGGCACATTATGAGGTCCAATGAGAAAAGCAGCTTTTTGTCAGGTACAATGTATTTTGGCATTGCTGTAGCGCTTTTCCTCCACTTTCCAGTCTTGGAAAGAAAAATCAATTGACGGCTCTGGCGAACGTGGTCATGTTTTACCTGTTGGGTCATCAAAGCCCTCAACGCCTGCCATTAGCTGCGTGTCTGCACTTGACTCCGATTTATACCGCAGGTATTATCTGCGCATTTTACGTTATGAAATTCTTAAAATTGTAGGGAAAGATGTTTTGTGAAAGGGTTTAGAGACAGAAGGGCGCGTATGTCCAGAAAGGAAGGTATTTGTAGATTCTTACTTCGAAGGGCTCGTGTCAACAAGACTCTTCTAAAAGAAGTGACATTTCTACTCTAATTTAACAAATAGATGAATCAAATGGATACGCAATGTGCATTTATTGTGTTGTAGAGTTGGAACACTTGGAAAGATTAACATTAGGAACTTTGATTCAGTTTCGTAGCCTTTGCAGTTTTGTATACTAAAATACGCCCTCAATAAATTTGGCATAACTTTATTTTCAAATCTGCATCAGTTTGTATGTCAGGTCTTACATTCACTCATCCAACATAACAGAAGTTAAGTTTCTTCAGGTTTGTTTAATAGTGGGCGTTAAACAAACTTTGCCTTTTTACCCGTCGATTTGGCTGAAAGTAAGTTTACGTTATAAGTAACAGAAAAAGCGATCGGAAATGGACCATCAAATCATTATGTTATTCGATGATATCATCATTAGCAGTGAACAGATACATGCCACGCGAAGAGTTTAGTTGCATAACATTGTCGGTTTCCATCAATATTTTTGGCGCTTTTTGGTAATGCTTGGACAGCTTTTCATTTGTGGACCGCTGACCAGTTTTCTTAGCTGCGTTGGAAATTAAGGCTCAAATTCTTGACAAAAAGGTATAGTAGTAGTAGTAGCAGGAGTAGTAGTAGTAGTAGTAGTAGTAGTAGTAGTAGCAACAGGAGTAGTAGTAGTAGTATAGGTAGTAGTAGTAGAAGAAGAAGTAGTAGAGGAAGTAGTAGCAGTAGTAGCAGTAGTAGCAGTAGTAGCAGTAGTAGAAGAAGTGGTAGTAGTAGTAGTGGTAGTAGTAGTAGTGGTAGTAGTAGTAGTGGTAGTAGTAGTAGTAGTAGTAGTAGTAGTAGTAGTAGTAGTGGTGGTAATAGCAGTTGAGAAATAGGAAACGTGTCACAAGCAGGGATCGAACCCGTGATTCACGCTATCACAGCGTGTGTTCTACCAACAAAGATAGGAAACCTCCGATGTTAACATACTCTTTTCTCTAGTCGCCACATTAGCTCCCAATCATCCACCGATGGACATGGACATCCAGCTCAACGCAATTGGAGACTAGCCTCTCCGCGCCATGTGACGTGACCAAGGAAGGGCTGCCATCGAGCCCGTCATATTGTCCAAAGCCCATTGAGAGTATAAAGTATCATCGAGAAGAGGGGATTTAAAATGTTAGTTTTTAAAGAACACTAATAGAATATCAAATATGTCACCCTTTGAAGTGGGTAAAACCAGCGATAACATACTCAGATGGGGCTATTCAGCATCTAGAGAATGCGTCTATGGAGCTGAGATCCAAACCATGGATCATATTATGTCATCGTGAAGTTGACATTTTCTTAGAGTAGATAGAAGGTATACAGTTGCTTCAGCTTAAATCAATTGTCACTCAGTTGACGATTAGGTAGAGAGTATTGTATTTATGATAGTATTAGCCAGTTGTATGAAGACAAGAATGGTATGGTAACTTCTGTTTCAATAATTGTTACGTTTAGACATAATGTATGTCATTGGTCTGTGATGGTCTTCCTTACTGCCATTTAGTACGTGCCTGTATTCGTGAAGGGTACTGTTTACTCATGTACCACTTTGTGGGCATCTCATGGAACTGCAAAGTGAAAGGTTAAATTTAAAGATTGTGGACTTGTAGGTTTAAGATATAGGAAATTGGGATCCACGGTCACTGTAGATATATACCGGCAATCAAGGTAAGGGACGTGAACGGACAGAATGAACTGGAATTGTTTGGCTTCAAGTAAGTATGTCAAGGCATGGCAAAGTCATAGAGATGAAATTTTAGTCAAGGGGATCTTCGCATGCATTTTATTTTTTCAAATAAGAAACCAGTCTATAAAAAACCTTAGGCTCGTATTTGGGAAAATTTAAGAAACACTTAAGAAACTTAGGCAGGCTGAACTAATCTAAACGTTAAAAAATATCCGTGAAAAGTATGGGTAGAAATAATATTTTCCTGCAACAGTCTATATAAATTACCTTTAAAACACAAAACAATATGCACACTTTAAAACTTGATACACTTTATAAAATAAACACTTGTCAGTGCATATAACAGTCTTACATGATTTTTAAGGAAGTACTTCTTGAGAAACTTTGAAGGCTGAAACTGGATAAATTAAGAAACATTTGAGGCTGAAATTGGAAAAATTTTAAAAAAATTATAGGCTCGAGAAGAAACAGTGAAATTCATTACATACTTGGCATGTCTGTTACGAGAGATAGAGCAAATCGTTTTCTCAATAATTCCCCCCCAAAATACAGTGATGGAGAATTGCAAACCTATAGGCACACCCTTAGAAAATGGCAAAAGATTCGATCCTTTACCTGAAGGGGAAGAAGCATACTGTCTTAAGCAATATCAGTCTGCCATTGGAAGTTTAGTTTATGCAATGACAGCAACACGACCAGATTTATTTGCGACAGCGGGTGAACTGTCAAAGTTCTTGGCAAACCCCAGTAAAAAGCATTGGTGTGGAGTTAAGAGAATCATGCGATACATTCAAGGGACAATAGACTTTGGTCTTTTTATGATGCAGATGTAAATAGTCGGGTTGATATGTTAGGGTACTCAGATGCAGGTTGGGGCCGTTGCCTAACCCAAAGGAAATCGACTTCAGGATATGTATTTATGATCAGCGGAGGAATTGTTAGCTGGCTGAGTCACAGACAACCGATATTAGCATTATCATCTACTGAGGCTGAGTACGTTGAATTAACTGAAGCCCCAAGGAAGAAATTTGGATCAGACGAGTGTTACATAATCTTGGTTGCTGTCAAGAAGATCCAACAATAATAAATGAGGACAATCAAGGATCAATTTTATTATCAAAGAACCTGACACATCACAAAAGATCGAAACGTACAGATAAAAGACATCACTTTATACGCTATCACACAGAGAAGCTAATTATCTCTGATAAGTATTGTCCCTCGAGAGGGATATTTTTACGAAGGGTTTACTAAAGCTGTACCAGGTTTTCGTAATTGGGCATATTGAGACGTATTTACTTTCACTAGTGATTCCCTAATACGATTCTCCCTTAAAATTGTTGAATTCAAGATCTGGAATCCCCAGTCTGTTGTGGAGGATGGCTGTGTTAACCTCATTGCCAGACTGTACACTGCATATCCAGCATACTGTAGCATGGTCATTACAAAGCAGACATATTCTATCTTCCTTCCTGAAAGCCCAGTACTCACTGGTATATGTCAGTACACTCTGCACACATGACACACTTGCCGCTTGTCTGTAGTGCCAGTGACCTGTGTTTTATCCTGTACTTATGGAAGTAGGAGTTTCTCCTAGAAAGAATATCTGTTAGATCTTGATTTGATTTGTTTACATCTTGTCTACAAACTTAAACAATAGTGGGAGTGGATCATACGGTGTTAGCTGCACAAAATAAACAGAGTTACATAATATAACAACCAGTAGGTGAGTAGGGAGAGCAGTTCCTGAAACTTGCTCTAAGCTGACCTGTATCTAGCTGTCATGCAGGCCATACATCCACCATTAGCACTGATCATATCACGGAGGTAGCAAAATTTGTCCACAGCATCTAGCTGATGGTTGTCAGCCTCAATATGCTGGAAAGAGTGGCCATTGATTGGTCTGAATGTGCCCAGGCAGCACTTGTATCTGAATGTGGGGTCATCTCTTAGAGGTCCACTGACTACACTGCATGCCTTGTGAGTCCAGTGGGAACATACTGTGCAGTAGATAGAATTACTGCCCACTCCTTTCTGGCACACTCGGCAGGGCCATTTACCTGTGTTTTTGAGGCTGTCCAAATCTTTTCCAGAGTACATTACCTTAGTCTTGCCCATGTTGACATGGAGTTCCTTCCGCTCTGTATGCTCCTTCCAGGCCTTTTCCAGGACTTGAGCCTTGTTGTCAGCTCTTCAATGCTGTCAGCAGCTATCACCAGAACATACACACACGCTCGCACACATACATAAACACGCATATATATGTATATCTATATATATAAAACGTTAAAGGAATTCCTTGTAAACAAAATTTTACTCATCTCTAAGGACGGTCTCTAGAAATAAGAATTGGAATTTGGCTTCCCTGAATACCCTTTAAGAATGTTTATTGTCATTTTAACCTTCTCTTTATTGACACGGGTATTTTAACAACAGACTTTAAGTCAAACTCGTAATTAGTATAGTAGGCAGGAATTTTATAGTGGGAATTTTGAATGTATTATAGGTTTACGCAATTTTAACGGTTTTACTGCCAAAATTTTTAACAATGTATTTTACATAGTGCTTGTAAATATTTCTATTGTTTTTATTTTTCCATAAATTAAGGGGAGCAGTATTGTACGATACCAGAAGAAGGAATAAAGATTCCGAAAGCTCTTCTTGAGCAGAAAGGTTTTAACGTTTGCTATATCTATTTTTAACTTTCGGCTTTTTAGAGTTTATATATATATACTTATCTGAAGAACTCCCAAGGAGTGAAACCGGTTATAAATAAAAGAGCAAATAAGATCTTGCCTTTTACTGGACTCATGTTTTCTAATATTTGACAAACAATAAACGCGCAATTCTACATTTATATGTATATGTGTGTGTGTGTGTGTGTGTGTGTGTGTGTGTGTGTGTGTGTGTGTTTGAGTTCAACTGATCAGTGCCTGATGAAGAAAAGGTGAGATCTTTCCGAAAGCTCGCAAGAGCCAAACTTTAATGTTTTTATTGTGTATATTTTTTAACTTTTATGGCTTACGAATCTGTTTTTAGGTGTATGTATGTATGTATATATATATATATATATATATATATATATATATATATATTTCTTGGAATGACATGCTTTTGAAGCTGCAAAGCTGCTTTTGGGTCTGGTAGATCAACACCTTTACAAAAACTACACAGTTCAATATCTTTAATAAGAGTTGAAAGAGTTAAATTAGTGAGAGATCTCTGATGATTTTCATAAAGGTGATGATTTTCAGTTAACATCCAATCTAATACTCTCAAGGAAAATCGAAGTAAGGGCTCAACAAAGATTTCAAATTTGGGCAATAAATAATCATCATCAAGGAGGGATACTGTTACCAATAATGCAGAAGCATTGATACACCAAGGTTTTCAAAATTTCAACTTTGCAGTCCCAGTTGATGATTGTGATGGAATGCTTTGCTCTCCCTTCTTAACAGCAGCCAATGGACGTGGAGTTATTGAAGATGTAGGGATGCTCTTTTGAGGCAGAGTTAACGCAGGCAGTTCACCATCTTTGAGTACTTTACGTGTAGGATATGGAAATGAAAGATAACATTTCTCATGAGATGTTGCGCCTGTGTAACGCGTCACTGAAACCCAATATAATGGGGATGTACGTACATATATACGAAATAGATATATTTTCCGAAAGTTGGAGATTTGGTCTTCAAAATGCAGTAGAACTCGGGTTGGTTTACATACCGGCAAGCTTGAGAACGTACTAAAGCAGATTGTCGGGGCTCAGTGTATGAATCAGTGGCGCTAACTATGGAATAGTTTTCTCAAGGAATGCTTTAGCCTATTATAAAACTTAATGAAGCATAGCAACTAGACTAACTGTGCTGATGACCTAACAACATACACTTGGAGAGGTCATGCCTCTCTGAACATCTCTGCAGCTACTTGTAAACAATATCATCACTTCCATTTCTATTTAATCGATAACCTCGCTCTAACGCACACTATTAAGCCAAAAGCTAGAAAGACCTTGGTTATGCAATGGCAACGACATTTGTCAATTTGATCCATCAAAAAACTTGAACTCATCTTTACGTGATACCCCCTATTATGTTGACCTTTTAGCAACGGCATGCAGAAAGCACTATATTGAGCATGTCGTTGCCATCACGTTTCCAAGATCGTTATGACCTAATAAAAAATTTTCGGTTTAATCCCGCATTGAAATTTTATATCCTCACTAGATGAAGCTCTGTTGCAATTCTGGGGCCAGCTACTCGTTAGGGGGCAGGCCGCTCCTGCCCCCACCCCCTCGACGACGGGCCTGCTTTACATTGAAATGTCCATGCCCTGCATTAAATAAAATTTTAAAAAACGTACTTCCGCAGAACAGTAAAGAATAATGATAACATTTATTACAACAAATGTCTTACAGTAGTTATGGTTTGCTCGAGTAGTGTTTTTTTAATTGTTTGGTTGCTTTGAATTTGCGTTTCCAGTTTTGGGTGTTTATTACAACATTGCTATTATACATACATACATATATATATACATGCATGCATACATACATACATATATACATATATACATACATACATACATATATAAATACATACATACATACATATATACATGCGTGCGTACATACATACATACATACATACATACATACATACATACATACAAACAAACATACATGCATCCATACATACATACATCCAACCATCTTTAGTATGAACAGACTACCAGTAGTAGGTTTTTACCCCCTATCAATTTCAAGAAATGTTCGATTTTTATCTGTTCCATGTAAGAATTGTAAGTGGTCGACCGTATGCGTAAGTTTTTTAATCTTTGCAATGTTGCCTGGAAAAGTCTAATATCTATCAGGAGGTAATCACGGTTTCTTGTAAGCCTTTCTGAGCAGTAGGTATGTTCGATTAACAGCAAAAAAATGTCGTGGTAACTAGTGCATTCAATATAGAACATGGGCGGTAGATATTACAATCCTTTCTCCTTTACTAGGTACCCCTTTTAAGGGAGTTTAGAACCTATCTTATCTCCTCATCACATTTAAAGATTTCTCCACACCCTCTCTTCTCTCCTGCAATCAAAAGACATACTCAGTATCAAGAGGTCTTGTAGGTGCATACCATATGTGCTATGATATTTTGTAATTATTTTTCATTTGATAAGAACCTAATGACAACAATTTGTTGTCTTTGAATACTGACATTGAAAACTGCTGCATGGAAGAGAGATAGCATGCTGCAAGTTTTGGCTTTTCAAGACACCGTCCAACACATGCTAGCAAGTAAAAGAACCTACAATTAAATCACTAAAATTGAATCACCATAACCGAAAAAAGGCTTCACCCTAATAACAATGATAAGGATACGTGGATAGAACTTCATGAGGGATGGACGCCAACAATAAAGACTAATGTTTGGGCAGACATCCACGGGAACGGCTTCCTGCCCAAAACGACGATAGGAGATGTAGCAATCACGGGCAATCAACATCAAACATAATTGGTAACTCCCGCAAAGTTGACACAGCGCCTGACCAAGACTATCAGTATGCAGTTGAAACATGACGTTGCCGAAAGACAGTACTTGGACAGATAACTCTGAAATTAAAATCAGTAAATATACATCAATGTAAGATAACTAAAATTTAAAACACTTACTTGAGAGAAGTAGTGATGAACATGAACAAAAACCACAATGTCAGCGAGAGTCAAGTGGTGAGCAGAATTATTCGTTACAGTTTATCACGTTTAGTTCTTGGTTTTGTAAATGCACAGGAATTCGATATAAATACAAAATTGAAATATAAAAACCTTGCTTTCATGGCAGAAGCATTGAGGTGGCGGGTTCTTCGAAGACCGTTCGATCAACCTATCCTACTCAAACGAATGTGATAACAGCGTTCTCTTTCGATTTCCTGTAAATATGGTTGAGTGAACTCCTTCTTTAAATGTCAACTCGTGAATTTGGTATGACTTCAGGCTTCAAGTAAAACATTTTTTTTACCAATTTTGAAGTGATAAAGTTCCCCTGTAAATGCATCTATCACAAATTTGTGAACCGAGCGTGAGAGAAAGCTCCAACTTAATTTGAGTTGTGACTCACATCTCGTGTTATCTTGACTGCGCTGATCGACTGCTTTCTGTCACTATCCGTTCATAAAATGTGAATGAAAAACTTCTCTCTTCGTCGTACCTTGCATAATAGACACAATGTATAATGCAGAAGTAACTGGGAGTTATAATGTGCCTCCATTTATATAAAATCGGAAGCAGAACTCGACGTTGCCTTCGCCGCTGCCAGCCAAATCCCTCTGTAATCAGTTTGTTTTGGTTGATTCATGCGAGCTCAACCTCGTTTTGGGACAGATTTACGCAATTGTGATAAAGGTCCATTAGGCGGTATGTTTGTATGTGTTTCTGATGACTCTTTTCCGTTCGATTGTTTGTTGTTTGTATCTGGGTTTGTTTATCTGTTGTTGTTTTTTATATTTGGGTTTGTTTATCTGTTGTTGTTTGTTTTGTTTTTTTTTACAAATGTCATGTAACTTTTATCATAAAGTCAGATATGCCTATACAGGGAGTGTCTGACCGTCTGTTCTGTCTTGTTTGTATCTCTGCTTTGTCTGTCTGTCTTTCCGTCTCTATGGTTGGTTTGTCTATCTAGTTTTATCTACCGTCCCTTCGTCGGTCTGGTCAATCTTTCTGTCTGATCTGTCTGTCTGTCTTTTCTGTCTATCTTTCTGCCTTAATGTCTGTCTGGCCTGTCTGTCTGTCTTGTCTGTCTATGTGTATGGTCTGTCTGTCTGGTATTGTTGGTCTGTCTGGTCTGTCTGCCTGACTGCCATGTCTGTCTGTATGTCTGTCCTGTCTGTCTGTCTGTCTGTCTATTCTTTGTGTCCGTCTAGTCTTTCTGTCTGTCTGGTCTGTCCTTATTTCTTATTTTTCTGTCTGTCTGGTTTGTGCTTCTCTCTGTCTGTCTGTCTGTTTGGCCCGTCTGTCTATCTTGTGTCTCTGTCTGTTTTGGCTCTCGGTGTGTCTTGTCTGTATGTCTTCTTGGTCACTTTGTCTCGTGTGACTGTCTGTCTTGTCTGTATGTCTGTCTTATCTGTCTACTGGTCTGTCTTTCTGTCTTTTTTTTCTGTCTGTCTTGTGTTTCTGTGTGTCCGTCTGTCTGCCTCGTTTTTTTGGTTTGTTTTTCTGTCAGGTCTGTTTGTGTTTCTGTCTGTCTGTCTGGTATGTCTTTCTGTCTGTCTGTCTTGTCTCTCAGTCTGTCTGTCTTGCCAATCTGTTTATCTGTCTAGTGTGTCTTTCTGTCTTGGTTGTCTGTGCATCTTGTTTAGCTCTCTGAATGGTCTGTCTTTCTATCTGGGTTTTCAGTTGTTTTTTTCCGTCTGTATGTCGCCTAGTCTCTCTGGAGACCAGACAAGACATGAAGACAGACCAGACAGAAAAACCAGACAGACATAGAGCTGGCTTGCAGGTGATGAGGGTAGGGGAGGGGGGGGGGGGGGTTGGGGTGTGGGTGGGGGGGGGGGGGGGGGGGGGGGGGGGGGGGGGGTGCACGACCAGTCTTAATCTGCTACGTGACTGTTTCTCGAGAAAGTAGAAAAAATCCTGACAATAAAGAGTATAAATGTGACGAAAACAGACAGGAGGAGCAACGGTGGAATAAGAAGATGAAGCAGCTTGGGAAGCACAACTTGCTCTTGCTCAGAGCTTCTAAAGTGGTAAACTAATGAACCTGATATCCCACCTTTAATCAGCATGTAGAATGCTAATCACCGTGATAGTAATCGTGTAGTTATTGTAGTTCCCTAATTCCGAAAAAAGTCTCCAATCACAGACATCCTCTATCGCAAAAACATCTCTTGTAGTTGTAACTTTGTAAATGGGTGTGGGTAATACAATGGGTGTGGGAAATACAATGGGTATGGGTAATACAATAGGTGTGGGCAATACAATGGATATGGGTAATACAATAGGTGTGGGAAATACAATGGGTGTGAGTGATACAATGGGTATGGGTAATACAATAGGTGTGGGTAATACAATGGGTGTGGGTAATAAAATGGGTGTGGGAAATAAAAGAGTTGTCGCTGATAAGATAGGTCTGGGTAATAAAACGGGACGTAATTATATTTTTTAAATACTTTTATATTTTTGTAAAATTTAGAGTTCATATGAACTTATAATTGATTTAATTTGAGCCTTTCCAATTACATGATTCCAACGCTTTCTGTTTGAAGAAAAACATTTGAAAATTAAATAGTCACTGCAGCATTTATGAACATCTAAAATAACCTGGCAATACTTATAAAGAGTGCCAAAATAATTGAATGAAAAAACCCGATCTTTTAAACCTCTTACACAGTACCCATAACTACAGGTCACCCCAATGGCTCCCCCTTCTTCCCCTCCCAAACACACATACAAACACACACACACACACACACACACACGCACACACACACACACAAATGCACACTCGTTGGAAAAAGGCGACGTTAAAGCGACCAAAGAAAAACAAAAAATGGTAATAACTGCTTTGAAATATGTTCTTTTTACTAAAGAACCACATCTAACCCCCTCCCCCCTTGATGCCTGCCCCATCAATTACAGAAGCCCTTCAGATAGATTGATTCCACTAAAACTCGTTAGAAGAAAGTAATACAATCGTGAAATCGATGTTCAAATACACACAAAAAAAGTTTGGTTGATTTACTATTACTGTTGTCCCTGCATTGTTGCATAGACAAGATAATTATGCATTATTCACAAAGACAGGAATGTAAATAACTGGTAGTCTAATGATTGACAAATATAATTATTAATCATTAAACAAATTAAATTACGTTAATATGAGAACTTCTTGCACTAAGCAAACGAGTTCACGAAAAAAAGAGTTGAATAACTGATTTACAACATATGCTGTTTGCGCATGCGCAAAATGCGAAATTTATCCAAAGCGTATTTCTGCAATTTTAGCACCTCATTCGATAAAAAAACGCAGTTGCTTACCATCGAAACGCACAAAGAGTCTTTGATACTGTCTGTTCTCCATGGAGACTAAGATGAGATGTCCCATATTAATATTAGATTATGAAACAAACTGACCTGTTCGAAAAGCTACTATTCGTTAAGACCGTACTTACCAGGATCATTTCTAAAGTACGTTCAACACTTTGGTTTTCTACCAAAGACAACAACCCTAACCAAAGGATAGGAAAAAAGTGCTTGTAGTAAGATCATGAAGGACATAGTTTCAGCTGAAACATGTTCACTTGTTGATAGTTGTGCGTTGGCAGTACTATCAAGAAGACAGTAGAAACGGGATGGAGCTGTGGCAAGTAATACAGATGCGCACCAAAAAGAAGTATCACTACAACATACGAACAGCGAAAATGAAGATGAGGAGCAAAGGGAATGACATTCGAGCCAAAGAAATCATTCAGGCGTATACGTCAAGCTTTAGAAACTGATTTTGCACATTCCCTGTCAAGTAAGTCAATTGAGGACCTACAATTTCTCAAAATTATGCTAGAAGAAATTTTTCAATTAGACAATTACTTCAACGTAAGACAGCAGAGCCAGTGAAAATTGGCCCGGTTTCTAGGAGAAAATATGTAGGAGTAGGCTATAGGTAACTTAGTCACCCCTTAATTTTAGTATGAGAGAGATACTTACAGAACGAAAAAAAATCAAGAATGAATGAATGGTCTAGCTCAAAACTTATGGATACTGTTAACATTAGAAACAGCTCAGTTTCTATTAACGAATGAACAGCATAGCATTTTGTCAATAGCAACTCAAAACCAGTCGTCTCTCGTCAGTCTTTATCAGTAAATAACAACAAACGCACCTTCACTAGGTAAAGTAAACACTTGCGAAAAATGAAGCTTTGCGACTATAAGTGTTCAGAGTACCAAACTATATTCCCATTACCCCTCGTGTCCACCAAATAGCGAATGGTTCTATTGCATTAAAAAAGCGATAGAACCCAAATAGAAAGCAAAACTTTCTATCGCTTTAAAATAGATCCATCGCTTTAGCGTGTCCATTGAAGACGAGTTCTATCGCTGAGTACCAAAATTGGTGACCTCCGACGTTTCTATCCGAACACTGTTTGGCTCACCGCATGTTGTTATCGTGTTTGTTGTTTGCCTACCTAATCATGGATCACCTTATATCATCGGCTCAAGTCTCCTCTCCATCAACTTCACTCTCATTTCCTCTGAGTAATCCTTCTCCATTCGACTCTCACCTCTCAAGTACATACCCTTACTACTGAAGTTGAAACACTTGCTGGACTCCAATCTCACGATCATCCAGCTTGACCTCACCAACGTGTACCCCCCGTCTATTCTACCTCATCGCCATGGCAACTGTTGGTATCACTGGCGTTTTGGACCTCACGCACGGAGGTGTACTCAACCTCGTTCCTACAATTCACAATCAAACTTACCACAGGAACATTTTCACGCCAGTAGAATAGCACCCACAAGTTCTCTATCCCGATTTCTGACTCATCAGGTAGTTGGTGTGTTTAGTATTAAGGTACGATGCTTAAGTGTACGACGTAACGACTACGTAATGTTGGATGTTGATGTCCAGTGATTGCGAACTGCTGTTGGCACATAAGAAATAAGAGGTCGTCGGTAGAGTAAAATTATTTTGTGATAGGATGGCTCTGAATTCGAATAACCGTTGGTAATAATTCTCATTACCTGGGAATTTTTGCTGTTTCAAGATTATGTTTCTATGCAACAAACAATATTGTGGTGTCAGGTCATATCATATCTTTAATTATCAAACCGATGGGAATTATATGTAGACTAAATAGACGCAAGACATGCCTACTAAAGAATTTTTAAAGTGAAGCGAGAAACTATGGATAATATGGTACCCAAGAGGTCATGGTCTACCTTCATTTGCTTGCAGAACACCCCCCCCCCCTCAGAGGTGTAAATTTTCGATCAACCCCAAAGAGCTAGATAAGGATAGCATTAAACATGACATAGATTCCTTTCCTCGAAGACTTCGCCTGAAGTGGTTCTTAGGGATCGTCAGCATATTACCCCATACTGCCAATACTGTATTAAGACATAAGTCTAATTTTAACTCTACGAATATTGACAGCGCAATTGAAATGCATATTAACAAAGTTGATAGGGAAATTATGTCCATTGATGTCTCCACTGACACATTGCTGTCCTTAGCCGTGTTATCTTAAAAAAAATTTTTTTGTTAATAACGATAGGATTTATAAGCAGATAAGAGGAACGGCTATCGGGACAAAATTCGCGCCTTCTTGTGCTATTATCTTTCTGAGAGTCTTAGAAGAACAGGCGATGGGGGTTTTATCGTGACGCGAGTCATGTGGCTTAGATACATCGACCGCATATTTATGGTGTGGAATCACGGGGAAGCCAAGCTCCTCCAGTTTATGCCTTACCTTAATACCCTTCATCAAACCATTAAGTTGACCTACGAGTACTCCACTAAAAGTATGAGCTTTCTTAATGTTAATTTAGTATCTAATTACGGAAAACTGACGACGGACTTGTTTGTCAAACCCACGGACACGCATCAATATTTGCACTTCAAGTCTTGCCACCCATTTCACACCAAGAAAGCTATTCCTTACAGCCAGGCACTTCGTATTAGGCGAATCTGTTCAGACACTCACTTCCTTAATCAGCACTTTTACGAATTAGAGGGATGGTTGCTGGCTAAGGCATATAATAGTAAGTTAGTATCTGACCGTGTGTCGGTGGCCTAGCCACAGGGTGTTGTGATGCGTAAGTGTGAGTGTACTGAGTGTATGCGTATGTCTTGCACCGCCTGCAGGCGACCAAGTAAGTAAGTAAGATTTACCTTTCGTTAGGAAGTTAAATTTAATTTATATTTTGTCATCACTGTTGATCACTGTTTGCAGAAGTAAAATAAAAAGATTTTTCGCATTTTATCTCATGATAGGGAGGAAGTCTATTGAACATTGTGTCACTTTTTTAGAATCTGTTTCATTTTGTTAAAAACCTTAACGAGGAAGAATTGTGAGGCTAGGTAAAGGAAGAGATTGGGTTCCCTGCTTTCAGAGCCACCGGTTTAAGTAAATCTGTGAATCAAATCATCTCATATTATCATCAGGCATAGTTTCAATAGAGCAAGATACAGCTAGTTCTGTTCTCTCTTGTCTCTCTTGGAAGTAGTATATTTTTTCTGGTCTTCTTTTGACCACTTAAAAGTAAATGTTGACAAATGTAGGTTTGTAGTCTAGTTGCCTGAAGATTTTGAGCGACCAACTACAAATTTGAAATTATTAAGTTCTAGTTATTCCTACGTAGTATGTACTGGAGACAAGGGCGTGGCTCGCCATCTCAAGCAAAGATTGAGACCAAAAGTTATTAAATAACGACACCCTTCTTTGGAACTCAAAACAATATAAAAAATTACAGCCAATAATATTGCGTACTCTGTCAATGGTGTAATAAAGTCTTACATAAAATTAAACGACGAATTCTAATAGGCAAATGTATGTATAAGATAATATCGAATTCAGCAACACGTTACACGGGTTTGCAATTTCAAATGGGATCATACGTTTTTCAAGCTGGATGCAGTGCGCGATGTCCCTCTAGCTACTAATCAGGACAAGAACTTTGAGTTAGAGACTTCTATTATGCATTACGATGAGGTGCGGGATCAATCTCTCACTGTGATCAGTGTATGGCGGAAACGTTTAGCAAAATGAATCCGTTACTCAACGCAATATTCAAAGCCTGTACCACTAGCCAACTTTTCTGATATTCGTATTTTTGTACGTTTAAAAGATTTATAAAAAAGTATTGTTAATATGTGTTCTTATTCGCTATCTTCAAAGGGAACAGTAAATCATTAAGCCGTCGTATCAAACGCGTGGAGACCCGCATTTTTTTTTCGATAAGACCAAATATTTACCTACTCATAGTTAACGTCTTGGCGTTTTCCTTATAACACGTTGACGTTTTATAAACCATATATTTCATGCAGTTTATTTTTACCTACACAAGTGGAAATTTTTGATATGGATTATTGTGGTCATCTCCAAGCTACGGCTTTACAAATAAGGAAAAGCCTAAGAGGTTTACTATTAGACTATGTAAGACAGCCAGAGATGATTTAGTCCAGTGAAAGTCATCCTTTTGGCACAATGCTGACGTCCTGTCAGCTTATGAAGTAAAGACAAATGTCAAATGCTTATTTTCAACGATTTCCTCTCTTTCCAACATGGAGTCTCGCGTCAGTGTTCTTACAAATATCATTATTTTGTTTCAATATCAGCTAGCAGATTCTGTTCGTACTGATATAAAACAGGTGTAAGACAGTGATGCAACTTGACAGGCTTTTGTTTCCACTTGCTTAGATGTACATTATGCCCATAATATTTCTTTGTCTCTTAGTGCTATTCATTTTCCTTTCAGCTCCACTACGTCTTCCGAAAGATTCTCCTCCTTCAAGAACCACTTTTGGTCGTTGTTGCCTTCTACGTTTTATTTTTGTCAGTCATAGTTTTGGTGAGACTGGATTTTGCAATCACTAAGGTAAGCAATGTTCATATTTGTTATTGTTCTAGTTTTACCTTATTAACTTCGTTTTTTCACGTTGTAAATTCACTTTGAAAATGATCAAATTAGGATCAAATTACTTTTTGTATTTTATTGCGTTAACATAATGATTCTTTTGCGGCCTATAGCTTTTGGTGTCTCCCAACTTCTCTACTACATTACTGCCTTGCACGCGTTACATGAGCTAATGCTGACATTTAAGACATTTGAACATGGTCCCTTTGATAGACAAAGCAGAAACGTCCAGGCTGTATTAAGCAGATAGGGCTTATGATTGTCATGTAAAACAACAGGTCCAATAAATTCTCAGCCGAAGCTCAGGCTAAAATCTGGCAGGTAAGACGTTTGTTTGGCTACATGGCAACAGAGAGAAACTCGGGTTATATAGCAGTCCCTACGTTCTTTAGTTTATCTATCCTTCTCACCTGTGTTTCAATGCCCCACTTGATATCTTCCACTTGCAACTGGGATTTACGAAGATCCTAAAAAATGGGATACAAATGGAGTGCAGATAAAGTTAAGAATTATCATATAATTATAAGTACAATGATGATGATGATGATGATGATGATGATGATGATGGCGATGATGATTATGATGGCGATGATGATGACGATGACAATAATAATGATGATGATAATAGTAATGGTGATGGTGATGATGATGATGATGTTGATGAGGACGACGACAGGGATGATGATGATGATGATAATGATGATGATGATGATGATGACGACGACGACGACGATGATGGTGATGACGATGACGACGACAAAGACGACGACGATGATGATGATGATGATGATGATGATGATAATGATGATGATGATGATGATGATGATGATGATGATGATGATGATTTTATTCTAATCGTTTTATTATAAACATGACAAGCAAACGTCCTATATAATTGTAGTAAAATTAATTGAACAAACAAAACGTTTCCTCTACGACTAAAGAAATGTTATGGGAGAGGAAAAATGGGAGAAAATACATTGACATTAGATCATTTGTATTCATTCAATGATGTGTTAAAAGCTTAAGTATACATCAGATGTAATTTTAAACTTGATTATTCAGAATAAACTACTGGAGTTGAACAAATTCTTTTTTTGAATATAGACTGATGTCAAATAGTAGCACAAAAAATAAAGTACTTTTACGTTTTGCCTAATTAGATGGCTATTCAGGTGGAAATCTTTAACTTTAATTTTCTTTCTCTCCTTTTTCTCCTAACAGGCTAGGCTTCATACTATAAGCACCAGTAACAAAATCAGTTTTGTCTTGAAGTGAAAGATGCAACCTTACTTTATTAGAAGATAATCGATTAAAGACGTGTTACACCATTTTCAACTTGCCTTTAAGTTATCAAAGAATATAGCTTGCCCAAAAGGCAATTTAACCTAAAGATTGCTTCAAGAAAAATATAGGTAAACCAAAGTTAGTACTACAAGACAAGTACAAAAGTGACCTTCGCCGGTCAGACCTACCTGAAGAATATACTAAATCAGATTAGGGGAAGGCAGTGGAGTGGGAAGAAACAGTAGTTAAATTGAAATTAACATTTTATTATTGAGTACTAAGAGACATTGATTGAAATTACTACTTAACTATATTTTGAAATTACTTGTCATAAAATTACCAATGAAGAAGTAACGAAACATGTTTTTGGCGTATGTTTACGTTCACTGAAGTGACGAAATATTTACTTCTTTAAACATAATTTGTTTTTGGCACAATTAGATAATATAGGTTGTAAATTAACAATTGTAAACTACTTTTATGTGTTCTACTACACTAGATCCTAGCAGGCTTGAACTAGTTACAGGTGCGTTGAAATCGAAAAATTGTGCCCTCCCATTTTTATGGAAAGCTTTCCTCTGTTGGTTTCATATAAATACTTCTGCCAGTAATGGTGTCAGATTGCCTTGAATGGCTAGTTCATTCACCGTCTTGGTTCAAAGCCACCAGGTCATCAAGAAGATGCTGCCTTCACTAGTAAAATACTTTTCTTATTCTTGTTTAAGTACCTTTTATTTCATTGCTATGTTTTTAATAATGGTCTGCGGAACCACCTGAGTCTCAAATTTACTTAAAAAGTTTAAATCGAGGTAAAGGGGCCTGCCATTAACCAACATAGCATCTTTTACAGTAAGGAAGACTTCTGTAAAAGTCAATCCTACATTATTTACGTATTAAAAGCTGTAACTCTTTAAGGCCAATGTTTCGGAGCAATGTAAGTATGTCAAGGTTGTAAAGGAGCGCGTCTTGAACTAAAACTAAAAGCAAGGGTAAAAATTGCATTATTTTGGACTTTTTTACACAGCGAAATCTTTTGAGTGACAAACCTATTTTAATCATGCCAACCAAACCACGTTTTTAAGAAAAATCTGGTGTCATGCGGTTGGCACCTATTTAATTACTTGAACAGGTCAAATAAAGAAGAAGATTTTTTCCCTCTGCCATGAAGAACATTTCGTCAGCAAAACAAAACTTTACTCCATTGCACATGAATACTAATTTGACAACATCATTGCACAAAGTAACAATAAAAAGGAATTTTAGTCGTTTGGACAAGGAAAGATACGCATCATGTTTTATATTTGAGATGTGAATGCAATGCCAAAATTGGTCTTCCCTGTCCATCTGTGCAAACAGCTGCCCCCCGCAGAAAGTCGATTTGGCCACCAACTCCTAATAATCAAGAATGTAAGTACATCATGAAGAAAATGTATAATACTGTACTGTTATACAGAAGGAACAGAAAAAAGGATGTCAAAAGAGTATCTGAATGCTAAATTCATTCATGACAAAATTATGGAACACAGTTCACAGGCATCCACCTACTTTCAGTTTTCTGGTCTAAAGTAAACTGGTCTTCCTTTGTTCTTTGTTTGTGTACCAGTCAAAGCTTTGTCTTCACTCAAACCGGATACAAAAAGGTTGCAAAGAATGGCTGGTTTTAAGGTTTTACAAATACAAATCCCCTACGAATAAACTGCCAAATGTGGATGCCTAAAGCTAAATGTTAGCTCGGCAATTAATCATGACAAGGTCTTACTGAGAATAACAGGATCACTCTTTAAGATTTACGTTTTGCAAATTTTCTGGACATCTGAAAATTAAAAGAGTGGTCTTTCCTAACCTCAAGTAGTTGGAAACAATTTACCAACGTCAGATATTGACTCTTTTGCTAGTACGGACAATGTTTTCTACTTTTCTTATAGAGTAGAACTCGGATATATCAGATTTCTTCGAGGCAGTAACTTTAACTGATATATCCCATTATCCAACGTGTCCAAGGGTCATAATAGAAGTGGTTCAACAGTCACACAAGATTTCTCAAATTGTTTCTTGCTATGACAGTAAACCATAACAAGAAGAATCATAATTGAAACAACGCAATTTGGTCTATTTCGAAGCATGTTTTTAAAAAGTCATGTTTCAAAACTAAAAGTAAATTAAAAACAATTACAAACAATAGAGAGTTGTTTCATAAAGGAGTTTTCTTTTCGTTATACCCGAATAGTATATAATGTTAACCGTTATCAATAGTAAGGAAATTAATGCCAATTTCTAACGGGGGGCGGTGGGGTATAGCCAGGGAATACAAAGAACAACTGCACCTAATGTTGCAGCTTAATATCACCAGGGAAAAAATCACTTTCATACTCTTCCAAGTTAAATTTGTCTATTCTCAAATACGTGACCCATTAACGGCACAGCCCACATTTTAGCAGATGTAAACTGCTTTTGCAGGCATTTGCATCAGTGGGGAAAAAAGGATCTATATAAATTCTAATTTCACTGCAGCGGACCTTTGATAAAGTATGGCAGTCAAGTTTGCTTGTTGGATCTTTGACTTTTTTTCGTCTTATGCTGAAGGTCAGAGTTTGCCATCAATTTGCCTCTCAATTCATCGTTCAAAAGTATAACTTGTTTTGTTCTTTTTCGATGGCTCTACCTGTGGGTTTTGTAGACTCTCCAGAATCATCTACTGATTGATCTAGTTACAGTAACCAGCTCAAGCTGATCTAAGATAAAAAAAGAAACACTAACCACCTGAAAAAAGCATAAAGGCATTCCTATAGCCAGCTATGTATTCTATTGTTAAAACGTTTGTGCTAACTAACATATCATTGAAAAAGCTAAGAAAGATTTACAGTAAATTAATAGTATGCACGAGAACGGACAACTATGAACGAAGCAATTTCATGTTTATTCTCCTCAAACGTTTTGAATATAAGCGTACCAAAGACGATTGGAGACGTTCAAAGACGTTCGGAAACGTTTGGACTTTTGCAAATTATGATTCAGTTTGTAAGAGGTAAACACATCTGATTTGTAAGTTCAGTCAATCTATAGATTTTTCGGGTTTCACAGATACAAACACAATAAATATGATTGATCCAGACGACAAATGCTAAAGGTACTACACGCTGTTTCAAAATTCCTTATATAAAACGGGTCTCGATCACCGCAGTACACCTTGTACAACAACAAATTTCTTAGAGAGACTCCGTCGGGAAATTGTCTGGTCGGGGACTTGTCCGGACAAGGACTTGCCCGGTCAGGAAATTGTCCAGTTAGGGAATTGTCCGGTAGGAGAATTGTCGACGGGGAAAATGTCCAACAGGAGATTGTCCGGCTAGGGCATTGTCCGGTCGGAGAATTGTCGATATGGAAAATGTCCGACCGGAGACTTGTCCAGTCAGAAAATTGTCCGGTTATGGAATTATTCCGTCAGGGAATTGTCCGGTCGGGGAATTGTACAGTCCGGGAATTGTCTGGTCGGGGAATGGTCCGATCAGAGAACTGTCGGTGCGGAAAATGTCCGATCGCGGACTTGTCCGATCGGAGAATCGTCAAGTTGCGGAATTCTGCAGTCGGGGAATTGTCTGGTCGGGGGCTTGTCTAGTCAAGGAAATGCCCGGTCAGAGAATTTTCCGGTTGGGGATTGTACAATCGGAGGATTGTTTGGTCGGGGAGTTGTCCGGTCAAGAAATTGTCCCGTCGGGAAACTGTTCTAGAACTGTGAAACCGTGAAATCTATACCCGTAAATAATACCTGCTTTGTCTTGAACCTCCACTATGATCTTCGTAGTTGTCGGCGTCAGCTGTGTTCTGAAGTACTTAAACGATCCTTCTTGCACTGTTGTTTCTGTACTGTCACACTTTGACACGGCTGCACCCTCTATCAAAGGCAATGGATACCAAATATGTTACCCCACCTTTCATCATCATCATCATCATCATCATCATCATTATCATCATCATAATCATCATCATAATCATCGTCATCATCATCATCATCATCATCATGATCGTCGCCATCGTCGTCATCATCATCATAATCATCATCATCATCATCATCATCATTATTATCATCATTATCATTATCCATATCGTCATCGTCCTCCTCGCCCTCGTTCTCGTCCTCCTCGTCCTCGTTCTCGTCCTCCTCGTCCTCCTCGCCCTCCTCCTAGCAAATGGAACTTGAAAAACATAGGGAGGAAAATAGGAATAGAGAAAAGAAATTCAGGGGAAACGGTCTTTCCTGTTCTATATCTGTTGTGAATGCGACTAATAACATCATTTTCTTTTCTTACCTCCACAGCCAATAGAGCTACTTCACTGCATAGTTAATGAGGTAAATACATTGATATATTGTTAGATAAGCAAAGACTAACAGATTCACTTGTTGGTGTCCGTAAATATTTGGACTCGAATGGGTTTCGTTTTATTGCTCACATGCAACCTGTTGCAAATAGAATTTTACATACATATACAAAACCTAAACGGGTTGTCAGTGATCTGTCGCCTGCCGGCTTTCTAATGTAGTCGTAAAATGGAATAATGGTGCAGTACTTCTGATTTCACGTATGTTATCTTGTAAAGACTGATTATATTGGAGTTCACCCCTGAAGATTTTTTCCCCAAACCGATAGGTCCATTATGTTTACTTTAACGAGATCGACATAAGATACTATTTTTTCATGTATTAATAATTTTTAGAATTAGGGATAGCTGGTAAAATTGGATTTGGAGTGAGTTAGGATGAAGTATTCCAAAAATTAGGCATTCAGAATTTTTTGACTTTCTCCACTTTAATCAGGTGAAATCAGGCAAAATCAGTTGAAATCAAGTGAAATCAAGTGAAATCACTGAAATCAAGTGAAATCAGGTCAAATCAAGTGAAATCAAGTGAAGTCAAGGTAAATCAGGCGAAATCAAGTGAAATCAGGCGAAATCAATTCAAATCTGGTGATTCATCGTCGAGTTTTCGAAGCTACCTGTTTGTGTCAATATGAATGAAAGTCATGTTTCAATAAGAGTGACTACCAAAGTCCTTCAAATGAGCGTATTTTATAACAGAAGATTTGTTATAACTTACCTTATTCCTTTCAAATTTCGTCTTCCTTTAATTTTTGCCCCCAGGGGGGCGAAAATTAAAGGAAGCGAATTGGAGAGTCAGCAGGAGGGGGGCGCAAATTAAAGGGAGTAAAAATCAATTTTCAAAAATCAGAAGGGGGGCAAAATTAAAGGCAATCAGGAAGGCAAAGACATAGATACATTAGCATTCTGAAGAAGGTAATCTACTTCAATACCACAGATAATAAAATTATATTGGAGGCTGGTAGTTTTTCAAGGGGTGCGATTGTTTAGAGCATCATATAAGTCAGAATTTTTTCTCTGCCGTGGAAGTGCCACGGTAATTTCTGCGGTGCCTTGCCTTCACTGCGGCCTTTTATATCTAATTGCGGGGGCTGCAGTATGGGTAGGTTTGCAGAGATATGCCGTTTTGCAATGTTTTTCACCAAAGGAAAATTCAAGAACGCACGGAACAAGCAAAGAAATACAATGTACCCCGAAATTTTGTCTGTCTCTAATTTTCGCCCCCGGGGGAGCGAAAATTAAAGGGGGCCAAACGAAGGATAAGGGGGCGAAAATTAAAGGGACGAAAATTAAAGGGAGCGAAAATTAAAAGCTTTTAAGTACACAATGTTTTCGCTATTTCGTGCAATATTCTTATTTTGTACCACAAACAAACTATTTGAAGAACCATCTAGTAGTGTCTCGATAACAAGGAATTTAGGACTTGGAACGAGATTTAAAATACCGTCCGGAAAACCTAACTAAAAGGCTAAGTCATTAATAAGATGGATGCCCAGCCATACTGAATATATTTAACTCCACGCCAAAAAGACTCGATCGTGGCCTGACCATTTAAAAACGAAACGAGCTACTTGCTGCTTAATTAAGAATAACAAATGCAATTTTATCACTGACCTCGACAGTATTTAGCATACTAACTCTTACAACTCATTACAGTTCACACTTCTGTTGGTGTAGTGAATGAAAAATGGTTCAACAAAGAAACCAAAAAGGAAGTCCGTGTATTCAACTTGTGCTCAAATTACCCTTACAAATAATTCAGAGATAACACTGAGTAAATAATACCCTAATGGTGATAAATGCGATTCCACTCAGTAATAATTTTCTTTAGGCTATTGACAGTGCCATAGCAAGCTATAAACTTCAGATCTACCCTACCTTAACCCGATAGATTCTACAAATGTTTAATAATTAACGTAGCTCTTGTGCCAAACTGACCGTAAACAAGGCTGGAAAGATCACACAGGGTAAGGATTATACCGTCAAGTCAGGCGAGCTTAGATGCAGTTACAACTGAGCCAGTTAATGTTTGGTGTTTTCAGTACGGGGAAGGTTACGACTATTAGGCGGGGCCAAGGATATTTTGCGTCTAAACTCAATTCAAATTGAACTTTGCTGGTTGGTGTAAAGTGGAGTGTCCTACACCATCAAACGCACGATATTAATGACTATAAAGAAAACCAGTACAACTATGAAAGTTGACTTGACCATCTTTACAAATGTAGCATAGATGCTTAGTACGAATTGGTAACTTTGTTACCGGTGTTCTTTCATAATATATTCAGTGGTACATACATGTCATAAAATGAGATACTCTTAAAGGTAAACCCACTGCAAAACCAAAATAGTTTCAGACAAAGTTTTTTTGCTAACAAAGCCAAAACAGTTTCAGTTTTGTTAGCATCCCGACTAACTACCCATAAAGAGCATTTACGTCCATGAAAATGCACAAATACGATGCTGATCATCAGCATAATTTAAGGCCGTTTTGCCGACACAGTGTGGTGTTGGAAATCAAAATGTGGTATTGGAAATACAATACTGTAGTGTTGTGTTGTAGAAATACATGTTTCGTTTTTATATCGTACAGCCAGTGTCCGATACTGTCAATCACAACCTACGACAATCAGTGGATACTCCGTCCAAGCCCTCAGTTTCTATTACTTGCTGTAGGTTGTTACTGGCAGGATAATTTGACAAGAAATAAAAAGCGTTGTAAGCATGTAGTAAATAATTTTCTATTGACAGATCAAATATGCAAAGGATATCAAACAAACAGAAAAGGGTATTGTAAACAGAAAAAGGTAATTTTTTTTTAAGTGACTCAATGATGTTACTTTCTTTTTGGTGACTTGAGACAAAGAATGCCAGTTAAATTTTGTTTAAAGTTTTGTTTAAAATGTTGCTTAATAAATATACAATAAGGTGTTTTTATTAATAAAAAAGTGTGGTGTTGGAAATTGTTCTTAAATTAGCCCCTCTGCTGATGCCCTGTTTTCGTTGACAATTGCGAATCACAGAACTACTAAAGTACAAACGTACTTACAGTAGCTCTTGGGCGGAAGTGGGCCAGTCAATCCGTCATCACTATTATCATCAATCATAATTGTATCTACCTCTTCTTCAAGAGTCAGTCGCTTACCACCCTTTTCGTTACTCTCTGTTTCAAAGGAGTCCAAAACAATCGGAGACCTCCGCCCATGTGAGGCTGTGCTTGTTGACGACTGGGGCGTACCCCTGTCTGTCCAATACTCGTTCGAAGCTTTAACATTACTCAGACGCTTTTCTTCATGTCGCCCAGTGTTCGGACTGTTCCGAAGTCGTTCGTGTCTATTGGACTCATGCATGGAGTAAGGAGCTCGCCTCAGTTCGCTTGTGTTCGGAGTCCTTCGCATATTGGCATTAGGAGGATTTGGGCTTGACTCAATTGGAGGTTGAGGGTTCTGCCTAGTCTCTGGCGTCCTTGAGCGCATAACTTTCTCCACTGTGGCATCTCCCTCATATCGGTCATACATCCTCTTGACAGCGTCTTCTTTCACCCCGTGGCTGTTTAATCTGCAGGGAAAACACATTGCAGTATCTCAATCAAAGACCCCTGATGAGCAGTGGACCCAACATTGAAACTACCCTAAATAAACAGAAAAACCACCAAACAGGGTAACTAATAAACAAAGGGCAGCTGGGGCGTCCAAGGGCATTGCCCCTCAATTTTGGGTACAGGGGAGAGAAGAAAGCCACGAGGCAGACTCAGCAACCCAGTAGAACCGCCTCACGCGGATTATGAAAAGCAACTTACACGTCAGCTACTTACCTTCATCACTTACACGTAATACGGTAATGAAAATGAAGATAAAAAAACGTAACGTACGACAAAACCAGTGTCTCTCAAACTTATCCGCCCAAAGTCACCTTAGAATCCCACGAACAGACAACTTTAAGCTACAGTGGATTATTACCTTACAACCAGGTGGTTCAATGTTATGGTATGGAATTTTTCCTTAGGGATTTTTATTGAGAAATATTTTCCTAAGTGGCTTTTTTTCCATTAGGGATTTTTTCCGTAGGGACTTTTTCTGTAGGGATTTTTTTGTCTTTAGGATTTTACCTACATTTGGTAAAGTTTGCCGAAAGGGGAATATCACTGAGTCCACGAAAAGATAATAATAGATATAAAGTTTAAACGTATAGTAACTATATCTGCAATTGATCAATCAGGCGGAAAACGTAATTTAGTTACGAGTAGCAATGCCCAGCAAAGAATGCGCTCTCACTCTCTTCAACACTCTCACCGTTTTTCTGAATCTGATTTCAAGTTCTTAGCCTCTGCCTCTTCTGAGTTCACGCTCCGTATCAAAAAAGCCTTCTCCTTACTAAACTTAGGCCCACCTTGAATGGAACAACGAGCTCATTGTTATTATGTATATTGTTTATCTAGACCACTAGGTCCTTAAATACCGTATACATTAACAAGTTGCGTATACCCTGAGGATGATTTGATAATACATCGAAAACTTGGTCATTTAAGATATTGTCCTATATGTTCAGAAAATCTTCAATATGATTCATATACGGTACGCATTTTTTGCTGGGCGTTGCTATTAATAACTACAGATATAGCAAAAGATGTTAATTTGCGCCAATATCATTACTCCATGAGAAAAACATAAAGGCATGAAATAATGTAAGTACAGGACCAGTCAATGATCATAAGGAATCATAAAAGGGTCATCACAGGGGCGGCTGGTAGGTAGTGTGCCTGTGTGCCCGGCACACGCATCCACATTTGTTTCCAAGTTGGTTGTCTTTACCCTGTTCGATATTTTATGACCCTTTCTTTGTTATGTCTGAAAAGAAATCCAATTTGTGAGATGAGATAAGAAAGACGGTGAAATCTAATTCTCTCAAATGCAATTTTGAGCCTTCTAGAGACAGTAAAAATTCAAAATTTCCCCAGCCAATAAAACCGTAGTGCGCTGGCTGTGAAGGAAGGAAGGAGGGGAAGGAAGAGGTTTTGTTTTGAATTTGAAAATGTCCGAAAATTAATAAGCGTCCGGGGACACTTATTAGGCACTCAAGAGTAACCTGATGATCTCTTCGAGTAATCGCTAAAATTAGTATTGTACTTTCCACTCAAGGTGTACTCCCTGCGATTTCTGCAATTAAAAGTCTGTGCCCACTCATGATGGCTGTACTCTTGGGTGCGTAATAGACGAGGGGGTTGGAAAAATCCCAAAAATTTAATAAATGAGGCGGCTGGAATAAACGGGGGGTTTGGAAAAATCCCAAAAACTTAATAAATGGGGGGTTGGAATAAACGGGGGGTTGGAAAAATCCCAAAAACTTAATAAATGGGGGGTTGGAATAAACGGGGGTTTGGAAAAATCCCAAAAACTTAATAAATGGGGGGGTTGGAATAGACCGGGGGGTTGGAAAATGACCGAAAATGAAGTTAAGGAGCAATGTTTAGAATCAACTGCAACTCCCTAACTGGAAGGTAGTACAACACAAACAATAGCCAGTTATTTAAAGTCATGGCAGTCTCCTATATGCTTTCCAAGATTTTGAGATGTTCCCCTCGTCCTCCTGCTCAATGACAGTATTATTGATAACATCTGTAATATGCGTCTTCACACTTCTTCCAGCCTCGTAAAAGGCCACCGTCATTTTTAATGTGTGATTTTCAGATTCCTAATAAAGGAGTGGGGAGGGAGGGGGAGAGGGAGAGAAAGTAGTTGTTATCTTTCAAGGATTTCATATACATATTCATGGAAAGAGGGGGGACTCTTTGACAGGGAGGCTATTTCTACTTCATCTTGCGCCAGTCAGTCTACAGAATGTGCTGCATCAATATTTTGCAGTAGAGAAAATGTAGAAAATGTAGAAAATGTAGAAAATGTAGAAAATGTAGAAAATGTAGAAAATGTAGAAACGATAATAGAATCTTACATTTATGTAGAGAGTCTGTTTAAGCCTTTCAGACCCAAATTCCTTTACATATTAATTCTCTCTTACAATATTTGTTTTTATCTCTCTGTACTTATTTACCTGTACAAGGATCGTGTTGTTCAACTATCGTATTTCGTACCCTACAAGGAATAAAAAGGACAGGTTTGCAGTTTATACGAGGAAAGTTTTCAAAACGTCAACAATTAGTTCAACATTAGAAAGTTGAAAGGTAGGGTATCAAAAAGATTGAGGAATCACAGACTTAAAAGTAACTTTTACAATGTTTCCTCACAACGAATACCATTTAGATGCGCTTTTACTTGTCTCTGGTTGACGTCTATGGGGGAAAAATGGACTTGTGCTAGAGGTCATTTCCGTAAGGACTAGGATTACCAGGTTTGACAATTCTGTTTTCCGTAGGTTTGATGCAAAATAAATAGAATAAGTCGATAGAAGCGAGTTAGAGTCACTTCGTGTTTGTTCAAAATGTCACTTTCAAATGTCAGAAGACTATTTATTTAAGAATAAATGTAGTGAGTGTATAACATTGTCAAAATTTGGACTCCAGTAAATTGTGATGCTGTGCTTAAGTATTCTGTCTTGGTGAGGGCTCATGTTATAGCTTTATTCAGGGCCATATGGAACAGTGGGTGGAAGAAGTCCCATCAGTGGCCCACTGGGAAGGCAATAGGATGGGTAAGTACAGCTCAATAATCCAGCGTATTTATTGAAGTACCCGCCATGTATTAGTGTATCGAGGAGGGTCGCCATGCAGCAAAAGACTGAGCTTCCGAAAAAGTATCTTGTAGTGTTTGAGTTAAATCTAGTTTACTCATTTTATTCGATTAAACTTCCTCTTTCTGAGGGACCCTTGTTATAGTCAGAGGCTGCTCTAGCCAAAGAAGGTGTACGTATCTGTACACGTGAATGCTGAGGACGAGAAGGGCTTAGATTTACGGTGTGGCTAGGATAAAGCCACATTGTTTTAATCCCTATCCTGTCAAGAAGAAGGAGACAACATTGTTAACTTTGCAAACGGTTTAAAGACACTTGGGCAATATTGTGAAGAAAATACAACCTTGAGCAGCAGTTTCAAGACCAAAATTACTACAATTCAGGGATAGCTACTTTTGTCAATGCTTCTCCCAAAATTCCCCCCAAACTGACATGCCTGCCTTTCTTAAAATACGTTAATAACAAGATGAATCGTCTATCGACACACGACGCGAGAAAAAGGCCAAAAATGAAACCTTATGATTAGCAACGTTTCGTCTTCCTAAAGACGTCTTCGTATCAACTTCAGTTTCACCTACTTCCAGTAGACCGGAAGAAGTTTTAAGAAGACAAAACGCTGCCACCCTTATAGTTTCACTTTGGGAATTATCTCTTGAGTTACTCAAATATGTTCTTGATGTTTTAAACCAATTCTTAGGCGCACTAAAGTACAAAAGACAACTCAAGAGAAAAGGGAACTTTGACCCTACCCCAATGGCCCAATGGTTAAGGTGTTTGGGTTTTCAAATCATGGCAAATATTTGATAAAGATATCATTGAAAGATAATTACGAATCTATATTACTATACATATATATTATGGATAATGTAAATTAAAGATGGCAAGGTTTGTTTATTTCATGTGTCTCAATCGACTTCTCTCCGTCAAGGGAGGTTTTCGCAGTGGACGATTTTTGCTGATGGCCGTTCTGCAATATAACGCAGATACTGTACACAACAGTGCAATTATTTAACGGCGACTTAAACAATAGAACTAATGGCATACGATGGCATTTATAGGTACCAACCGGATGTTAACCACTGATCCGAACACCAATTAATAGAAACTTCAATTACAATCTCGCTCTTCAAATACGGTAAAACCGGACAAAAAAACAAACAGAGCCAAGCACCAAAAACACGGTTTTACGAAGTTGAGTAGTTGAAGCCATCTACTCTTGAGTGCCTAATAGACGGGGGGGGGGGTGGAATAAACGGAGGGCTTGGAAAAATCCCAAAAACGTAATGAATGGGGGGGGTTGGAATAGACGGGGGGTGGAAAATGACCAAAAAGGAAGTCAATAAGCAATGCTTAGAATCAACTGCAACTCCCTAAATGTAAGGTAGTACAACACAAACAATAGTCAGTTATTCGAAGTTATGGCAGTCTCCTACATGGCTTCCGAGATTTTAAAAGTGTTCCCCTCGTCCTCCTGCTCAATGACAGTATTATTGCTAACATGTGTAATGTGAGTCTTCACACTTCTTCGAGCCTCGTAAAAGGCCACAGTCATCTTTTTGTGTGTGATTTTCATATTTTAATAAAGACATTTTCTGCTTGCCCGCCAAAGTACCTCCTCAAAAAATTGCAAATAAGGACAGTTGAATTGCACCCAGAGCTGCGCCTAATCCGTTTGGGATCTACAAAAAGAAAGGAAGACACTACGTATAACGTACAAGAAACAAGCATTGGAGCCATTATTCACTCTTGCATGAAATGAGTTTCACGTGTTCTACACTACCCTTTGAAACTTGTTAATGTTAGGGCTAATGTACCACTAGTGTTCTATTTATTACTCCATTATAGCAATCGCTGACAGTAAAACTAGGATATATCTGGTACTGAAAACGAGACACAGACCAAACAATGTCAGACACAACTTACTCCATGGGCCTTCGATGCAAAGACCGAGATCTAAAATTATGCGAAAATTTTCTTGTGAAGGTTTGGCCTAAGCATTTAAGGTGAAAGAAAACCAACTAAAAATAGGAGTAGAGAATGTTTTCTAGGATTTGTTCCTATGCGCTACTTAACCACAGGCTAGAATGGCCTTGGTTACGCGGTGGTAACGACATACCCAGCACAGTATTTTCTACGAGACGCTGAAAATAGATCTAATTGAATCGAGTTATAACCTAAAAAAGTTTCCCTCGATCAATATACTTGTAGCTTAAATTGATCTTTCGAAAATCTTTAAGACATCTTGGATGATACCTTCAATAGTGCAGACGTTTCTGAAGCGGCCTTAAGAAAATACTGTATTAATTATGTCGTTGCCACCACGTAACCAAGGTCGTTGTGGCCTAACGAGCGTCCAGTTTAGCAGCGTATTCAGGTTACAGATTATCACGCATATTGGTATATCGAAGCTACGTAAACTACCGCACCACACCGGATAAAAACCTCACAAAATCCAATGTGAGGTAGGCAAAGGTTAGTAAACAGGGAGAAATGTTGTTAAGTACCACCACTACTACTACTACTGCTTCTACTACTTCTACTACTTCCACTACTACTGCTTCTACTACTTCTATTACTTCTACTTCTAATACTACTACTACTACTACTACTACTACTACTACTGCAAACACAACTCTTGCAACTATTACCACTACGTCTTCTACTGCTATTACAACTACCTCTAATACTACTACTACTACTACTACTACTACTACTACTTCCACTACTACTACTACTACTTCTACTACTACTTCCACTACTATAACTACTACCACAACTCTTGAAACTATTACCGCAACTTTTTCTACTACTATTATAACTACTACTACTACTACCACTACTACTACTACTTCCACTACAAGTTCTACTACTACTACTACTACTACTACTACTACTACTACTACTACTTCTACTACTACTACAACTACTATCACAACTCTTGCAACTATTACCGCTACTTCTTCTACTACTATTATAACTACTACTACTACTACTACTACTACTGTAACTACTACCACAACTCTTGCAACTATTACCGCAACTTCTTCTACTACTATTACAACTACTACTACTACTACTACTACTACTACTACTACTTCTACTACTACTACTACTACTACTACTACTACTACTTCTTCTACTACTACTACTACTACTACTACTACTACTACTACGACCACCACTACTACTACTACTGCTTCTACTACTTCTACTACTTCCACTACTACTGCTTCTACTACTTCTATTACTTCTACTTCTAATACTACTACTACTACTACTACTACTACTACTACTGCAAACACAACTCTTGCAACTATTACCACTACGTCTTCTACTGCTATTACAACTACCTCTAATACTACTACTACTACTACTACAGGATGATAAGAAGGATTAGGAGGATGATAAGGAGGACTAGGAGGATGATAAGGAGAACTAGGAGGATGATAAGGAGGACTAGGAGGATGATAAGGAGAACTAGGAGGATGATAAGAAGGATTAGGACGTTGATAAGGAGAACTAGGAGGATGATAAGAAGGATTAGGAGGATGATAAGGAGAACTAGGAGGATGATAGGGAGAATTAGGAGGATGACACGGAGAACCAGGAGGATGATAAGAAGGATTAGGAGGATGATAAGGAGAACTAGGAGGATGATAAGGAGGACTAGGAAGATGGTAAGGAGGACTAGGAGGATGATAAGGTGTACTCGTAAGATGATAAGAAGGATTAGGAGGAGGATGCTGAGGAGGAGGAGGAGGAGGAGGAAGAATAGGAGGAGGAGGAAGAGGATGAGGAGGACTAGGAGAGTGATGTTGAGGAGAGGGAGGAGGAGGAGGAGGAAGAAGACTAGGATGATGATGAGGAGGACAAGGAGGATGATAAAGAGAATCAGGAGGGTGATAAAGTGGAACAGAAGGAAGATGAGGAGGACTAGGGGAGAATGAAGAAGACTAGAAAAATGATGAGGAAGATGGTGAGGAGGACTAGAGAATGCGGCGTATAGTGAAAAGTGGAGATTACTCAGCTTCCCTTATAACAAAAGGCTCATATAAATGTATTTGTACATTAAGTGAGGTTTCATGAGAATGAGACTTTCATTAACAGGTTTGCTTCTTGGGAAGACATGTTACCAGGTAGAAGTGATTCTTAACCACATTTTAAATAAGACAAGCTTTTTTAACAGTGTTCAGGGGTCTAAAGTCTTCAGGTTTAAATAGTTTGAGGAGCGTATGTTTTATTTATTATCACCATTGCTGGCTTATCAACTTTAAAGTCTACATTGTAATGACACTTTCAACTAAAATGTTTTATACTTATATTTGTCACCAGTGGTCAGGAAATTCAATTCAAATTTTGTCATTTTCGGCATTACACCCTGACGATCTTAAAAAGAAGCTGATGGCGAAGAAACGGGTTTTACAAATTCAACTGAAATCTTAAAGATATCAAACAATCCCATTCTTTGATGTGTGTGAGTATCTTTATATATCATTAATGTCTCGCTCAGATTAATAAATGATTGCTTAAATAGTTGAGTAGTTGGCAAAATTCTGTTGTCCTTAAGGATTGACGCCGTAAAACCCCATGCCTGATCTGTTGACATTGTACATCTGAACACATAACATCATAGCTCATGGTACCAAAGTGTTCATCAACAAAATGTATTAGCATCCGAAATGGTATCTGTGTCCAAATTTAGTCACTAATTTTTCTATTCCCATATTTTTGAAAGGTTCTCAACTAAATTGTGTGGGTAAATAAATTAGGTTTTTACTCCAAGTTACAGTGTCCCACATCGACAGAATTAAGGTCAAGTGCCAGCAAACAGTCATAGCTATGAAAGCGTGACTGTATAAACATCAATAGAAAGAAGGCAATTTGTCTGATCTACTGCCTCCTTAGTTATCCGTGAAAAATGCTACACCAAAAGGAAACGCATATATAAAAGGTGTACATTTTGGTAAAACCTTGCCAATATCTGCTTACTGTACCAAACAATGCTACACGACAGATCTTGGCAGATTTCAGGATTCGATTCAATATTTTATACCATCTCTGTGATATCCTGTACTACCGTATCACACAATAATCATGACGTTGACAATCGCATCATTACTACTGCATTCTAGTATCTTATCACCGTGAACTTTTATTAATTTTTCACGTTGTTTCTTCTTTAAATGAGTTTTGTATTTTATTTTGAATTCGGAACCCGTACGTCTTGAACATTTTCTTATTGGCATATCAATGAGTAGTGTACCTCCTTCTTATCCAATGATTTTGCACCTTTGCTGGGTTTGTCGCTAAGCTGTTTGCTGGGACACTTTTTTACGCATTCACTCACCCACTCGCTCAGTCACTCGCTCGATCACTCACTCACTCTATGACTGACTGACTGACTGACTCACTCTCTCGCTTGCTCACTCGCTTGCTCACTCGCTTGCTCACTCGCTCACTCACTCGCTCACTCACTCAATTACTCAGTCAATCACTCAGTCAATCACTCAGTCAATCACTCACTCAGTCAATCATTCACTCAGTCAATCATTCACTCGGTCAATCACTCATTCACTCTATCACTCACTCACTCTATGACTGACTGACTGACTCACTCACTCACTCGCTTGCTCACTCGCTTGCTCACTCGCTCACTCAGTCGCTCACTCAGTCGCTCACTCACTCACTCAATTACTCAGTCAATCACTCAGTCAATCACTCAGTCAATCACTCAGTCAATCACTCAGTCAATCACTCAGTCAATCACTCACTCAGTCAATCACTCACTCAGTCAATCATTCACTCAGTCAATCATTCACTCGGTCAATCACTCCATCACTCACTCACTGACTCACTGACTCACTGACTCACTGACTCACTCACTCACTCACTGACTCACTCACTCACTGACTCACTGACTCACTGACTCACTCACTGACTCACTGACTCACTCACTGACTCACTCACTCACTCACTCACTCACTCACTCACTCACTCACTCAGCATAATATTTGGTTCTTTAACACAATAGAGTTATACTGCAATACCGTAAAAGCCCGAATATAGGCGCTGGGCTCATAAAGATCGGCGAGTATTTTCAGATAAGCTAACATTCGAGAGGGGTTAAATAAGAGGGAGGGTTATACGTGGAGGCCATTGTTTGTCAATGATTGGCTAGATTAAATCTTGAATAGTTGTTAGATAATAATGAGTGGTACTCGGATGTATCAAACATCTTCAGCATGGGTAAGAACAGCCTAAAAACTGACAGCAATGACAAATGCTCTGCCTTAAAACTTTGATTTTATCTACTCTTGAGAGGTAACACTCGTGTGAGTGTTTGTGTCACTTTCACTTTCTAGTCTGGTCCGAGAGGCCTCAAATCGTGCACCATTATCATCTTCTCTATCGTCAGAAACCAGGTCTCCCTTCTCATCGCAAAATTTAACTTGACCGCTCATAATTTTCTTAGTTTCTGTTGAATTTCGAGTACTAGATCTGGACGTGCATTCGCGATGGCTTATATTCAGTGGGATATTTTAGTCAGTAAATGGAGGGGCTTAAATTCAGAGATCTTACATTCGCAATTTCTACGGTATCTAAACTTGCCTCGTGAGCATTCTCTCATAGCTCAAATCTGCTACGGGGCAAGTTTGCAGATCAGACCTAGAGGCAGGCCCTTCAATAATCCCTGTCACGCCCGTGATAACACAGCTCCACAAAGTCACTACAACGATTTCAAAGCTGGAACCCCTTCCTATCTCCAAACCTCGCCCTCCTTTTTGTCAATGGATATACGCCCCAGAATGCTATCTACATTTGAATCTGATTGCTGTTAACAAGCTTGTAGTGCTTTCCGAACATTTACTATGACAAATATGTTGTCATTAAATGTATATTAGTTCATAATTTTATCTTCTCTGTAGGCTTCTTTAATCCTAACAAAGACGTTTCACTCTGTTGAAGACAAAAGCCACAATCGAATGATAGAAGTGCCAGAAAACATTTCTCGCAGAGACACGTAATTTCAACGTTGTGTGAAGAACCCCTTCTAGTATACAAATTCTTGGCGGAGAGCCTTCTCTCTTTACTTGGGAGAATTGCTGTGACCAGTGTCCGACAAAACGTTATCAAAAATGATCGACTATTTAATCACAAAATAAAGAAAAGTCAGAAGAAAGGAAGAAGAATCACTTGATGCTCCTGTTGTTACTAACTTCCCCTTGCACGTGAGCGAAAACACTCTGCATGCGACGCTAGTGACGTAATATATAAAAACAGAGTATACACCGCATATTCGAATGCTGCTTAAATTCGAAAGTTTATTCTTTCGAACAAAACGCTTGCCTGCTTACCTTCTGGAATCACTGTGTGTAAATTGCAGCTTTTTCAATTTGTTACATTTGTCCTTGTCAAAGTAACTGTTATTGATTTAAAGTTTTATACATGCTCTAGTATATTGGTTATTCAATTATCCGACCCCTTATTCATCTGGACTTCCATTATCCAGCCTTGCAGAATTGGAATTAAATGCAGAAAATCAACGAAATGGCCGTCACATTTGACGGGGCCTTAGCGCTGGCGGCCACTATACCTTTACAAACTCATCAAAAATTACCAATGCGAACCCATTTATGAATTCAAGCTGAATCACACGCTCAAAAATCCAACCATTATTCTCTGGCAAATCCATTGAAAAATGTTTGCAGCCGAAAATCCACACGCATTTTCAACGCAAATGAACATATTTGTCTCCCAATCATCCACCGGTGGACATCGACATCCAGCTCAACGCAATTGGAGACCAGCCTCTCTGCGCCATGTTACTTTTGACAATTGAAGGTACGTTAATAACCATAGGGATTCTAATCACGAGGAGCTTTTTTAGAGGACATATGGATAGGAAGAGACCAGAAGGTTTTAGAAGGGTGAATGATACTAATTACAACACGTACAGAAATTCAGATGTGGCAATGTGGAGACAGTCAATAATCTGGGAGTGTGATGAATATTAGGGGGGCACGAGTTTCAATGTGATTAGGTGGTTAAGTGTTAAATGGCTGTCTACTTGAAACATGATGTTGAAATGTCAGAAAATATCGCTTAGAAGAAATAGGGTGCTTAAGCAGAAGGTATGGGGAGAGTTAGGACTTACTGACCTGTCAGTTCTTTGATAGTGAAGTAGCTGTAAGTGTCGGTAAGTGTCGGTAAGTGTCGGTTAGTGTCGATTGGTGAATTTCCGCTTCAAAACCAAATTTAATGAAAAAATCTGCACAATATTCAAGGGAAGGTATGTCGTCAATAATGAAAAGTTATGTAAAAGAACAACGAAGATCTAGGTTAACAGTAGTAGATGAGATGATTGACTGTGCGTAATGATAGGCGATTTGATTCGACCAGGAGAATGAAATAACGAGAAAGTTTTTCGGCGGGATAAAAAGAAAGAACACTAACTTCTGCCTCGGTGTCAACAAGAAAGCGGATTCCCATGTGTATGTTGTTGTGTCCTCACTATCTGCTGGAAAGCGTAGCACGCTAGTAATCCACGAGCAGACGACACAAGTAAGTAGTTAATCGAACTGGTTCTTACTAACACCAACGCTGTACATCATCTGTTTAATTACATATTGAAAAGAGATGTGTGTAAAGAATATATTAGAACTCAAGCTTTTGAAACATTTGCTTGGAACTCAAGGTACATATCATGCTATAGATTTTTAAGGTAAATAAATTGACAAAATCATACTATCCTTACTTCATTCCCCATCTAATAAAAAAGATTAAGCATAGGACGGAAAGGATTATTGATTAAAAAGGAAGGATATCTAGTGAAAAAGGAAACTCACAAAGTAGGACAACTTACTGAAGTAATATGGATTCCTGGTTGGTATCCCGATGGTGACATATTTTCAAACTTACTCTTTCAAATCTTCTTTTCTCAACACTAACTTTCAATGGGATTTGGACAGATTGATGGGGCCGACTGGCAGCCCTTTTATGGTAGCGTCATATACAGCGTCATATGATAGTGTCATATAAGGCAAAATTACCTAGAGCTGAATGCAAATGTCTCCCGGAAAGGAATGGGAGCTGATGCGGTAGTTAGTACCGTAGCCAAGGGGATGCTTTGTATGCTTAGCATCCTCTAGAAGTGGACTTCAAGGTAAAATAGCATCCCCTAGTTCATGGCCGTCTTTCCTAGAGTTTTGAAATGTGTCAGAGCATTCCTAACACTTATTGAATACCCTGCTCCATATATCATTTCCAAGATATCAAACCTGCACACCCTAAATTTGAAAATTTGGAAGTGCCGTTAACTACAGACACCTGATTTCTACGAGTGCCCCTGTCCCGCATTTCAAAAGGGTTTACCGATTTTCCTGAAGGAGTTACACAAAAATCATGTTAATTGGTGAACAGACTGGCCCGTACGCCTTAAATTTATGAAGCATACCCTAAAATATGCTCATAGGTAATAAGCATGCCCTACAGAGATAGTCTGGGGGTCGAGCCAAAGTAGAAACTCATGTTTCAGAATTCAGGGTCATTAGGTCCATATTTCCACGTTGCTTTCTTGGGTGTCACTGGCAGTCTAGGTGCGTCACAGTTTAGGCGCGAGTTTTCAATGCAGAAATGCTTTTTATACTATGACTTAGGTGCAAACACCACCGAGACTTCCATGTTTTACTTCCCTTTTAACTCTCAACCCACAATTTTCATAGCTTACAATGTGCAACTGTATTGTTTTTAATATTAATAGGGAGGCGAAAAACCCTTAACCTTCCTCTCCTCAGCCCTTGTAGCAGATATTTTCCTCAGACATGACCAACCGCAGACACAAGGTTTAATGGTCAATACTGAGCTGCTTCAGTTAGCAACTCCCTCACAGTGGCTTTAAGTCTCCACTTTAATTGGTTGCGGATCGGGGTAATTCTCTTTAGCTTGGTTCAAAGAATTACTTTCGCGAGGGACATGGCAATCTCTCAATCAAAGACCCCTGATGAGCAGTGGGCCCGACATTGAAACTACCTTAAATAAACAGAAAAAAACAAAACAAGCTAACTAATAAATAAAGGGCAGCTGGGGCGTCCAAGGGCGACCCCCCTTGATTTTGGCTACCAGGCAGAGAAGAAGCCATGAGGCAGACTCAACCACCCAGTAGGACTGCCTCTCGCGGAGGGACATGGCGCCTTTTTTGATAAAAGGCTTCTAGAGTTATTTCCAATAATAGTGGTTTCCTTCGACATGCCAAAATGGACAAATGACCTCTTGGGAGCTGGGTAAGACATAAAAGGTGCCGAAACAAAGAGTTAGGCAAGGAGTGAGACATAGCAATTCCAAACCACTTAACACCTCCTTACCCACCGAACACCTCCTCGCACGCGCAGAGAGATGCTTCGTGACAAGGAGGTGTCGTGAAGGCCCAGGTTTAGAGCCTTGGGAACCTACTTTTCATCGCTAGCGGACTGAGAGGAGTATGAGTTTCTTTGTTTATGACAAGACATCTAGAATAAGAGGGAGAGATCAGAGCTACACTGTATTTTCTTAAATTGTGATTATGTGTCTATCTTCAAATGATTTAAGCGTAGCAATTGCTATCAACACCTAGACTGCTTAGAAAATTTAGCAGCTTAAACAATCATTGAAATATTATTGATTTTAGGACGTTTTTTACTGTATGCTAGTGTTTGCGTAAACTACTGGACATTTGTCGATTCCGCAAGTCCAGCTAGCTACCTTATGTATCGATAAGGGCAGATTCTGATGACGTCACATTACTTCAACTATCTGTGGTTTTTGTTAGGGAAAAATTGCTGCTAGAATGAGCTTCAAGTGTGATGATTTTGTTTCGTACTTATATTATTTCTTAGCGGATTACCAAAAGTAAAGCGTTAAGCGATCTTTATTAACAGCAAAGTAAATAGGCCATCGTCAAATAACTCAAGAGAAAACTCAAATGATAGAGAACTGAAAACGGTTACATCAAACTGTTAATCAAACTGTTATATCAGGTCTCCCACTCTGTCATAAAGTCATAAAACGTCATAAAAAATTGAATTTTTGAAATTTTGTCATAAAATGTCATAAAAAATGGCCAAGTGTCATAAAAAGTCATTAATGTTTTCATGAAAATATCTTTGTCATAACTTATGGCTTGATTATTTCATTAACCCTTTTGCAAACGATTGATACCTCAACGGCTACATTTTAAAAAATAAAGATGATGCATGTGAGATTAAGATTGAGGGTGAATAGTTTGAAATTTTGATTGATATGATCCATTTCAATGGGTGGATATTTTTGTGTGTAGTTTTAGTCGTCTCCTTTTCCTACTAACAATAGGGACCCTGTTTGAAGAAAATGAGGAGGAAGACGTTTCTTACGACCATAATTATTTTAATAATGACATTGCGTCCTCCAGGGTCCGTTCCCGCCAGCAATCACCTGGTCTCCCCATATGGGCTTCTCCTTCCATCTCACATCTACCCAAAGCCCAGTCCATCAAGTTAAATTTATCAGCAATAGATGAGCCAGACGGAAAACGTAATCTTAAGATAAATATTAGTACCCAGCATATAGGCCGCAAAAGAATCATTATGCTAAAGCAATAAAATACAAACAATAATTCGATCCTGAGCTTTCGATGTTTCCTCGCATCATTTTCAAAGTGAAAGTGAAAGTACAACGTGAAAAAACGAGTTAATGAGGTAAAACTAGAACAATATCAAATATAAACAAACAATAGTGAAGCACTAATTGCCCCTAAGGAGGAAAATAAGTGATCAGGGGAGAAACAAGGGGGGAAATGAGGTGTTAGAAGAGAGAAAGGTTTATAGAAGAAGACGTTAGGTTGAGGCTTGGGTTAAGTTAAGACAAAAGGAGGCTTTTTTAAGAAGGAGACCGAATTCAGTAGAGGCTGAAGCGAAAGGTTAAGTCTGAAATGGAAATGTGTGTGTTACAGTCAGTGCAATGAGAGCGAATACTAGAGAAAGGAGGGTTAGAGAGTTTTTCCCGGTCTAGTCTGAAACACCCAGATGATCCGAAAGGCGTCAATGAAATTGACGGATCGTTTGACCCAAATACATGGCATTACATCCATGACACTTAAAACGGTAAACGATGTCTGCAGTCAGTGCTTTTACATGTGTTAAGGGGTTGTTCACAAGCTCCAGAGAACCTAGCAACTTAAAGAAGACTGGTATGTAAATGCTTAGGTAGAAAATGGGTCTTGGTTACCACAACCAGAAAATGAAGAAAGAGATTATGGAAAGAATTAGCTGACACCAAAATCAAAGAAGATACAAAAGTCACAAAATTAAGACAGTATCATCAGGGAAAGGAGTCATACTTACATCAAGGAAGCAAAAGAGGCATTGGTGCAAGAAAGAAGAAATTGATAGAAGCACAGAAAGTGATAGGAAGGCTTCGTTCAAAAAGGCATAGAGGAAAAGGAGATGAAGAGGAAGGAGATGATGATGAGGATTATAATTGAGACCAAAAAGAAAAAGAAAAGAAGAAAGGTAGGAATCAAAATATAAGAAACACAAAAAAGAAAAAGAAGAAGGGGGAAGAGAAAAGGAAAAGGAAAAATAAGAAAGAAAAAAGACAGGGAAAAGGGAAAAAAAGAAAAAAAGAAAAAAAGAAAAGGAAAAAAGAAGACAAAGAGGAAGAAGATAAAGAAGAAGAAGACAAAGAAGAAGAAGGCCTGCATAACTCACTCTAGCTAGAGCAAATGACAAAAGCTAACACATGATGAGTATGGTGTCACTGAATCACACTTAGCAAAACATGTATTAAAGTCATTAATACAAAAAGATCTTGAAGGCTTACATAATAATCCTATCTTTCTGGAATGCAATTAGAAAAAGGCTCTTGCCTACTACCCAAAAATATCCTTGGACTGAGAATAACATTTCATACCAAAAACACCAGTGGTTCTCAAACTTTTCCATCAGCACCTCTGGCTGCTAATATACATCCTTAGCAACCCTCTCAGATTTTGGTGAGCCATAACAAGTCGAGGTCCTCTCGGAAATCAGGGTGGACCCCTCCCAAAAGTCTGGGTTCACTTAATGAGACAAGAATGACCAAAACTAATACAACAATTGAATCTGAATGACAGCAATTGATAACAGGAATAAAAATTTGGAAATTGGCGACAAATTGGTACTCAATAAAGTCTTGACATAATCACCATAAAATGCGCCATAAAAATTTGAGGTCCTCTCGTAAATCAGGGTGGAAGGAACTCAAATCAGAGAAGAGTCTGGTTCGGTGCCCATTTCATTATTTTGGACCTCAGCTTGCAACAAAGCCGTAAACTGCAAGGCACTGCCTTTTAAAGTTTCTCCCTGAGATTGTCTTGGGTGGATTTAGCATTGTTCTTGCCCCTGGACTATTTCCTTACCAAATTAAATACTACACCCCCTACCTTTTCAGGTTCCTACACATTTGAGTTGTAGAAGAAACTTTGAAGCCATAATTCCAAGCTGTTGTCAGGTCAAATTAAATTTTTGTCAAAGAAAAATCGGCAAAAATTTATTCAAATGTGACTGCACAAAAACAAAATAACTGACAACTTAACAATGCTTTTGAGGTCAGTTTTTCATGACAAAATGTTTATGCAGCAACATCACAAGATTGTGACAAGAAAATAATTTTCCCATGCTTTCATAAAGAGCTCTTCCTTGTTCATGTCCTTAATTTTGTGCATTGCCAGCAAATACAAAGTCTCGAGTTTCTTTGTTTGTATTTTGTTCAGCTTGCTGTAAGATCTCTCCTGCAGACTCGTGTTTGGTAAGGCTGACATTAGAATAAGCAACATTTCACATATGTTTGGAAAGTTTATCATGTAATTACTGATTATGTGCTGCAGACTCGTCATCCTGCTCAATGACTGTATTGTTGCTAACATATGTAATGTTCGTCTTTGAGCCTCGTAAAACGCCACCATCATCATTTTATGTGTGATTTTCATATTTCGATAAAGACATTTCCTACTTGCCCGCCAAAGTACCTCCTCAAAAAATTGTCATGGGTGGGAGATTACGTAAAAATTAATAGATGGGGTGGGGGTTGGGGGTGGAATAAGAATTTCCTGGGTGGAAATTTTGAAAAATTAATGGCAGTGGGGGACGTCTATTAGGCACCCAAGAGTACCAAATTAGGAGTCTTAAAATCAAATAAATTTTATAGTACACGCCAACGCGGTCACTCCTCCCTGGGAAGCTTTTTTTTCGATAGAGATCATGTATACTCGAGTGGAGATGAACCAATCTACCTCCAATTTCCTCTTCGACAAACACAAGTGCTCATCCAAAAGTCTTTAAATCATGATCAGCAACATGAAAAAGTTCTTTGAAGTTTATACTTTCCCTCTATCAAGTCTCTTTACACAGCCTTAAATCGTATTAAAGTAGCTGAAGAGCACTCATAATAGAGGTGGGCAAAAAATGTTCAAAATGCAAACAAAGGGCTGACAGGAATATATACGTCTTGGATGGAATTTTTCGTCAAAATATTAGCGTCCATGTCCGATTATTCGGTACTCAAGAGTACATATGTTTCCTAATCTTCAATTGTGCTGTATTTAAAGAGATATATTTTCTTACGGTAAACGCTGAGTCATGGAATAAGGAACAACTGGAAAGAATACACATGGTAATAACCTTTAGTAATTACTCCTAAATTCCAATTCTTATGTTTACATTTAGCAGTGATGCACCTCTAAATTATCATTGCAGTTTGCTAATCGCTTATCAAAGAATTATTTTCTCATCTTTTGAAATTATAATTTAACAAAGGACTCTCTTGTCCTCTTTTCGTTCTTGTTTCGGTGATATTTCTTCCTTGTTTAAGTGTTTGTAGTGTGTCACTGGAAGGACTAGGGATCCACCATATTATGCAGTATCATTGACGTTAGTACAACTTGTACCTTTTTGAATAGGCTTTTAAAAAATTATTTACACTTTTTAATCAAGTGTGTTTCAGTAAGTCCCTGGTAAGTCGTAAACGTTGGAAATGCGATGGCAGCGAAGTCAAGAGCACGAGAAGCTAAGACGCCAGTCTCTCAAAGACCTCTGATAGGCAGTGGGAACACTTTTGAAACTCCTCAAAATTAACAGTAAAACCATCACATAGGCTAAGGAATAAAGGGCAGCTTGGGCGTAGGGCAACGTGCCTCAATTTAGATTACGGGACAGAAAGCAAGCCATGAGACTGGCTCAACCGCCAAGTAGAACCGCCTCTCACAGATCATGGAAAGAATCTGTCATCAATGAGAACAGATACTTCATGCATTCCTTGTCGAAAGGCCAAAACTGAAACGGCACACCAAGCTTCTTTAACCCACCTAACGATAGCTTTACATGCAGTTCCTCGTCTGTACTTTTGATCGTTCTTTCTTTTCAAAACAGGACCAACTGCAAATGCTAGTGGAATTTCTCAAGTTGGTTTAAAATTCGAAGTATATTCAGTTTATCTTACTGGCTAAGAAAGAAAATCGCTTCAGATGTAATTTTGACGACAGGTGCTTTCTGTTTCACCAGTATCTGCCATCATGTCAGTAAGCAAACGTAACAGCAGTCTATTTCCGAGTTGCAGTTTTAAGGAACTACAGACCTAAAGGTGGACTTCGCAGATCTTTGCTGAGCTTTGTTTAGCTCAAAACAACTCACTCAAATCAGTTAGTCCGCGACGTAATTCGGCGTAGTTCAATCAAACGCAAATATGTGCTATGTACGTCTTCTAGTGTTAAGTCGATAAGATGACATTGGTCATATTAGAGTAGACTGCTTTATAGAGTCTACACCGGGCAGAGTAAATAAGACGGGCCCACTGTTAGTCAGAGCCCGTAGTTGTAACAGTATTGACAAGCTTTTTACATTTACAAATAGATTTGGTAAGATATTCATCGATGCGTCATTATGCCGCAGTAGTTGATTGATTCTCCAAATTTTTCTGACAGTTCAAAGGCGGTTATCGACGTTCTTGAAAAAAACTACAAAATTCACTGTTCAATTAACGAAATTGTAAGTATATCGGCTTTATTTTGTGCTTATTGGTTTTGGTAAACTATTTGGCAGGCACACCATAATGTCGTAGCATTCAATACTGCTCCTGCGCACCTGCGCATTACCATTTCTCCAGCGCTCCAGCCTCTTTATCGATTCACCCCACTCGTCTGAGGACTCCAAGACAAAATATGATACAATTTCGTCTGTCATTCCAACACGTCAAGGTCTTTTATACTAGAAATGCAGTTTTCGTGCAACTAGCACTACCTTAATGATGTACATGAATGTTATTTTTATAAGCAACTGCTGTATAGAACTAAAATTAACGTAGGAGAATGTTCAAGCAAGTCCAACTGTAGTTTTGTCCAGTGAGAACAATTTCAAGTCTGTATTTCACAGAAATGTTTATTTTTGAATAGAACACTAGAGAAATAGAAAAGTATGTCACCACAGGGGATCGAACCCGTGACCCACGCTTTCGCGGCGTAGCGACACCAGGGATCTAAGGAAAAGCTAGGAAAGACACTTCCTGGTCATTCTCGGTCGGGGGTTTGTGGCTAGGGTGTGTGTAAGTGCACAAGATCTTGGAAACTGCTAAAGTTGTAGGTGTACAACGTAATGAATGCGTTAATTAGTCTTTGATATAAACGTGATAGATATGTTTCTTTATTATGAATTTAGTCACGTGACACGATAGTGAGGTAATTGCCGGGGCAACAGTGGGAAATAGTATAAAAGATGATTTTGGACAGCCTATATACGATAATATTTCTACTTGCACGATAATACCATAAATGAATATGTCTTTTGTATTGTCTTAATTAATTTAAACGTGTTTCTGATATTTATTGCAGTTGTTATTCCTTATTAACAATAAGTAATGTGGGTTTTTTTGAAAAAATTACTACTCGTAATTATCTATTCTTGAAATGCAAATGTCGGTCAGTGCATACTGAGTTCTAAAGCTGTTGAATTTACATAAGTAATAGTTTGAAAAGTCCCTACCACTTATCTGATGAAGGGTACGTATGAAAACGGAGGTTTTCAATAAACTCCACCTCTGGCACGCCGAAGATTTTTCCATGATGTTGCTTCAGACAGTTTATAAATCATGCAAGTCTCCTTTCTTAACAAGAACAAGAGTGCCATCCACATAAGGCCTCCATAAGGGTACCTGTCCAGAGGAACCTTTCATTTAAATTCATTTAAATTCCATTATAGAGATGTCTGTGAAAACTGGTCCGAAGGGGTTTCAAGGAAAAATTCAAGTGAAATGAAAATGATCAATTTTCGTGAAAGGTAATAAAATCATAGAGAAGAGAGGATTCAAAATATCAGTACAGAAAAGAAACTATAAAAAAAAATGTCAATTGACATTGTTTTGTTATTTTCGTAACTATTGACAATCCGAAAAAGTACAAGGGTATTTTTCGGAGATCAGGATAATGGCTTCGCTTTCAGAATGACAAACACATATATTTCCTGTTATTCAAATGATCATAAAAATTTTCCTAGACATGCTAAAGACCTGGTTTTTGGGGGTTTGTTCAGGCAATTAATGTAGTTTTAGAATTTGCTAAGTTCAATCTAAATTGAGTTGGTAAGTTTTTCCCCTATTTCCACCTCTGGGCCCACTGTGCATCGATGTTGGTAGTTTCTTCGATGAATGCATTGAATCTAAACGAGATGTTGTTGGTACTAAACCTATAGATTCTTTAAAATCTTTTAACTTTTTTAAAGTAATGTCTACCTTAGAAATATTGAATTTATCGGTGCTCAAAACAGCAGATCGTCTTGACTTGTGTTCTGACATGGACTGACCTTCTTGTCATGGGCTATTTCTCCTGACAATGATGATAATTGAAACGGAAAATATTAATGGTTTGGCCGGATATCATGCTCATTCTCTTTTTATTTGATCTTATTGATATGTTAGTCGGATAAGTATGTCAAGGCTACCCAGGTTTGTGCAATTGAACGCATGCGCCCGAATGCCAAGTAAACCGACTCCAGTATATCTCTGGAGCTGGTTAGTAGATCTTCTCGTAGCAGCAGTAATTACGATTGTGTTAGATTTTAGGCGGAGGTAATGACGCAGATGAAAACAAGCTTTACAATAGTTTCCCATAGGTAGGATGTATTAATAACCACTTTGCCTATTGTTAGGGGTGTACCGAACTTTTGATCGGTGTTCGGTTCGGCCTGGTTCGGCCCCATTTGGATCGGTTCGGTTGATGAAGTGGCATTGTGAAACCTTTCAAGTGATGAAATGAAGTGGCATTGTGTAACCTTTCAAGTGATGAAATGAAGTGGTATTGTGTAACCTTTAAAGTGATGAAATGTTTCCATGGAATAACTCTAAATTAGTGTTCCGTTTCTATTTACATTATTGATGGGATGTGGTGATTTGAACTTTTGGAAATTTAAGCCAAAAAAATTCTTCCAGGTGGGGGTTCGCCTTTAGAGTTCTAGGTGGGGGTTGTCTTTGTAGGTGGGGGTTGATTTTTCTAGGTGGGTGTCCAGACCCCCTTGCAAACTATGTGTTTAAAGCGGTTAGATAAGGAGCCATTGTACAGGCCCTAACATTTTAAAGACGTGATGAAAATTAGAGTGATATATGAGCAAGCGCTTACTAATGTCGTTACACGTTGGGTACGTTAAAAAAGTGATTGGACAATTACGGACTGGGTAAACGTTGTATCCTCCGCGTCTCGACATCGATGCAACCTACGACAAGTATTTACTAAAAGCAATGAGGTGGACTTCGTGGTATTTAGAAGCCTCCTTACCTATGCGTTTTGTCTTCTTTATTACAAAACCGTTGTCACTGTAACCAGTATTACTTGACATGTCCATTATTCTCTTCGGTTAGGTTCATATTTACTTTTAAACATGAAGAAAGATGTTTCAAAACTGATTTACTAGTATGCCTTTTTGGATTTACCATTTAAAGCTTGGATCAGTCCTAGATATCAACGAGGACATGACATGTAGTAGTAGTAGTAGAAGTAGAAGTAGTAGTAGCAGCAGCAGCAGCAGTAGTAGTAGTAGTAGTAGTAGTAGTAGTAGTGGTAGTAGTAGTAGTAGTAGTAGTAGTAGTAGTAGTAGTAGAGACCTCTTTCTCCAGTCGATTTTCCATAAGGCGACTGAATCAGACAGCTAAAGTACTGATATTTACGGCAAGCATTTGTTGACCGAGTGCATCAAGGTGTAATGTCTTGCCGTCAGTAAACTTCTATGCTTCGCATGCTTAGGGCACAGCAGGAGTATACATATTTTAAAAATAATAATGATACAGCTTTAAGGACCCAACCCTTAAAAATAGTAAAACTTAAAGCATTTTAAGAATCAGAAGGCTCAAATTGGATCAATACTAAGAACATTCCGCAGCTTGTTGTGATGTGTATACTACAGTAAGTGGATAGAAATGGTGTGTGGATGTCATTCTTGACGTTTTGTATTTTTATTGCTTTGTACTATTTTACTTCGATTAAGCCCAAGTAACCATACGAATAGAAGAGCTTAATTCCAAGTAATTTCCTTCGAGTAAGTCATATTTTTTCTTGTGACCTAAATGCAACTTTGCGTTTATTATATTTGGGTTTTGACTTAACCAGCATCCATGTTGTATAGTCTACTCGTCTGTCTCTATCCGTCGGAATATTATAACAAGTGGATACTTCGGAACTTGTAGGTTACGATTATCAAGTCTTCATTTCAATAAGAATTGGAGCATAAAATATTTTTAGGCAGATATCAAGGAAAAATTTAAGCCTTGACCATTGAGACTGTTCTCATAGAAATATGGTCGTACTCACAGACTAAAGTAACATCAGAGCTAACATCGCTCTCGGTAATTATGCTAACAATGTTACATGTACAAATTATCGGTGGATCATGTAAGTACGAGTTGACTTCAATATTTCAATATTTGCACGTATTGTGAAGCTTTCTAACGTCATAGTTACTTAGTAAAAAGCAAGACGATTATCACATAATACTTATGTAATATTTAGATGTCATGCATGTGGACCATTGACCTCTCCATAACCCATTGAAGCTTAGAGAGTAATTTTCCTCTCCTCAAGAAGAGATGGTTTTAAATGATAATTTTTGCAGATTTCAATTTTAAGGGTTCCTGTTCCTGACTTTCGGTCATGTCACGTTGTCATTTTCTGTTGAAACGTTTTAAATCTATTATTTCGTATCCTCCTTTCTGAACAAAATGAAGCTTTGATTTTCTCAACTTTTCAAACTTGCAGCCCACTTAGTTATAACAAAAGCTTGTTAGTTTCAACCCTCCTCCACCTATTTTTAACTACTATTCTCCACCTTCTATTCTTAACCCCCGATTACTTATCAGCCAAGATTTGTCATGTTGCTATGCACAACGAATTACTGTACATTTGCTTAAAGAGGTCATTAGTTTCGCGTGCAGTGAGAGACAGGAAGAGTGCCTACTTGTGGTTTCAAAAGTATTAGCGTGTTATTTTAATTTGAATATGCCATACTTAAGAATTTATTTCTTACAGCTCTTATCGGAAAAGAAAATCTTCCTCATTATATGGATGATGAGAAAAGACGACGTTGAGCGTCGAAATTAGCTTCCAGCTGCGTCATTATAATTGGCACAGATTTTCATTATTTACATTGTAATAATAAGACAGTCAATCCGAGAGTAGCCTGTGGCCATAGAGAAGAAGCTATGACGTTTAAGCACCATAATGTTTATCCGTTGTCATTCCATTACACCTTTTTGAAATTACGGTTAACGCAAACTTTCATCTCAAGTCATACATGCCTTCAGTATTTGCCAATTTATAATGGTTTTAATGATCTCGTTTTAATTAGCCGGTATTAATAGTAATGGTAAGTGCCTTTTCATCATTCTCAACTCGAACTCCCAGAAACCACGCTAGGTACGTGGTCAATGCACTCTGTATGAGTTTTTAATATCTGAGATACTATGAGTCATTCTAATAAACCTTGAAGTAATTATTCCAAAATATTCCCCCAAACGGCTTTTCTCCAAGCGGCACGCACGCGCCATTTAAATCCACTCACTTTTATTTGAATTTGAAACGTAACATAACTTAGTTATATCAACAACGTGAAAGTTAATATAACCAAATCAGTTAGGGTAAGTTGTGCCATGGCACAACTTACCCCAGCCTGGGTGGCACAGATTACCCCATCCTGATTATTTACAAACTACGGGTCACTGCCTCTCCGTTTATGAAGACATAATGAAAGAGGCATACCTCGATGAAAGGTAAATGCATATAATATCAAATGATATATTTGCTTTCTTAACAACTTATACTGGCAGAGTACTAAAAAGCCGCAAACCGTTTTCCTTAGGATCCACTTAGAAGTCGATATATCAGATTTGAGTGCAGAAAACTTTTGTCCTTCACAAAATCCTCTCGTTGCGCAGACCAGAAACAATCACAGCTGACTGCCTACTAATACATTGCATCACCTTCTTAAATATTATCAAGCAGGGGGTCTGGAGAGGAGGAAGCTCAACTTGCCCCATGGCACAGATTACCCCGGTCTCCCCCTATAAAGTTCAAAGAGGAATCTTCACAATTCGTTGAACTTTTGTAGCGCTGACCATCTGTCAACTTAATAAACTATCCCTTCCATAATATAAGGGCTTAGTACTCATTGTAAGGGATGCAGCAATGGGTAAAACACACAGCCTACCTTTTGGGTATACGTATACATAAAGATTCTTTTATTTATGTAATGACTATCGTCATAATCCACACCATCATCACTATTATTATTATCATCATTTTCATGATCACCATCATCATGAAAATCGCCATCATCGTTATGACAATCATCATCGCCATCCTTCTCATTATCCTCCGTATTATCATCATTATATTATCATCTTCATCATCATCATCTTCAACATTATCATAATTATCATCACCAATACCATCATCATCATCATCATTATCATCCTCCTCATCTCATCGTCTCTTTTGTTATCATGATCATTATCATCATCATTGTCGTCGTCGTCATCATCATCAAAACCATCATCGTCATCATCATTTCATCGTCCTTTTTGTTATCATTATCATCATCATCATCATCATCATCATCATCATTATAACCATCATCATTATAACTATCATTATCATCAGTATTAGCACCATTCGTATAATCATCATGGTCTTTCACAAAAATTTTAAGAAAAATCTTCCGTAACCACTAAATTGCAGTTGAGAGCTGGTAGATATACTTATCAAAGAGACATAAGCAGCCGGAATTTAGAATGTCAGATGTCAACTAGAGTTCCTTACTAATACTTTATCGGACTGCAGTAAACAAAAATTAAAGGTGGCTAACAAATAACCTAACAAAATTACTTCCCTACTAAGCTATATAGCAACTGATGAGATTCTCTACCAAGTTTGAAAGACGTTTTATGAGTGACAACAGTTCTCTCCCGCGTATAGCTGCCAGAAGTCGATAAGTGGAAACCTTGGCTCCTGCGACTAACATAATTCTTCTTCGTCGAGAAGAGAGGATTTGAAATGTTAGTTAACTAATGATGATACTTTCTAACTTTAATGGGCTTTGGATTGATGACGGTCATGAACTTGCGTCAGGGGAATTGCAAACAGGCCTTACTCTTCATAAAATTCAGTCCAAAGCTCCACTAATTGTGCTGTATTGGGTTTATCGCGTGGCTCGTCGACCATCATCTTTTTCAAATGAACGACTGAATCTCTTGGCTTCTTTTAAAACCCTTACGTATTGTTACAGGCAAACGTAACGCCGGTTACCGGTTTAGTCGGCACGCACACCATGATCACCTGACTCGTACAAAATCTCAATTACTAGGCAATCTCTGGACAATTGTTTCGGTCATGTCTAACTCTATCACCTTGAAATAGCTTAATACCACGCTTCAGTTGAGTTCCAAGGGTACTTAGTGTACATTTTCAATTCAAAGACAAAAACATTGTATACCAGATTTAAAATCTGCAAGATTGTTAAAGAAATACAAGGCGTTGCCATCGGGGTTTTTGTTTCTCTGATGATTTACAGAATTTCAACGAAGCTCTTTCTTTTAACATCACGCACATACTTACTTCGACAAAAATAGAGATAAAATTGAACTACTTTCGTACACTTTCTATCTACTTATGCGAATAACAACCCTATTTTAATGGAAATAATTATATTCAGTTTTGGATCCAATAATGCCGATGTTTAGCACAAGTGAAGTTCAAGTGGACGGTATTCTATGTTAAGCCAGCTATCGCAAGTGTTATGTCCCGCCTTACTGCAGTCCAAGAAACACAGCAATAAGGTTCCTAACAAACAGAACTACCCTTATGAGTAGGGATGGCAATTGAACAAGGCCACTCTTAGATCAATGGAAAGAACGAGGAAATTAAATGTTGTTGAGAGTGCACATTACATTATGAAGTAGCTAGGTGTCTTTATATGGAAGCTGAGAGTACACAATGTTTTCGCTATTTCGTGTAATATATATATATATATATATATATATATATATAAAACTAAACAGACTTTAAATAGCCCTAAGTTAAAAATAATACATAAAAACATTAAAACTAAATTTTGGCTCTATGCGAGCTTTCGTAAATTGACAAATATTGCAAAAGCATAATGCAAGATCCGTCGTCGCCAATTCGCCCGCAGTCTCTCAGTGCTGGCCCCTGATTAGCAGTGAAGCCTTTCCCCAAGATTCACGGCTGTGTCGCCCCCCTCCCCAACTCCTACGCGGTTTTAAAGACTACAGCACAGTTTCGCACAGACTTCCCCTGCTGAAACGCTCTGAAACGGACATGCTGTCAAACAATCAGTATTTTAAAATTTGACACATGGAAGATCTGTCCAGGCATGGTCATTTCATTTAGGACGAACGCGTCATGTTTACAACATGCTTGTTATAACCTGAGGTAAACAAAACACACGCAAGCAACGTGGGCAAAGCAACGTAAGAGACTGATCAGGGGGCTACACTGAGAGATCCAAAGCAACGTAAGAGATTTACCTCGAGGTATAGGATTACGTAGGGACTTCTCTTAAGCGAAATTGTGGCAAACGTCTTCCTCTTTTCAGTCGCTGATTGATACTTAAATGCTTGTGTGATACTCTTATCGTAAATAAAATGCAAGTGAATTTAAATTCTTCAAACCTAATGCAAACTGGATAATTATACTCGCTCATGTACAGGGGCGGGGGAACAGAGGGTACAAGGGGCCATGGTTCCCCAAAGATGTGCCAAATCTTGATTGCGACAGACATCAATAACATATTTGGCAAAAACTGCGTAGTTTAAGGCCTTTTCATTTTAGTGTGTTACAAACTATGAATTGAAACAAAAGCAGCTCAAGTATTAACGGTATCAGCAGCTCCTATAAAATGGCGAAGGTGATGCAGTTTTTTGATACATTAAACTTCAGAGAGCCGCTGCACGGAAAGATGTGTTTAAAAGACCATGGCAAACCGTGATAGTTCGTGGCATAACTATTGCGTGGACATTCCGATTGTTAATACCTCCACGTAGCTCTAATTGACAGGGAACGGAAAGGGAGTAACTTTCCGTCACAAAGCGACGCTCTTTCTAGTGCAAATGTGTCCCTGTTTACGTGAAAAATTGCTGCCCTTGTCAGTGTTAACGTGCCCATGGCGTGACAAAACTGTGTCCTCTCTACTTTTAAAGCGCCCTATTCACGACCATTAGCGCCCTTTACCCTACCAAACGTCCCCTTTTTGACTAGGCACTCTTTTCACCGGGCCATTGAAAACCATCCACTTCAGAGTTTACAAACAAGCCCGAAGACAATTAAATCACCCGCTCCGCGTATCTCTAGTACACAATAGGCTTCTAAATCGGAAATGCTTGCTGGGCCATAATGCTGATGTTACGTGGTGGTAACGACACGCTGAACAAAGTGTTTTCTCAATGCCAGTGCAGAAATGTCTACGCTATAGGAGGCATCAAGTTGTGTGAAAGATATCTGATTGTTTAAATTAACTAATAAGTATGTTTGGTCTAGGGAATCCTTTCACAGGTGAGAAGTATTAACCTGTACAAATATTTTCAGCATCTTGCATGAAATACTGTGATGAGCATGTCGTTGCTACCACGTAACCCATGCCATACTAGTCTAGGTTTAGTGGCGTATGTATTCAGCACTAACATACCTTGATTGAATTGCAATGCAAGCCTTTTGATAATAACCAAGTATGACCACAGGAGTGCAACTAGAGGGGAAGGGAAGGGAGGCCTCCCCTGCTCTAATTTTCTACCAAAAATTGTGCCCTCATCTTAAGCACAAGTAGAAGGGAGGCTTTGCCCTTGAACGCAAGACGCTAACTGTTGGTTTTCATTTTTATGAGCCACGTGATTCTTAACAGATAAGCGTTTTGAGCCTCAAATAGTTCTCAAGTCGATTCTTAAATTTTTTATGCTATGAATCTAATGTATTTTTTGTTAGAAATCAGGCTGTTAATTGTGGGTAGGGGAAAAGGTATATTAGACTTAGAGTGTAGAGAACAGGTTGATTTTCAATAAAGCGAACACCAACGACTTCAAAAAAATATATATGAGAAAATCTTGCCCTAATTCTGATAAAGCTCCCCTGCCCTCAAAAAGTTCTAGTTGCACCCGTGTTAAGCGACATCCAAGTAGGCGACACGGTAATAGTAAAACAAGATAAACGCAACAAACTTACCACTACTTCTAACAAGACACATTACATTGTTACCAACAAATACTATTCAAGAGTCACAGCAGTAAGTAAAGATGGCCATCAAATCACTAGAAATGCGTCACAGTTCAAGGGCATTTCATAAAATACCATAAGTGATATAGATGACTATACTTTGTAGATAATATTTAATAACGAAATCATTAGTGAAATGCCATTGAACGATTGTCCAATCAGCGGTCGACAAATTTTTGCTTCGATCCCTTTCTTTGTTTGCGAATTATCATAAATGATGCTTGAATGTTTGAACAACTCGTTCTTTGAACAAGCCATTCTGATGAGGGTGCAACGAAACCGGTCAATGGCACTTCACTGATGATTCCGTTATTAAATATTATCTAACTCGTGGAAGACGCTGATTATGAATTCGCGTGTGCCTAATTGATGATGATGATGATACCTAAGAGTGTCACCTGCCATGTGTACAGTGAAAAAATTAAAAAAACACAAGAAAACATATACCGAACTGTTCCAATAAGAAACAGCAAGCTCCATTTCGCAAGAGGCATGGGACAACTTTTTATCAAACTTCTCACAATCGATCAATCAAAACACATTAAAGGACCTTGCTATTCATCCCTTGGACTATTTTTTTAATGATAATACTTCGCAGTACGTATTTCTAAACGTAGCTGGAGACAAGAGTAATCCCTTAAGCAATTACCATGGCAACGAAGGAAGTAAATTTGTTTACAATAATTTTGAGGCCGCACCTTAAGTATGTGATTGGTTCTTAGAAATAGGAGCAGCTGTAACTGGTGTTGGAGAACAGAGAAATTCTGCAGTATTTATTTACTACAAGCTACGATATTAGTAACTACGGCCTGGAGTTATTTATCATCTGTTTTCACGATTCTAAAGATAATTTTTAAAGCCTTAAATAAGAAAGCGCATTTATACGACTGCGACATGATATCTAAATACACACCAGTAAGAATGTTAAGGTCAGAGAATTTGCATCTGCTAAATGTCCGAAGATCTCAAACGATAGCATACGGGGGCAGAGCTTTTGTTGTAGTCGTAACAATGTCATGGAACTCGTTACCTAGAAACATTACTTCTACTGAAAACGTAAATCAGTTTCAAAGTAATCTCGAGACGTACCTTTTTAGAATGTCATTTAGTTAAATAAATATTTATACTTTTAACTTTGAATTGTAATTTGTAAAGTGCTTAGAAATATTGTACTATGGGCTATAGAAGCTGTTATTATCACGATCTGCTTGTACTACTGTGGCACTATGCGGACCCAGACCATCATAGCATAGTCTTTCAAACACAGAACCGACGCTGCAAAGTTAACGAATTGATTAAAAAACCTGGCAACTTGCAAACGATTATTCTTCTTGCCCATGCATTTTTGGGATGTGACACGGTTTCACAAATTTATGGCATTACAAAGAGCAATATCTTAAAATGCCAAAGACTGGTATCTTTATGCCATGGTGTCTCTAATGCGTTTTATAATTCTGCAGCCACGAAGGAGCAAGTCGAAAAGGCAGGCGAAAAGCTTTTACTCGGAATTTACAACAGAAAGGGTATTTATTGCATCAATAAGCTGCGACAAAAGGTTTTTATGGAGAAAGTTGCAGGAACAACAGTTGTCAAACCTGAAAATCTTCCACCGACAAAGCATTCGGCTCGACAACACAGTTATCGGGTCTTCCATCAGATTCACTGGCCAGGGAACCCTTCTGATGCTAGAAAATGGGGGTGGAAAGAAGTCGAGAGGAAACTTATCCCTGTCATCATGACACAACCTGCAGCACCAGACAGTCTGCTATCATATATTCGATGCGGGTGCAAAGACGACAGATGTAGAAAAAAAGTTGCTCCTGTAAGAGGCATGGTATATCCTGCTCACTGTCATGTACAAAAGGCAATGGAGTAAGCTTCAACAATCCACAAAACAGGGACACCTCATTTGATGCTGATGATCTTGAACGATAGAAAACGATCACATTTATGAAGAAAATACCTTCATTATCATGCATAGCACCCATTATTTACTAACTTGTTACATTTTAATAAAACTTTTGTGTTTATGTTGTGTTTATTGAAACTAATAGAAAATTTATTGTTAGTAAAAAGAAGAATCTGCAATAAGTGAAAACATCCTAACGCTCCCAAAAATGCCGAGAAGCACAAAATGACCCCTTGTTTTTAGAGAAGTCTTATAGTTTCTGGAGTGCCACATTTTCGACAACTATTTCGGTCTTTCCAGCATTCATCAGTAGGGTCAATGTTACTATACAAGGAAACAATTTTTCAGCTATGCCACCGTGTAAATTTATTGTGTGATAATATTTGTCTGGTGATATGTATATATACAATGTATAGGTTCAAAATTAGGTTTGTTTCATTGATGTTTCGAGGAACGCAATCTATTGTTTCCATAATAGATATTATCTCTTCGTTGGTATGATTCTGTCAACCATTGCAAGAATTTAAGTGTATGAAACGAAAAAAGAAACGAATTTTTGTGGTGGCAATGATTTCTCATATAATTTCAAATTTAATCCATTCTCTACAAGAAATAGGGGCAGCAACATTTTGCTATCTTTGTGAATTACTTCGCTAGATTGAAAGGAAATGTCTGCTTTTCCCTGACATTATCAGAAGTTTCTAAAAAAGAATACGAGAAAAGACATTCATTAAATCAAACCTGCAATTAAAACAATGACCAATTGGTGTGTGACCCAGCTATCGAACCGCAATTATTAAATTGCTTAGGATCTAGTATAACTCACACTACAGATTTTCGACACATACACTTTTTTCACAAGGAACCAGTTTATAAGAAACCAGGGCTCAATCTCCCCTAAATTTAAGAAACTCGAGGGCTTCTCTAAGAAACCTAAAAATCTCTGAAAGTGGTTAAGACGTTTGATAACGGGTTATTTGATGAATAGGCTAACCTGGAACTGAGGGTACCCTAAATGAAGTGTGAAATTACAGCAGTGTGAGTGAAGAAGAGTTATGACGAAGAATATGTAGAAGGAGGCCAAAGGAGAAGGAGGAAGAAAGAGAAGGAAGAGAAGGAAGAGGAAGGAGGAGGCAGAAGGAGAAAGAGGTAGAAGGAGGGAGCTGAAGAAGGAGAGAGAAGGAGGGAGCTGAAGAAGGAGAGAGAAGGAGGAAAGAGGAAGTCAAAGGAGAAAGAGGATGAAGAAGTGGGTGGGAGGAAGAATACGTAGGAGGGGCAGGGAGGAAGGAAGAAGAAGGAGAAGGAAGAAGAAAAACAAATCAGGATATGATCTCTATTCTTAACTGCTAAAATATGCACTAGGAACATCAACTTTTTTTAAGTTTCACATTTCTTCCTTTGATCCAAGCGGTTGGATGATATTATCTGCTATCGATTAAGTTTTGCGACATCCTTAAAACAGTAAGCACTTACGAAAATGTTATGGAAGATGAACACGTAGACTGAGGATGTTCATCAGAAAGGAGCTTCGTTTCTATTCTACCTTTGACAACTTGTCCAGTTTTCGAGTGGCTGCCCTTCCATATCCACAGTCTGTATTATTGACAGATCCCCAAGAGGCACTGGAAAATCTTCCTACATTGCACCTCCTGTGCCCATACGAACCGGACGGGCCATGGGGACACGGCGTCAACGAGGTATTGCCAACTGGAGTTTGGGGCCAAAATAGAGCACCTCGACTTGATGAGCTTCCTGTGACGTCTGGTAAGCAATATTCTACGAAAGGAAATATGATAGCATTAACCATTTAGAGCCGTGGCTACTAACCGGGGTTACATGCACCCCTTGGGGGGTCAGACCCGTATCTAGACACAACTATAAGGGACAATTAGCTATTAGGCGAAAAGAAAATCAAAGCATTTTGCACCACGGAATGTACTCATTGTAAGTATGCAAGTGTCATTAAAAACAACTTTTGATGCTATTCCAAACGCGTTCTGCATCATGGAATGTACGCATCCCAAGTATGCAAGTATCACTAAAAACAGCTTTTGGTGCTATTCTAAACGCATTTTGCACCACGGAATGTACTCATTGTAAGTATGCAAGTGTCATTAAAAACAACTTTTGATGCTATTCCAAACGCATTGTGCCCCATGGAATGTACGCGTTTCAGGTACGCAAGTGTCACTAACAAAAGATTTTTTTGCTATTCTAAACGCATTGTGCACCACTTAATATACGCATTCCAAGTATGCAAGCTTTACTAAAAAAAGCTTTTGGTGTTATTCTAAAGGCATTTTGCACCATGGAATGTAGGCATTCCAAGTATGCAAGTGTCACTAAAAACAGGTTTTGGTGATATTCTAAACGCATTGTGTGCCATGGACTGTACGCATTCCGAGTATGCAAGTGTCACTAAAAAAAGCTTTTAGTGCTATTCTAAACGCATTGTGCACCACGGAATGTACGCATTCCATGTATGCCAGTATCACTAAAAACAACTTTTGGTGCTATTATAATCGCATTGTGCGCTATTGAATGTACGCATTCCAAGTATGCCAGTGTCACTAAAAACAGCTTTTGGTGCTATTCGAAACGCAATGTGCACCATGGAATGTACGCATTCGAAAAACGCGAATGTCACTAAAAACAACTTTTGGTGCTATTCTAAACGCATTGTGCAGCACGGAATGTACGCATTCCATGTATACCAGTGTCACTAAAAACAACTTTTGGTGCTATTCTAAACGCATTGTGCACCATGGAATATACGCATTCCAAGTATGCAATAGATAATATTGTCAAAGGGGACGATTTGAATTTTCACATCACTAACACATTTCAGAGAAAGAAAGAAAGAAAGAAAGAAAGAAAGAAAGAAAGAAAAAAGAAACTCACGGTATATCCTCTAACATTTCCAATCCAACACTACTCTTGTTTTTTCAAGTATCAAAATACAGCTTTGAGTCTTTAGTGTAAGACCAGAAATACGATGATAATCAAAACATCAACAATAACCTCATTTTTACTGAGCAAATCCTTTTAAACGTGGTATGTGTTATTATAACTGATTACAATAGATTCAATTTGATGGGAAAGCACTTAAATGTTGAGAACTTCCTAGAAACAGGGTTTTCCCGTATAACTGGTATCTTTTGTCAAAGACGAGTATGAGGTGAGCTCAATCAAACAACAGAACGCATTGTTCACATTTGCATTCATGATCAGGAGCATGTAATTTAATGTGCTTACTATAATTGTGTCTGATTACCACAAATTCTCTTTTTTTAAGTAAGTTATCCCAATTTCATGTTATTGATGTTTAAGTGGTCATTTTATAAGAGAACTAGAACTAGTCATTTGTCTGTACTTCATCTTGTCGTAATAGAACCCCGAAGACTTCTTGGAAAGGTGACATTTTAATGACATTTTTCCTATTTCGACTAACTTAGTGATACTGTCGTAAAATCGTTACTTATTCAATAAATTGTACATAAAGCAGGTACGTTTGTTGGACACAAGGACCGAAGACAGAAACATCGTTAAAACTTTTCTTTCTTTATCGAGAAAGCCAAATTGAGAAAGTCATTTTAAATAACCTTGATATGCAAAAACGAATAGTTCCAACTACTATGGAAACAATTTTAGAACATAAAAGAAAGAACAACACCTGCATATGTTGAAATAGCCATAATGCATTGCGAAATCTGTTACGTAATGCAATTCTCTACCCTGGCCATCTCATAACTTTTCGTGACCTGAAGTGCTTTTTGATGTATTGCCAGTGGACGGTTTATTTCTTTGATGACATCCCCCTTTTCCCTAAGTGGGTAAATCAGGTAGGTGAAGTAATTGACTTAAGCCCAGTCCTTGATACTCCTTTAAGATGTGTAATGGATTTAATTCGCCACATAAACATACGTAACGTCTATACCATAACCATACTTTTAAGTTTTACTGGTTCAGTTGCATGTAATTGTATTTGAATTTTAAGCGTAATTTATTTGAATATTGCGTTGAGCAATCACACGATAACACGAGTGGCAGAAAACGTGCCGCTCTCGTGACCGTTATTTTCTAGGATCTTCTCGTTTCATGTAAATTCATCGTAATAGCTTTGTCATTTCACTCTATACGATTGCTGTGATCAGTGTATGGCAAAAACGTTTAGCAAAATGAATCCGTTACTCGACGCAATATTCAAGTTTGGTACCACACAATTTATTTATCTGATCGTAGCTTTATCAGATGTCGTATAACGACAATTTCGTTTCGTTCATCCAATTCAGGTCTGTACATCAATGGAAAGGATGTTACCAAGCTAGCATCCATGATTAAACTGAAGGTTGGCCGGTTATCACGTGAAGTTGCGGACTCCTGCTTGCAATATTGGGGTGGGATGGGATATACAGATATCGAGATCAGCCGTTTCTTCAGAGACTGTCGACTGAACTCGATTGGTGGAGGAGCAGACCAAGTTATGTTGTCCATAATCTCAAAATATATGGGAACCAACCCAAACTAAGTCAAACAACCCCTAGGTGAGAACTCTAAATCTGTAGGAATATTATAAGCGCCTCGTAGAAAATACTGTTCTGAGCATGTCGTTACCACCATGTAACCAAGGCCGTTCTACCTTGTGGTTTAGTAGCGTATAAAGGCAAGGCTACTGCTACTGGATCCTGCATTAGTTTCGTGCTACCAGTGAGAACATCAATAGACCAATATGAATGTGTTAAAGCCGAACTGTAAAGTGTAAATAAAGCAATATCCACTGATTATCAGTAGATACTTAACCCTATTATCACCGGTGGTGTTTGCACGCTACAAATTCATTTTCTCACAACCATTAAACGGTTAAAAGTAGACCGCTGAATATTTCTACTTTTCCACGGAACGCCGCTTTGTCCAATCTCTAGTCATTTGCAATAACTGAACTGGCTCAAGATGTCAACCCGCCTCTTTCTCAACTTCATCCATGTACTTCTCTCTTTATCTTCCCCTTGCTCTTTCTTCCAGTCAGCACTGCAGCCTCCACTTTATTCCTTCTCATCATTTTTTCGTTGTGTGCTTTGTAATAGTTGTTATAACAAGTAATAATTTTTTCAGATCTCTTATGCCTTTTTTTGGAGATTCATGAATTTTCCTTAAACGACTTCAATTTTAAAATTGACTTTTATCTTTCTTTCGGGGAGAAAAGCACTTATAGAACTGGATGGTTTGAAATGTGGATGTTAAAGATATCCTACACTGACCATGTAACTAATGCAGAGGTGCGGAGACGTGTTGAGAAGTGCCTGAGGCTGAAACACAATATCAAGAAAAGAAATCTTGGATACTTTAGACCCTGTTTACACGGGTACGGATCCAAACTGGTACGGATCGGCCTCGCGTTTACACGGGACCTGGTGGATAATCTGTTAAGTGATCTGTCTAAGGGATTAACCTTCGCTATACCTCCCAAGAAATTGGACTATCGTCAGTTTTTGTTACCCTTCGAATTGCTACATAGAAATTTAAAAACACTATCGATCTACGAGAATTCTGGACATTACCGTGAATGAGTACGAACGAAACTGAATGTCATTGCTTTAACAGGCTTTAGAACTTACAGCCCTCCTAAACATCTATTCTCAACGGACGATTACAAAAGCTTATAAAGAGTTCTCTGGCTATCCTAAAGCCAGATAAAGGAAGAGGAGTTGTAATCATCAGCAGATCTGAGTATGACTCTGAAATGAACTTATTGTTGAACGATGAAACCAAATTCCGGAGACTTGACGAGGATCCTGTCAAATCGACTATTCGGAGGGAGAACAAGCTACAGTCCTTCTTGTTAAAACTCAAGAACGTGGGAGTTTTAACTGATGAACTGTACAATAAGCTCCGTCCCGTCGGCTCACGGCCAGGTATTTTGTATGGCCTTCCAAAGGTCTTTCGTCTATCTAACTTTTTCAGTTTAAGGACCGAACCCCTCAATTACTGCGCTCAGGCGTAGTATATCATTTCAAGTCTCGCTTCTGTGAAGAAGCGTATTTAGGTCAGACAATACGTCAATTCCATAGACGGTTGTCGGATGATGTGGGAGTTTCACCTTTAACTGGAAAAACGCTTTCTAGCCCTCCATTTTCTAGTATTCGTCTACATGCTAAAAACTGTTCTCATCCGTTCTCTGTCTCTGACTTAACTTTTTCTCACCTCTGCTTCTTCAGAATTCGAGCTTCTTCTCAAAGGAAGCCTTCTTTTTACTAAACATGCTTATTCACTTAACGTAAACAAAAGTTCAATTTGAGCATTTCTGGTGGGCTTATATTCGGGGGACCTTTGGGTTAACAGGTGATTAGTGTATTCCAAAAACTTCTAATAAGAAGACTAATAAGAACAATTGATGAGTAAAATCTCACCAAAGAACAAAAGTAAATACAGGGGCTCTTAATAGAGTCTGCCCATATTCAGTCGGTAGTACTGTCTTCTGCACTACCGACTTGGGATAAACCACACAGAATCCTAAATGCAAGCCCTGGGCTTATATTCGGGGGGGGGGGGGAGGGCTTACATTCGGAAGGATACTTTGGTTAGTTCAGAAGGGGTCTATATTCTAGGGGGCTTATATTCGAGATTTTACGGTATCTTAACAGCCGCATTTCCTTGGCAATAGCTGGTTTAAAATAGAACTGGTGTTATGAAGGATGACTAAATTCACCAATTAATTGACACCCATGTAAATTGATCTAACTAACACCATTTTTAGTGCTTATTTCGTCATGCACTCGTACTATTGTGAGCGACCGCTTATTTTAGAAACGTTTTAATCGATTTGGTTGACTGATTTAAGCCACAAAGGCTGCGATTAGTAGATATACCCGAGCAAAGCACCATCACGAATTTATATGAAAACATCTTTCTGGAGGTTAAAACATTGATGAAGGACTGGACCACAAAAAAAACAAATTCGATTAAGAGTTAGCTAGCGCGAACAAGGAGTGCAATACCTTGCTCATTGTAGAGTGGTTCATCTGTTGCTACTTGACCCACGGCAAACAATATCATAACGCTTAAATAATCTTTAGGAATTAATCAAACGTTAAAACTTTCGGTGGATAAGGCTGACTACAGAAAACCACATTCAGCACGCAACGTTTTTCTAAAACATTTGCCGATGGGAGGTTTGGCGCATTAAAGGCGGATCCTGCTACTTAACCTGTTCAACTAACCTCAGAGGCATGCGGTCAACGTATCCAGCCTCAAAAGGCAAGAAAATTGGCATTCTCCTCACCTGCAATGTGCGGAAGACATACAATAAACTAGCCGCAAAACCGGACGTTGTCAAACGCAGCGTGCCGACAAATGGCTAATGTCCCTTCTAAACTTTGTATGCTAAAATGTTCATTTCATGTGGAAACAAAAACACCCTTGTTGCAAAGGGCCTTTGTACCAGAGGTTTTGATAATAATCTTTTATATACCTTAAATCCTCTTAAACTAGTTAAGTTATATAGCTATAAACTAAAATCACTTGATAAATTAACTTAGTCAATGACTATTTGAGGGCACTACTGTTTTTACCACTTTATGACGATAGTCCGCGAGCTGCGATAATATTTTAGGGGCACGTAACCTGTTAAGGATTAAAATAAATGACTAATCAGCTTTTGCCCAATTCGGACACTATACTGCGTTTACATTAAAGCTTAATTAGGTTTCGACAACCGTTGTAAAGTTTGTAAGGGTTCACACAGCCCATCTTTTCACTAAACCGTATCGAAAATGGTTCTACAACCTTTGTAGTTAATATCGGTTATGGAGGTGGTCTTAAAAGCATCTTAAAGAAAGTCTGGATGTGGAATTATCAAAAGGTGTGAAATTGTGGAGCGGGTATGAGCGCAACGGGAGTTTCTTACCAAAATTGTATGGTGGTGATGTTGGCTTTTGATTATGAATGACCTAGTTTGGACAAGAAAACAAATCGATGACTTTAGTGACTTCCAAAAACTCTAGGGTTCGTCGACGCAAAGCAGTTGTCCTGAAGTCGATTTAATACCCTCCAGCATTTGATGGCGGAAAACAAAGGGTTACCCAATGAAAAAACCCTACGCACACTTGTGACGTATATTTTGTGGATTCGAGAAATTACCAATAAATCCTGTCGTTTTGGCGAAGACTCTTAACATGTTGGGGACGAAGAAGGGGAGTGGGGACGAAGGGGAAGGTCTAACATAGGGTAATCGCCAATTCCACATGTAGCTCCATAAACAGCATTGCTGTAACGGGAGCAGCAAACCTTAATGCTTCAACTTTTCATAGCTTAAAACAATCACAGGCATCATAAGATTTAGAGGCCGCCCTTAACATCTTGAGCACTCACATGTGCTTCGGTGTTTGAACTTTTATTCATGTACCAGTTTTGACATTGCAGCATGCTGGAAATTTAGTTCAGTCGTAATACGTCTTAACGTCTAGTTTATCACCTAAATGTTTTTGGTTTTGAGTGGAACTAAAAGAAATCTCATTATTTTCATACAAACCTATTGACCTTTTCTAACCTTTGCGAATCTGTTGTGTCCAAAAATTTGATATGACCATGTTCAAGAATGTCCCATCTTCTCCGTGAGGAAGTCCCCGATGTAGTGAAATGAGATACAGTAAACCTGAGTAAACCTGAGTAAACCTGAATAATTATGAATGATCATGCTGATCTGGAACCGTTACGAGGCAAAGAATGCCTTTTTGATGTTCAAGCTGCCTTCTAGAAATACTGTTTATAAATCCTCTTCAACAATCTGGCCTTGTCTCCCTCAGATTACCTACGTAAACACTTGAAAGCAAGAATTCTACCGTAGGTAGGCACATCTACCGTTCTGTAGAAAGGCACGTTTACCTCAAATCATCTGCACATTTTTTTAAAAATTAACGATAGTTCATAATTTTATGAACTGAGCAAAATTAACAGTGTTTCCTTAAGGCCTTTTCCAAATTCAAATAGCCGTTTCTCGCAGCTGATAAAAGATTTGAACCCAATATTTTGTATACGGGCATTTGGTAGCAGGGTTAATACTGTGATATAGTTATAATTGCAATTCCTCGAAAAAACGTTTTTGTGACGTCATCACTTTAGTACTCTATCGTCCTAGGCTCCTTCACTCTATTTAAATCCAAAACTGCACCATGCAGCAATAGTGCAAAGCATCCCTTCAGAAATAGCAGAAAATAGTGCAAAGCACGGAAAAATAAAATATACCATATCATTGAGGAGCGTAGGACAATGTCTATAAAAAGACCTCTTTTTATAGATCATGGGCCAGTAGGGTTTGACGATGAGACTGGGCGCTAGCTAGAGCCTGGAGCTCACTTGAACCCTGGACGGACCAGCCTCCAAAGAAATGCATCATTCATCTTGCAAAATATATTACCGTGCTTGAAAATGTACTGTAAAAGTACCATAAATATATTCTAAAATTTATATGTTTTGTATTTGCGTGAAATACAGATTCTAAAATTTTTGCCTTTAAAACTACCCCCAATAGTGTATACCGCCTAGCGGTAAAATTCACTCACTTTGCTTAGAACCTATGACCAAATACCAACCACTCAATCTGTACGCTATCATTAAGAAACAATATAAATTTGGTTGGTCTGAAGATGGTTGGTTAGCTGGTTACGGAAAGACAGAATGGTTTATTAAAGGTTGTAAATGTATTTCTAAACAGGGGTTACTGAAATTGAAGCTTATTGCCATTCAAGGATTATTTTTGAGGTCTTTCACACTGTAATTATTAAAAATGTACGATATGATCGACGCTTCCGTGGCGTGCGCTCCACCAACTGAACTAGTTGACATCCGATGTTAATATACTCTAGTAGACTAGTCGCCACACTAGCTCGCAATCATCGACCGGTGGGCATCGCCATCCCGCTCAACGCAATCACATGGTGCAGATTGGCTGGTCTCCGATTGCGTTGAGCTGGATGTCGATGTCCACTGGTGAATGATTGGGAGCTAACGTCACGACTAGTGAAATAGAGCATATTAACATCGGAGGTCACCTAGTTCCCTTGTTAGAGCGCACGCCGCGAAAGCGTGGATCAAGGGTTCGATCCCCGATAGTGACATATTTTCTATTTCTTTAGTGTTTTTCTTAAAAGTGACATTTCAAATCCTCTCTTCTCGTTGATAAATTCTTGTTTACATAAAATGATTGTAAATAGATTAATATGTTTTGCTAACAGTATTTCGTTATCGATTTCAATTTATAACAATACAGCTACTTTTTAAGGTAGTCGGTTTTGCGAATTTCAGATATCTTTTAATGCGTTGAGTATCCAACAAGATAACCTCTTGCGTTTCCATTATTCCACGGGAAAGCGTTTTAGGACCTCTAATTAAACAACATGCTGCAATTTAATTATGTCATAATTATCATTCATCGTTTCAGCAAGTTGAAATTACACATTAACATGAGATATTTCAACCCACAGATTTCTAGTCCCTGACCACTTTATTCAGTTGGAAAATGTTTGAATTTGATCAAAGGAGGACCGTCTCAATCACACTGTAGTGTCTGATCCGGGCGCAAAGAAAGACTGACAAACAACGATAGATGTTCAAATGTGTATCCTAACGCGAGATACACCTGTATCTTGTCTACGAAATCCAATGTATAGGAATATTATTATATCAGTGTTCTTCACCAGCTCTGTAGAGATCATCTATCAACTTATGAGAGAGACGACCACATTTAAGGAGAGATGATGCTGACATTAGGCGGTGGCTGCTTGATATACTCTTAAGGGGTGAAGCCAAACTATTCGCCAATCTTACACAATAGAAGTTTATTGTCACCATATTGAAAAGGCTACCTTAATGCGTCAAATTAAGCCGCGTACTTAAATACTCCGCACCTTTAAAAATGCGGCCTAATAAAAATGCGGCTTAATTAATGGCGCGGCTTATTAAAATGCGGCTTAATTTATTGTAAGGAAAGCAAGGAGCGAAGAGGAACTGTCATTGGGCCCATTTGCATACATTTTAAAAATGGCGTTGAGGAGAAAATAGGAGTATTTTTAAAAGGCATTATATCTGAAACTGTCCGTTGACTCCTGCGCCTAATTAAAACCCCCTAAAGTGCTAAGTTTTGTAAAGTGCGGCTCAATTAAAGCGCGGCTTAATTTAATGCGGCTTGATTACATACCCGCCTTAATATGACGTAATAAGGTATTTACTCAACAGGAAGCAACACTGAGACAGACAGAAACCTTTTTCATATTTTGACGTTGATTATGGAATCTGGAAGTCCAGATTTATAACTCTGGGTGTATGATGGATTCAGCTTTGAGTTAATAGTACTGAGATTATTTCCTACAATAAAAAGAAAACCAATAGTTTAATTCATCAAAGTTGTTGTCACTTGACGTCTTATTGAAATGTTGGCACAGAAAATTAAACTAAGTTCACTGCTTTTTAGGGTGTCTAACACAGTACAGGGTGTCAAATATGAATGGTAGCAATAGAGTCCTGGACAATATTTTGTATCGAATATATGTGATTATAACAGCTTCGTAAAGATGGAAGCCTGGGTGAACCTTGGCACCATTACTCCGAATCGAACACAGGTCAATCGAGTAGCATTGTTAATCTACTACAACTGTAATAACTGCGTCGTACACTTAATCAACATTCGCAACGATCAAAAATGAGTTTCAGTATTACGCAGCACATGTATGGTGGGGATGTAATTCCCGAAACATGAAAAATGAGAAAGGTGAAACGTTTGCAAGTAGCACAGAGACGGCGGTAAAGCTCTTCCTTGGTTTGATGTTGTTGTAACGAGGCATTTGGGCACTATAGATTACTGAGGTATACATGAACGGGGAAGGTCACTGCCACATTGTTTTCAAAGATTGGAATCTATTGTATCAATGCTGGTCGGCAAATACGGCAGCCTGTGGTATCATGATGTTGGTGGTATGTCTCTTACGTCAGAAACTAATATTAAAGAACATTAATAGTGTTGTCAATATGTTTGCACTTGTTTACGATTAAAAGAAATGTTCATCGGTCATAATGGTATTTTGACAATCGTAAAAATATTGTTGTCTCAAAACAAGCTTTGTTCAGTTGATACCACAAGCAAAGGTTTCTCTTACGTGATCTAACATATCATATTAATTATTACACTTCAGTTGTCATCCAATGCTACCAACAGACAACATGTTAGGAATGTGAGAAACGTCAATCACAGCCTTTTATATAGAACATTGATAGGTCGATTGCACAAACTATAAATACTATCTTCTGCTTGGCAGGCTTCGCCTTCACATCACATACCATCCGAACCTCTTGTCGTTTTATCTCCAGCTTAAGAGTCTCCTCAACTGTCCAGTCTGCTTCTTTCTTCCATAAAACTACAAATGGGCAACCGACATCTGTTGGGTGGCGAAACTGCTCGACGATGTCATTCAGTCATGATTTGTTGGACCATGTTTTTCATTTGAATCCAAAACACGATCCAACAAGCTCCAACATCGCAAAAATGATAAAACACAACCCAACACGAGTTTGCGCAGTGGAGAAACTGAAGAAGATTGTTGGGTTGGTGGAGAAAACTAAAAAACATCCGACTGAACAAATGTTGGCTCAGATGCTTTTCTAGTTTCCCCCGGGCTTTACACTATTGTCATATTTATCATATAAAGGTATTGATAAAACAATAAAGGAGAAATTTCGGGATGAGGCTGACTACATGATGCTCATTGTTGGTTGCATAGATTCTCAAATAAGAAACAAATTAGGATCTTGAAAAGAGTTGTCACGTTGTATCTCAAATTAGTTGCTTTTTTGTGCTAGCTCAATAGCCGTCGATGGTCTGTTCACAATGTTCAAATCCTCTAATACTCCTGCAAAGGTTGCCATTCAACTGAACAGCAAAGTAGCAATTTCATAGTAGGCCATCTATCGCTATTTCATAGGACACTGCATACTATCTAACGCTTTAGTAAGAAACCATGATATATCTGAATTCTATTTATCTAGCATATCATATAGAGTAGTATAATACAGTACCTGAAACGGAATTTGGAACCCAGCCGGAAGAAATTAGCAGATCCTCTTGGAGGTGGTGGCCTAGCTCGACTGCAAGGAATCAAAAATCAGACAAAACAAAAACTCAAAGTCATCCTACATATATCTGGCAAAAAGATAACAAGACGCAAAGTATAAATTTAGAATTTTTATGTACTAACAGTCAAAATTTCATTTACAGGGAAGTAGTGCACAAGTCGATGTGAACTAACAAATGCTCACATTCCAGCGTGGAGAACGCATTCCCAATATGTTCAAATAGTGAAACTACGCTCAATGGCACTATTGAAATGCTCACATCCCAGCGTACTAAACGCATTGCAAATATGTTCAGATTGTGAAACTACGCTCAATGGCAGTATTGAAATGCTCACATTCCAGCGTGCAGAACGCATTGCCAATATGTTCAGATAGTGTAACTACGCTCAATGGCACTATTAAATTGCCCACATTCCAGCGTGCACAACACATTCGTAATCTCTTCAAATAGTGTAACTACTCTCAATGGCACTATTGAAATGCTCACATTATAGCGTGGAGAACGCATTGCCAATATGTTCAAATAGTGTAACTACGCTCAATGGCACTTTGTAAATGCCGAAATTCCAGCGTGCCCAACACATTTCTAATTTGTTCAAATAGTGTAACTACGCTGAATGGCACTATTGAACTGCTCACATTCCAGAGTGCAGAACGCATCCATAACATGTTCAAATAGTGTAACTATGCTCAATGGCACTATTGGAATGCTCATATTCCAGCGTGAAGAACGCAATAGTAACATTTTCAAATAGTGAAAGTACGCTCAATGGCACTATTGAAATGCTCACATTATAGCGTGGAGAACGCATTACCAATATGTTCAAATAGTGCAACTACGCTCAATGGCACTTTGTAAATGCCGAAATTCAAGCGTGCCCAACACATTTCTAATCTGTTCAAATAGTGTAACTACGCTCAATGGCACTATTGAACTGCTCACATTCCAGAGTGCAGAACGCATCCATAACATGTTCAAATAGTGTAACTACGCTCAATGGCACTATTGAAATGCTCACATTCCAGCGTGCAGAACGCATTCCCAATAGTACTAAGAGTATGTTCATGAAACACAAAAAAGCGGTGCTCTCAAAACAATAAAAGTGCAATGCATCGAACCATTGCCAGCGATCAAAAGGTGATAAAACAGTTCATTGGATCGATGTCGCCTCGACGAGGCATTTGGAATATGTCGGAGTATCTCGTGTAGGTCATCCCTGTCGAGATTGTGAGACAGGAAGCCTTTGTTTCCATACATTGTCTTCTATTGTTTTGAGTACGAAAATTTTGGCGCCATTCATTTTACGGATAAATTGTATGACTACATTGACGAGGAACTCATACTCAGAGGTAATTAAGAATAGAAACCATTCGCGGAAATAACTCGATAAAGAAATGGCGATTAGTCGAAGAATCAGCATTGGGTTTATTCTTTTAAGAATTGTAATTCGAGAATATTATATGCATCATACTCAGAATTCGAATTGTGTTATGCAGTCCATAGATAACAAGTGGAATGGTGAATTTTCATATGAGAATCTCAACAACCCCGGTATAAGTGTGTTCCTCAGCCCATAACAAATCAATACCTAAGAAACATTACAAACCATTTACTCCTCAAAACAATCAATATAACGTAACATTGAAGCTCATGCATAAAATAAATATATAAAATTGACATGAAGATGGAAAACAAAAGTGATACTACAAGATCTGGTCTTATAACCTTGCGCTTCTTATACTAGTGAATATCACGTGGGCCTTATGGGTGCTAGAGTTATCGACCTTAGCAATCGCTCCCTACCAAACTAAAGGACTCTTTTCGTTCGGAATGACCCTTTATTACACGACGTCACCAACAAGGTTTATCATAGCACCTTCCTTATCCAACAGGCCATTGGATGTCGGCAGCATGTTTTCTACGCTTTTTAAAATGTCTCAAAAAACAACACTCGTTTAGTGTCAAACAAAACTCTTTCTGAGAACAAAAATTAACAACGAAAATTGTCAAATTGTCACTCCTCCCCATTGAAAATGTCAAAAGCATGTTTGCTGAAAAGAAACAAACTTTTCAACTCAGAATTTGAATGTCTAATTCGACTTTGCTATCACATCATAAAATTTCACTGCAGGGTCTTCTGTAATAAATCTATGTGTGGAAACAGATATCCACCCCTTCATTTTATTTTCACCCCACCCACCATTTTGAGGATTTATTTGTGATTTTCCCCGTAGGTCATTTTATTATGACCCTCACTTTACGAGAATCTAGAAAAATGTCCACCCTCCTGCCTATTCGACCCTCTACAATTAAGCACAAAAGAGTACACCTCTTTAAAATATTGTAGTTCTCCGATATATAACAATACATTGTATCTTATAGAATCCACGCCCACCCTCACCCACTCCTATCAATTCCATGTTCCATCAAAGTGGCAGGAGCCCTTAGTGGGGATATAGGCATTCCCCATTAGTACCTTTAACGATGTCTATCTAAATAGTTTGCGTTTGCCTTTTCTGGTCTTGCCACCTACCTCTCGTTTAATTGCTGAGAGAAATAAACAGTTCGGTGGACATTATACGCTACTAAACCCAGCGCTAGAACGTCCTTGGTTACGAGGTGGCAACGACATACCCAGCGCAGTATTTTCTACAAGATGCTGATAACATTTCTACTACTTTTGAGTTACAAGCTAAGAAAATATCCCCTTGATCAAATATAGTTATAGCTTAATTTGATCGATCAAAAATCTTTACGACATCTTGCGTTATACCTTCCATAATCTTAACTTTCTGAAGATGTTGCGAAGGAGTATTAAGGGTTTTGTGATTTTATATTCCGAGAGACTAAATAACATAATTTGCATACCCAGATATGGACAGCACACCCATAATAAATGCCCACCATCCGCTACTAATTACTACTATCCGGCACAAGGTACACTACTATTTATCATTTATCTCTATCAATTACCAGCCTTTACAAGCTAAAAGAACTGGATATGTCTTCTGTTCTCTAGTATTGAGCAAAACAGGCTCAACAAGACAAACTTTCTGTTCGGCCACTAGATGCTTTCTTCTCATATGACTTTCCCCAGGCCAATCGTAGCATTCTGTTGCAAAAACGATTTCTCTGGAAAAATAGTCGGTAGGGGCTTACGGCTCTAATGCCTCTATACCTCTTTGAATCTAGGTTTGGGTATGGTACAATAACGTAAAGGTTCCATGGGGGATTTCACATAATGTGGCCCTTTTAGCCCTTTTTAGGTAAGCATCACGTAAATTTTAGGGAAAGAGAAAACACTTCGGCAAAAACTATTCGTTATGGTACTTGATTTTAGTTATATATTAACACATGCATTAAATAACGATGGCACTAATTATTGTTTGATCGTTTAAAAAACGTTAATTAATGTTACTCAAATATTAAATTGCAGATAGAAAGTTAATCAATGTCCGTAAAATGCATTTTAGTCTTAAATAACGTTAATTAGATCAACGTTAATAAAAGCCGCTTTAGTTCATGTACGTGATAATTTTGTCTGTTAAGGTATACTGTTTTTACAATCACGAGTGTAAAGCCCTGTACAAACGGACTCGACTTTCAACTAGACTTCGCACGACTTTTGTCGAATCAAAAGTCGAGCCCGTTTGTACACCTTGTATAGAGAAGTAGAAAAACTTACTATTGATTCTAGACCAGCTAGAATCAATAGTAGATAGACTAGCTAATCCACTAGCTAATACATATTTATTAAACGCCCAGCTTTAATTTACTGATTTTAGATCAGTTTAATTAGTTTATGTAGAATCTATATAGAGTACTTTCTAATAGAACAGTTTTCAACTTATATACAACCTTCGTCCATGCTTTATATAAAACTGATTCACTCATAGAAAACGTAATTTATTAAACGTAGTTTTATTAGAAGTTTTATTAGAAAAGGTTGTATATAAGTTGATCCATGACGTCATTTGACGAACATCTACTATTAATTAATCTACAAAATATATAAACAAAATATATATATATAAACATAAATATATAGACTTATAGACGTCTTTTCTAAAATGACGTCTTGCATCGGCCACTGCGCGTCTTTTCTAAAATGACGTCTTGCATATGACTCAATGTATCGTGGATTTCGGCCATTATATGCACTAGTACTCTATGAGTACTTTCTAATACTAGTACTTTCTAATACTGAGAAGTTCTTTTCTAAAATGATAGAAAAGACGCGATTAAACTGGTATGATAAGCACAAGGTATATTATTAAACTATTTTTTATTAAACTATTAATATTTTTACTATTTTTATTAAACTATTAATAGTTTAATAGTTAAACAGTCTATGAGTCATATGCAAGACAATAATATCGTAATAATGTTCGTGGATTAATAAGTTTCATCCATGCTAGCTTATGTTTCAGCTTATGTTCTATATAGATTGAAATTGCTTATAAATCAGTCCATATGACTCATAGAAATAGTAGATAGACTAGCTAGAATCAAAGTTTTTCTAGTAGATAGACTTCTACTTCTAAAATCAATGTATTGATGTCCTTTTTCCTTCATTTCCTTCCTAGATGGCTGTGGGCAACCAAAATCAGATAAAATTTGTAAGTAGCAACAGATCATAAGATTATCAGATGGTCAACGAAGTAACTGCAGTGCTGTGTCATTATAACGTCATATTACGTGATCCTAAACGTGCAATTTTATTTTGAAAATCTCTATTTGACTATTTGTAGTAGCAGTTTTGCTTGATTTGGGATCCTATTATTACTACTATTAATCAAAATTTAACCATGTTAAAGGATACATTAAAACTACATAAAATAACTGAAAATGGCTTGAGGCGAGCTACGAGCATTTGGTTATAAAATCTTTATCAAGTAAATCGATTTGGCACCGTTTCGTAAATGTGAAAATTATTAAAAATACTATAAATTCCACTAAGAGTATGCTGCAAAGAAAAGAAATACCTCTATTCGATTATGCATGGCTGAAAATGAGACTTCGTTGACAAGGATAACTTGGGATCTGAAAACAAGTACTAGTACGTTTACTAGTCATATTTTAGAAACGAGTAAAGACGCAAAGGTTCTAATTGGGAGCCACAACGTCTGCGATTTATCCCACTTGAAGCCTCATCTGACACACATCAACCTTTGCGGGAGTATAAGCCTCTAGGGTCCTCCTTTCCTATGAAGCTGGTGACACTGCTGTAGGTGTCGCTAATGGAGATGGCAAATCTAGGCCCTGGAAGCCCTGACCCTTCGCACCCATGATTGTTTTTTGAAAGCTCCTACTGCAGGATGCTGGAAGTAGTGGCTTTCATATTAGGATTACGTCTCTCTCGTGAGACCGTTTGGTGCAAATGTTGGCAACTTGTGTTGCCAAAATGCTTCCTTTTTGCGTAGTTCTTTGATCTTTGTCCTAACAGCCTCTCCTCCTGTTTTCAGCATTTCCACAACAACTTGGCCCTCCCCTGGTGCTTTTTGCTCCCTCATTTATTTCATGGCGTGTTCCATTCCACTGTCTAGGATTGGTGGTACTTCTTCTGCTTCTGCTATGACTATGCGTCTTTATAGTGATTTTCGTAGAACTCTGCACATCTTTTAAGAATTCTCTCCCGGTCAGTGATAACGGTTTCATCTTGTTCTTTCATAGACGGTATCAGAATCTTGCATCCTTCTCTGCTGTTAGTAGCTCTCTGAAATCCTCCTCCACTCTCAATTACCTCTTTGACTGTTCTCGTATTGTGTTCTATAATGTCTTCTCTCATCAGCTTTCTGATAGTTTTGCATAGCTCACTGTACTCAACTTTCTGCCGTGTACTCTTATCTTTCCCAGCTAGTTGCCTCCTCTTCTGCAGCAGCTCTTTAGTTTTTGGCTTCAGCTTTTCTTTTCCACATCTTTCCTCTTTTCCTGCTGTTTCCATTGCACACTCCTTTATGACTTCTGTTATCTTTCCTGCCGTTGTTTCAATATCTTTTTCTGGTGCTAGCACCTCAAAGCGATTTTAAAGCTTCAGCTGGAATTCTTCGTCTCTCTCTTCAGAGTTTCGAGGTTGACTTTGGAGTTTCCACCTTCCACTATTTTGCTCCTTTCGAGTCTTGTATTGAGCCTGATCTGACTACGGACCATTCTGTGGTCACTTCCAACATTCACTCTCTGAATAACATCGACATTTGGGACTATATTTCTATTTCTCATGATGTAGTCAATCTCGTTCTTCACTAATCCGTTTGGGCTTTTCCATGTCCATTTCTTGTTCTTTCTCTTCTGAAAGAACACCTTAAGGGAAGTATCTGGAGTAAGAAGGTCGGTCGTTCATAAGCATAATCTAAACATAAATTGAGGTTAAAATAGACAAAATAGACAAAATACGAAGCCGACCGCCCAACACTATACTCACAAAACGATATGCACCTGCCATATGCAAGGCGCATATTTACAACCAACGGAGATTGGTTATTTGGGAAGGAAGGAGGTCGTGCCCGCGTGTAGTGAGTAGTTTGTCAGATGTGTAGAACAAAGTATCGGTAAGAATGGATGCGAATAACGTCGATTGTAGAAAGAATTCTTGAGTCTTAAAGCAAATGCACCTTCGTAATTGACAAGGCAGAGATGTATGATGTGAGAAATGACAGTAAAGAAAATTGCTTGGGGAGAGTTGGCGGAATAGCTAGATGTCGTCAATGGTGGGTGTTGCCGTTTTGCGCGGGGATCTGCTAGGCTCTTCTTACTTCGTCAACAATTTCAACGCGCATTTCAATAAAAAAATGAAATCCTGAAAATCTCAAATGGTTGTTCGGATTTGGTTGCTTTTGGTCGTCTACGTGAACCGAAGGTGTCATTTTTTTTATTGTTTGCACTGGCTGGCAGTCCTAAGAAGGGTTTCACGTACACGTGAACCAGATCTTGATCGGATAACGTTCGTTTCCGTAAAGTATATGATTTTCTACAAGCAAAGGTTAGGGGTCAGATTTCTGTCTTTGTACAAGGGCGCCTGTTTTGAGCAGAATATAGGGGACGCTCTGACGATAAGGGATCATGGAGCATATATTTATTTCACTGAAGGGGAAACGTCGTAAATCAATACCGACCTTCAGTATCCTCAGCAGAGGCAGGCATTTTACTTACACTAGTTACATCAGGGAGCAAATAAACTCTACAATGCATATATATATACACATATTTTTATATTTATAAAACGACTTCAAATGTCTTGAGGCGAGCTGCGATCGTTCAGTTAAAAAACCTTTATCGAATAAACAGATTTGGAACCGTTGCTGAAACTATGAAAATGAATGAAGAAATACTAAAAATTTCACTGAGAGTATGCTACAAAGAAAAGAAATAACTCTATCCGAATATGCATGGCTGAAAGTGAGACTTCTTTGTCAAGGATCTTTTTGGATCTGGATTATATATAAATGTATGATGATAGAGACCAGATGATCCAATGGTTGATGTGTTGGTTTACAAACCATGAAATCATTGGTTGGCGTCGCCTCGGCTCCCTAAAACTGCAAGCTATTGTGATAACGGTCCACTCCTTGAAAATTGTGTTATCGAAGATAAAAATCCACTAGTACTACTGTAGCAATAATTTTGTTGACGTTCACACCCACCATCAAGGTAAAACACATGTCCATATTATGGGCCTGAGATTTCTTGTTTCTTTTCTACAAGTACCCAGATTGCTGTACAAAACGGATCTGTTATGCGTTAAGTCATTAGGCCTATTAGGATTGAGCAAGAAAGTAATTGATGAGGAAATAAATTTGCTTAGAGAGAAATTTTAATTAACTCGTGAATACCGTGGCCAGAAACGGTTTAAAATTGGGCTATGGGGGGCTTGTCCCTGCAAAAATACTAGGACAATGATTTGTAGCATGTTACAAAACGTCCTTTTGCGAGATGGTATTAAAAAGGCGCTCATTATTGATTAACATGTTTATCTTAATTTGTTGTGCACTGAGGCTGAAAAATTGATAATCATTTCCCCTTCCGCTGTGTGCCCTTGCTCTAAACTCTTAGGATTAAGCATTCTTACTCTCCTGCAAAAGAAAGACGTTACTTACAATGTACCGTTGTAGTTTCTTCGTCTGATTGTCTGCTGCCTGCTACATTAGTAGCAGAGCAGACATATTTCCCTGCGTTTTGCCTCAAAACAGATGAAAACAGAATGAAACTTTTGTCCTGGTTCAGCAAGACACCATTGTCCTGTGACCATATGTAACGCAGCGGTGATCGATGATCCACTTGACAGTCGATCCGCATGGTTTTTCCTTCTATAACAGTATTGCTAGGTGTGATTTGCAGCGTCGGCTTCTCAATGTCTGTGGGTAGAAATTAAAGGAACTGTACGTGAACTAGATTAAGGAGATTTTGTTTGCTAAATGAAGAGGGAGAAAAATAGAACAAGAGGGGAAGTAACAAAAATCCAGTACGTAGCGTTCTTATAACAATCAAACACAGAGTTAAGTATGACCTATTTATGAGTAAACTCTAAGTATGTCTACATCATCATTATTATTTTTATTATTATTATACGCTTTATAGCTAATAAAATTTAGCCAAATAAAAAGTAACTACCAAATTTTGCTAGCTACAGAGTACGTCATGAAATAGATAAATTATTCGATTATCTCTTCGCAATGAATACGACCAGAAATAACTATGTGAACAGTACTTCCGCTGTCTATTAATACTGCTCCTGCTCCTTACAGTCCCTTGCTTCTCACTTGCAATTATATCTAAAATTCCCTGATTAACAAACATCTTTAAGTTCAATCTTTAACATTTTCATTTGACCCCCATAATTAATATTATTATCATCATTGTAACTATAATTGTGGCTGGCAACTGTCAAATTGCTAAACATATGCTCTTTGAAATTTGCCACATGATTGGGAAGCCATTTTAAGGCTAGACCTGGTACCGTGCTTCCTCCAAGGTACGCCACTGGGCGAGTATCTTGACCTGGGTAGACATTTTAAAGCTAGACTAGTTTCAGGTTACCAGACTAATTTTCACGCCCTGAATTACAAACGAGGCTCTATTCAAGGTCTAACTTCCAACTTGATATACGATCTCGGTGTGTTCTAACCATCAAAAGTTTGTGACGTATAAGTGACGTCGCAGCACTTTGTATATTGTCTCATATGGTGCTTTGGATGCCCCAAAAAGATGTCATAAAACAAAGAAGTTTCTTCTTTCTTACCTGAAGTTCGAAATTTGATTAGTTCACAGAAAAAAAGGCCTACAGTTTCATTTTACTTGTAACACACTACATAGGATATTTCGTTTTAATCACCAGAAAAGCTTGTTTCATCAGCAGCAGCAGCCTGGGCGCACTGCCAGCCCCCCCAGTTTGTTAAAAATGTTATATTTTTTCGGGCAAAAATTTTTCTGGGGCCCTTTTATAATTCCTTAATAAGAAATGAAAATGAAATAATTTTAAGTCTTACCAGCCCTCTGAATTAGCATCGACATTCCTACCGAACTGAAGTGATTTTAGTCGATTCATGTCACAATAATTTTAGTGCAAAGGAGTATTTTTTCGGGAAATAATCCACAGCCACCCCCAATATTTTTCGTCCGTTGCGCCTATGATCATCAGTGCGCCTGTACGTTACATCACAAATACATGAATTTATGGACTCCCCTACCAGACGTTTTCTAAGACAAACTATAGCTTTTCGTATGAGCAGGTAGCTTTCTATGATTCGGTAAAGAACAAAAGCTTGCTTTTCTTTAGCTGAATGTTCTTGATAAGGTTTTTAAATAAAGGCACTGGAAGGAAAGGCACTGGAAATAAAGGCACTGGTAATAAAGACACTTGAAAGAAAGGCACTGGTAATAAAGGCACTGGTAATAAAGACACTTGAAAGAAAGGCACTGGAAATAAAGGCACTGGTAATAAAGACACTTGAAATAAAGGCACTGGAAATAAAGGCACTGGAAATAAAGACACTTGAAAGAAAGGCACTGGTAATAAAGGCACTGGAAATAAAGGCACTGGAAATAAAGGCACTTGAAATAAAGGCACTGGCAATAAAGGCACTGGAAGGAAAGGCACTGGAAATAAAGGCACTGGTAATAAAGACACTTGAAAGAAAGGCACTGGTAATAAAGGCACTGGAAATAAAGGCACTGGAAATAAAGGCACTGGAAATAAAGGCACTTGAAATAAAGGCACTGGAAATAAAGGCACTGGAAGGAAAGGCACTGGAAATAAAGGCACTGGTAATAAAGACACTTGAAAGAAAGGCACTGGTAATAAAGGCACTGGTAATAAAGACACTTGAAAGAAAGGCACTGGAAATAAAGGCACTGGTAATAAAGACACTTGAAATAAAGGCACTGGAAATAAAGGCACTGGAAATAAAGACACTTGAAAGAAAGGCACTGGTAATAAAGGCACTGGAAATAAAGGCACTGGAAATAAAGGCACTTGAAATAAAGGCACTGGCAATAAAGGCACTGGAAGGAAAGGCACTGGAAATAAAGGCACTGGTAATAAAGACACTTGAAAGAAAGGCACTGGTAATAAAGGCACTGGAAATAAAGGCACTGGAAATAAAGGCACTGGAAATAAAGGCACTTGAAATAAAGGCACTGGAAATAAAGGCACTGGAAGGAAAGGCACTGGAAATAAATTAAATGGCATACCTGTGATGTATTACCTTAGATTATTTTTAGAATGTTTACATCAAAATATCTCTTTAGTTTCACAGAAGTACAGCAAACCATATATGTCCTAAACTACACCTGGGGCAGAGCTTATAAAAAGAAAAGTACGCGAGATAAAACTATCAACAAGACTAACTTACATTACCTAAAATTGGCCAAAAATGGCTAAAATGTAAACAAAAGAGTACATGGGTAAGAGAGATTACTGTATATTTTTATACTGCGTGGAGCCTTGAAGAATCTGGCACGTTATATATACTGTGACTTACTCTCTATGAGTCATTGATTCCGTTGGAAATGGAATAAAGTTGTAATATGCGTATAGGACACCTGTCACAATAAAGCTGACAACCAGTGCCGGGATAATAGAGACAAGGAGGCCGGGCACCCGTAATCTAGAAAAGGGATACGAAAAACAGTTCATTAAAATCAAACAAAGACTGTTTCGTGCGTTACTAAAATTTAATTACGATAAACGGTAATATTTATTAGGCTTGGGATATATTTACATACGTAGTTTTTGACAGCTTTCCCGTTTTATTGATTTATTTGATGAGTTACAAGCAGCTACAGCCAGTCTACTACATAGGGAAGAGTGCAATGCATTGTGGGTGAATGAATTTTATAGAAAATCCTGGATCAATTTCACACACTTTGATGGGTATTTGTCATAAAACGATAAATTCTTACAATTACAAAATTCTAAATGAAATGTGTTTTGAGAGGAGCACAGTTTCTTCATAAATATAAATATGTTGACATACTTCTATATCCCTAATATCTTTTCTCAAATGACATTTAAAATTTTATCTCCTCGATGATACTTTCTAAATTTCAATGATGAGGGGCATTGCAACAGCATTTGAGTATTAAGATAATAGTGATTTCTTGACCTGCAAATATTCAAAAGTATTTTTCGAAATGGATGGAAAACTTTGATTATTTACAATTCTAACCACCTATCAATATTTACATAAAGGCGTTATTGCATTTAAAAAATAATAACATGATTGAGATCAATGAACTGCTCTTCATTATTTTTCTTCTATGTGTTAATTAATTGTAACTCATACCTTTGCTTGCTATTATATCCTGAAGACAAATTTGTACAAACAAATACCATAACATTATTGAGATCAAATATTTTGATTAATTTGAAGACACTTTGCCAACCGTGACCAACTACCGTATCACAATCGAAGGATACTCTTCCTTGTCACAAAGATTGTACCTTTATTAATGGAAAGTTATTGCTTTCTGTTAATGCAGCTTTATTCGTGTCATCGCCTACTAAAGCATCTCGTTCAAAAGTGGACTCACTCGCGGCAACCAGCTCGAGCATTATGATAGGTAAGCAAGGTTCCTTCTTTAATACCAGGAATATTCCTAGCAGAGCCATTGTATTCTTAGATATCAGATATGAGAAGCTCTATGTCAAAAAGAGTAATCTTTTTACAAAACAAATATTACTCTATGGTTGATAGTTATTAAAATTACAAGTAATTTAATTTTCCTGATATAAGCTCCAAGATTGTACAAGCAATTGCAATTTGTTAGTGACTTATTGTACAGCAATTAAAGTTCTTTTGAAAGCTAAACTACACAATGAGAGTATCAAGGCTTCAAATTCAAATTTTAAATGTTTTTGAAACCCAGGGGATGGGATTTTTCAGGTGGAAGACAAACTAAGACGGCAAGGCATGCAAATAGGTCTTTTTACCCTTATAGCAACTTTCTCCAAGGAAAGAATACGTGAAGACCCCAACATTGCAACACAATAATATTTAAGCAACTCTTCTTTAGCAATACAGCGTTCCCACAACATAAATATATCGCCATCTTCTGCATCCTCCAATGGTATTGCTTCCTTAATCTTCCTCAGGTTTCTTCTTACAGAACTCTCCCTGCTTTCACCCCTATCTCAAATTTACGGTAAGTTTTCACTCCCCCTCCCTCCCAACTATTATATCTGCTAATTAAATAGTGATCCCCCTTTACATGGGCGTTTACTACTACAAAACAAGTATTTTGACCAAAGAATAACGAAGTAAAATAAACACACAATCTCTTAAAAATCAATACTATTGAAACTTAGTAAGTCAAATATGATATGATTATGTTATTATGAAGTTGTTACTAATAATTTTCTTTGAAAACTACCAGGATGATATTTAACTTGACAAAAATATTAGGTGACAAAAATGAGCTCCTAGCGTTTCTTGTCTTTCTGAGTACCTGCCTATTACTTTCCTTGAGGCGAAATTCTAGACATGATGAGTGCACAGGGAGTTTCAACTTGGGAGTTAAAGCCCATATTTAACACCACGACCATAATCCAGTGATAACATTAAAGAACATGTTACAATCAGAAGCATAGTGTTCGTATGTGTTAGAAATGTGGCCACTTAGCGAAAAGGGAATGGAGAAATCATATCTAAATCAAAGTGCAAAGCTACTTTGGAGATGTACAAGTGTTCATAAGACAGTGTCCCTTAATGCAGACTAGATGAGATGCTGAGGCAGCACAGATAAATAGCCTGATCTCTTGTAACAAATTACGGTGGAATGGGCACATTATGAGAATAGGGAGTTCATCAAAGATTCGAATTCAGAATCGCAAGCTTCTTTCCACTGATTTGAATAACTACTGTTAAAAGCTTCGTCAAGTGATTTCGGCTCATTGATATCAGCAATCAAAGATTCCATAGAAAAACAACTGTCACTAGCTTCATATACCTCATCCATAAATCTCTGAGGTGGTCGACGTTCTGTTTGTGGGGGGAGGTTTGCTACTTGACGCATAAACTCATTTTCATATGCCACTCCCACTGGCTCAGAATTCTCTGCTTCTTCTTCAAAGATTTGATAGTCTTTGATTTCAGAGGTTAACATGTCATCAAAATCAAATACACGTAATTCTTCCGAATCACGTTTAGCCAAAGAACAAAACTTCAACTCTTCAAAAATAACGTCCCTACTACGATAGAATTTCTTTGCTTCGATGTCATAAACCTTATAGCCTTTAGTTCCATCTGGAAACCCAACAAATATACACTTCTTCGATTTCGGATCGAATTCCTTCTTTGGTTATCTTGTATATGCATGTAACATAAGTATCCAAATACGCGGAGATTCGATACATCAGGTTTCTCACCTAACCAGCGTTCATTAGGTGTTACATCCTTTAGTGAAATTGTAGGACTCCGGTTCTTTAAATAAGCTTCTGTGTTGACAGCCTCAGCCAAAAAATTTAATAGTAAACCAGAATGGAAAAGCATAGATCTCGCTGCTTCTACTCGCATGCGTGTAAGCTAATTATATTTTGGTCGGGAAGAGAGGATTTAAAGTGTTAGGCCCTGTTTACATGAGCTCGAGACGAAATCTCAGCTCTACAATTCTGGACAAAACTTGTTGAGAATTTTGGGTCTGTCCAGCAGTACCCCTCCGATCATTTTCAAAACAGTCTTACAGGGTACGACCTTCCGGAAATGCGTAGAAATGAGAATAAATATCTCTCTGCCACTCTTGACGTAAAGGACACTCGATTTTTTCACTGTTCCGTGTCACGTTGCTATGTATAGATCTCCTTCATTTTTTCACTTCTAAATCTATCTGAGACAACCAGATTTATATCTTATTTTCAGTCTTGCATAACACCTTTTAACCGCAGTGGCTTCACCACCCCTACTCGCTACTACAAAATTACCCATCTGTAACCGCTGCTTTTCAAATCACATGGTGTAGTTCCTCATATGCGAACAAGATCTAATTTCTAACTGGCGGGTATTAGAGTTGTTTGTTTGGTTTTTGATAATGTGGTCATGCTTCTCCTTTTTAGGTAATCTTTCCGTTTCTGAAATGAAAAATTCAGTTTGTCATCCCTTTTAACCGCTGCTAATTTCAAGACTTCCGTTCGTTACCATATATTTTACGGGACACTGTGTAAAATGAGTTGCTTTATATGCTATCGTCAGCATGCACAAAAAATTCTCATTTTTATTCCATGAGAATAACATGATGTGTCACACCAACCTCGTATGTACTTTCTACAACACAATGATCCTTCATATTGAGAATAGCTCATGCTAATATGGTTCATAAAAAACATCAGCCGCTTGCTTTTAAATATCAGTTGGGAGGATAACTGCGATTGCCTCTTTAGTAAAAACCAATTCTGATAGAGATATTCGTAACTTTGGGAATTGTCTTTGTGATGGGTACTTAATTTTTTTAGTCCTGAAATGTATCCATTTTCGAGGGATGTGCGGATGTGCACTGTTTCTGTGGCTTGAATAAGCTGATGCAAGATCGGTAAATGTAGACTACTGTTTCAATGGACGGATTCTTTACAGGAATTCTGTACATTTGCTTGCATTGGTGTTTTGTCGGATTTCTTTCTCCAACTTGTGTTCTTTACCCCCGTGCTGGCAGTGGATATACGAAGGGCTGAGGTAAGTGCTTATTCAACAGGTCCTTTTTGTAGACAAGGGGGGGACAGTGTAGTCAGCCATCAGTTCAAAGAGACATCTTGAATCTTTTTAGAACAAAAGAGGACGTAGATATGCATAAGCGCTTAATATGGGTAATATTGCTTTAGATAGTTCATTAAACTTCAGGTATAGTTGTGGATGAGCCTATGCATATTAGTACGCCGAGGTATTGCTGTTCAAGTGAATATTTTACCAATGAGGCTATACTTAATACTTGGCATATCATTATCTTTATCGTAGATGCCAGATTTGCAGTCTATTGAAGAACAATTCCGGCGTGGGTTCAACTTACCACTTGGATTTACCGATGGTAAAGAGAATTTGCTTTTTATTTTCCTTGGTCGGTTTTTTCTCGCCCAGATGAGTGTAATAGGCTCGTCCATGGCTGACAAGGGTTACATTTAGGTGGTAAAATGGTATTATGACAGTTGATAGGTCTACGCCGGTATTTTAGGGTCCGTTTCATGTTTAGATGGGGTATGTGATATTTGCGCTTGGAAATAAGTAAGGAACGTATCCATGGAAGCAGTCAATCAACCAGTCTCTACTATTTGTAACTGTTTGATTATGAATTGACGATCCCGTACACCTTATCAGATGGCCATTCTATCATATACCGTAAATTACCGATTAAGCGCCCGAGCTCAAATAAGCGCCCAGTTTGGGAAAATATTTCTTACCAGCTCCCAGGTCCAAATAAGCGCCCAGGTCTGGACAGCGAAGACTAAAGAAATGTGGGGTTGTAATAATGAAGAGAGGAAAACTAGTGAGATTTGATGGTATTCACCTGCCTGAGGGAGAGGTGATTAGGGAAGGTAGACGAAAATGGATACACGTACCTTGGGGTATTAGAGTTAGACGATATTAAAGAAAAGGAAATGAAGTCCAAGGTAATCACAGAGTATAAAAGGAGATTGAGGTTAATTCCCAAATTAAGTCCGAATGGGAGAAATAAGATTCAAGCCATTAATACTTGGGCAGTTGCCCTTGTAAGATATGGTGGAGTAGTTATTGATTGGAGGGTGGACGAGTTACTGATTGGAGGGTGGACGAGTTAAAGAAGATAGGCAGAACAATTGACCATGTATTGGGTTTTTCATCCAAAAGGAGATATTGATAGACTCTATGTAAAGAGAAAAGACGGAGATAGAGGTTTGATCAGTATCGAAAACCGTGTACGGTAGGAGGGACACAACTTGGGCATATATACTAGAGAGTTGAATGAGGTGCTTCTGAAGGGAGAAAATGTGGTGTACTTGTAATGAAGATAGGGAAAGTTGTAAGATGTGATGGAATAGTGCTTCCAAATAGTGAAATAATGAAAGAAATAGAACACGCTTTCAGCACGTATTATAGAGTTCAGCACAGTTTCAGGGTAGCCGTTTTCCAAGAAGATCGATTTTATGATCACCATTTCCGCATCCACGTACTCAGGGGAACATATTTTCTTTACTCTATTGGTCAGGCATTTGACCAGAGCCACCTTGCGCTTCTTCCAGCTGAACGAATCCCATCTAATGTATAGTCCGGTGAACGTCAGTTTCTTGTAAGTACTCGTAACAAAACCAAACGAACTAGTTTTTCTAACGCAAACATCTAAGACTTCGTTCGTGATATCTTAGGAATGGTAGTAAAGTGACTCTTGTGAAATTTTCCAGTAACGAACATCTTTTTCTTGAAATACGTCCAGTAATCACCAGTAAAAACAACGAGTGACACACGTTTCTTCACAGGCAGACAATCCGATATGCAAACCCAGCCTCTCTTTCAAACGTATGTGAACGAGACTTTTCTTTTTCGAAAAGGTCTATCCAAACACATGGATATTGCAAACATAGATAGTTACTGTAATAGCTAGAAGATGATTATAATCCAAATATTTAACACAAGAAACATGCCGCCCAAACATTTACCCAGAGCATATTGACCAGCGGATACTTATACCCAGGTGATTAGAACCAAGTACAAAACTGCACGACACTACATTGAGAGAAAACCTACCAAACTGTCAATAGAAAGATGTACAAAAATTAAAAGAGTCACCCGCACTTCTTATACATTTCAGTTACTATTGTGTTCAACAGGAGAGCCTTTCCCCTAACAACCATAGACAGTATTGTTCTCACCTTGAATGCAAACAAATATTATACTTGATTACGTATAAAATCAGTAAAAAGTAGTAGATATCAAAGAACGCTGCATCAGTCATCTTTATTTCCAGCACTAGAAAAATTCTTGTAAAAATAGATACCGAAACTCACCGTTTTACAATACTGTCATGAAGTTGGTATTAGAAGGTCTAGTCTCGGCTCCCAAGAAACCGGACAGTAAGATCTCAAATTAGTCTTTCTGGTATGCAGCGTTACAATGACAGTTACATTATCTTTCTTTCCAGATTGAAAAGGATGCACGTAGTGACGATGAAGAGAGTGAAATGGAGGAGAAGAGTCAAGATCGTATCATTAACAAAAAGAATTATCAAATTATCAAAAGCAACCCCTTCACTCATCAAATTATTAACAACAACTCCTTCACTTATCAAATTATCAAAATTATCAAATTATTAACACCAACGTCTTCACTCATCAAATTATTAACACCAACTCCTTCACTTATCAAATTATCAAAAGCAAGTCCTTCACTCATCAAATTATTAACGCCAACACCTCACTTATCAAATTATCAAAAGCAACCCCTTCACTCATCAAATTATTAACACCAACTCCTTCACTTACCAAATTATCAAAAGCAACCCCTTCACTCGTCAAATTATTAACACCAACTCCTTCACTTATCAAATTATCAAAAGCAACCCCTTTACTTATAAAATTATTAACAACAACTCCTTCACTTAGCAAATTATCAGAAGCAAGTCCTTCACTCATCAAATTATCAATAACAACTCCTTCACTCATCATATTATCAAAAACAACTCCTTCACTCATCAAATTATCAAAAGCAACTCCTTCACTCATCAAATTATAAAAAGCAACTCTTTCAATCATCAAATTATTAACAAGAACTCCTTCACTTACCAAATTATCAAAAGCAACCCCTTCACTCATCAAATTATTAACACCAACTCCTTCACTTATCAAATTATCAAAAGCAACCCCTTCACTCATCAAATCATTAACACCAACTCCTTCACTTATCAAATTACCAAAAGCAACCCCTTCACTCATCAAATTATTAACACCAACTCCTTCACTTATCAGATTATCAAAAGCAACCCCTTCACTCATCAAATTATTAACAAGAACTCCTTCACTTACCAAATTATCAAAAGCAACCCCTTCACTCATCAAATTATTAACACCAACTCCTTCACTTATCAAATTATCAAAAGCGCAATGACCATGTATTCTTATGTCCGCTCTGTCTACCACATTGTTGGAGTAAGACTCCATGCGTAATTTGAAGTTTCTCATTAGATTTAAATGTTTCAATTCATCTGCGGTTCAAATATCTATATCTTTACAAACCGTTCCTTCACTATCGACTTTCCCTGATTTTCCCTTTCTTCGCATATGACCAGCAATCATCCGTCAATATAACTCCTCAACTATGGTAAGCGACTCCTGGCTCCTGAAGAGGTATCCGAGGTATTAGGATTTAAAGGATAGTGAAAATAAGCTCCAAGCTAAGTTCATTCACTAAACTTCATCATCTTATGATAGCAATCCTCCTAAACAATTCTCCTCTTGAAATGGTAGCATTGTATGACACCGTTTTCATCTGACACTTCGACGCAGGTCTGCTTCTCCTCCAGCAGGAGACACGAAGCTGCTATCGCCTCCAGTACTACAACGGAAGAAGATAAAAATACCAAACGCAATTTAAAATTCGGGGCAGGTTTATTTTTCTTTTCTTTCATATGCAGTCGATCATTTGGCAGTGTATTTTCTTTCTCTTCATCAAATGTTCGACCTCGACATAAGAATTTTCTTGGGGAGGGGGGAGTGATCGAAAATTTGCGAATGTATGTCCTAATACACCCCTGTGGTTACCAACGTGTTTACTTCTGAAACAAATTGAGTGTTTCTTACCAGTACCATATGTCAAGTTCCACAAGTGCCGGAAATATCTCTTTGCAATCTCTCAGTGCAGCCCCCTGATAAGCAGTGGGCCTTTCCCCACGGACCTTTTCTTTCCAAAAGGGAAATACCTCTTTCCTCCGTTTGTAACCAATCTGGAAACTTGTTATTGAAAACTGCCAATAACCTCACTTGGACACATACACAAAAATGGGTACGGGAAATTCAATGGGTACAGGAAATTCATCAATTAATATTTGTGTTTTGGCTTTGAGCCAGTATACATTTTTTTTTTCATGAGGAACCCAAATGCTAACGCTTCAGCCCTCAAATTAGCTAAAAAGTTAAGCAACTTGCTTAGCAACCCTCAGCCCTGACAGTTAGGGACTTTTCGCAGAACAAAATTACAAGTTTTCTTCAAAATAAAGACAGAAGAATTCTTTTCTGATTTGAAACAAATACTTAACGAGCTATTTACATGTATAACTCACTGTAAGTAGACAGAGGAAAAACTAGATATTGTGTATATTTATGTCTGAGGCTGTAAGTTGTGTTAATTGATCGTTGCAATTGTCAAAGATCCAGCGATCTTGGTTGATTTCGTTATCATCCACAATTTCTGTGTCATCAATTTAATTTTCACCCTCAGAATAATCAAATATATCTTCTTCAGTTTCTTCATCCTTTTCTGGAACTACCGAAGGTTCTGCTGGATTGGTTTGTGGCTGAAGTGGAATGGGAAGTGACACCTTGTATTCAGGAAGACCTTCCGGGTTGATGTTCTTGTCATCACTGCTCAAGCAACCCGTTTCTCAAATAACCTCCTTCTTAACTTGTCGTATGATTTCTGACTTAGGAAACTCGCATTTATAGAATTCGAATTTATTTTTGAAACCACTGCATTGCTTTACATAGGAAACTCGCACTTGGAATGTTTAGCATTAGGGTACCTTATTACTTTACGGTGTGAAATTTTTCCATGATTTCATGATTCAGTATCACAGAGAAAAAATAACCTTAGCAACCTGTTAAGCAACTTTAGCCCTAAAAGTGTATCATACCCTGACATGCATTAAACTAATGATGCTGTAGGTGATCCTTTAGAAGAGACCTGATGGTGGCTTTCTCTGGTGCCACATCATTGTTATCTTCATGTTCATTCTAAAACATTCTTAGCTGTCCAAGGTCATTCAGGAACGGTCGGCCTGGAAGCTGAGAGAGAAAAAGGGTGGGTCGAAACAACAAGTATTCAATGACCCATTACTAAATATGCAGTAAGCAGTTTTTTCATGACACACAGGGGTCTAGAAATTATATACATCTGGAAGATTAATTAAGGACTGAAACAATTCCTTATACAATATAACAATTGTCAGAGAAATTTGGAGTAGCATATGATTAATTCTAACTTGCAAAGAAAAAATCTACATGGTCCAAACATCTACAATATAAAACGATTAAAAAGGGAACTATTGTCTGAGGGATCTACACTCCACGTACGCCTCAAACAAGTGATATACCTGTTGCAAAGAGGCACAGTAAATACTTAAAGGAGATAAATTCGTGTTAAAATTCTCGTACTTTGTCCTAAAAACAGAAACGTGAGATAACACAGAAATATGCATTCCTTAAAACATTTTGAGGAAGAGAGCCATTCTCCAGTTGTAACCATCCTTCAAGGGCTTTAAATGACTTTCCAATAGCTGTATGTACCTTTGTTTGGGTAAAATAGGTAAAAAAATTATCGAGCCTTGAGCAAAAGCTAGTTTCTATTGTTTTTATTGTTTTTATATTGTATTTTAACTTTAAGCTTTTATAGTCTGTTTTAGGTTTTATACAATAAATTTTTTTTTAAACTCAGATTTTATTTCACCATAACACCAATACACAGTATGACACTCTCTTACAAAAGGCATATCAATACTGTTACGATATACACAGTTCATAAAATTATGAACTGGGTTCATTTAACAAGGTTTTGATAGGCATGATTTAATGTTTGAAAGGGCGTATCTCATCGATTGCTCAAGGTATGGTTCTCAAATTTGGACAGGTTGTCTATGTCAACAAGAAGAAAGCAACGAGTTCAAAAAATTATCAAATTCCTGATATTCAGTAAATCATGACGTCACACTTTAGTACTCTATTCGACCCCCTACGTGCCGCCAGACACCACAAATTCCTGTGTCAGACACTATCTAGTGCAACCTTTCATGAGGTAGCCTTCAGAGCATAAAAGTATCATCATTCACAGGGGTCAAGGATAAATAACAAAAAATGAAAGAGTGGCTTGCGTCACATCACAGGAAAACAGAAGTGTAGTGCCTGTTCCTAATCAATCTGCACTATGACGTAGATGACTGTTTCCTTTGTTTCAGAACGTTTATTTCTTTGATAAATCTACGTCCAAGCCAGGAATATAATTTACTATTCCGTAACGTTCACTATAGTACAGATACCAAGAAATAACTGAACAGAAATCTTGAGACCGCTTTCCTAAATTTTAAAAGTTGGCGGATGACTTGGAACAACCTTAATCAATCAACTATGATTCCACTTACTTCGAAAAGTCCACTATCACCTGCAAAGAGAGAAAAAAGGCAGGTTAGTTGTCTCCTTGCAGTACACCGTTTAAAAACAAGTAAAGGAACAAACCCCCTTTCATTTCTACGCGTTAAATGTCTTTCTTACCGACAGTGCGCCAAAGTACTTGGATTTCCTCACGAAAACAGTTAAAGTAAGAGGCCATTCATCATCTGAGTTAATAATATTTTAAGTACAAAATTATACTGCCACTAGTAAGATAGGTACAATGGCACTTACAAACTTGACAACTACGTTGGCTTTCATAGCAATAGACTAAGTGTCAATCATGAGTCTTCAGAGATACAGTCTCTCCAGCTCTATAACTCTAAAACCCGGTAACTACATCCGTCAAAAATCATGCTGCTTTCCTTTTGTTATCTTTACTTGAAGGCACAGTGAGTTCTTTTCCCTTTGGAACTAGTTAATGTAATACTTTAGCAATAGAGGTTATTCAACTTTCCTTGTGAGTTCAAAAGGACGAAGAATGTTTGGGTCTTAGGCTTTTTCAGATGTGCCATTTTGAAGACTGCTATGTTTACATTTGTTTTTCAAACTTTTATGTCAGCAGGGAGGTTTAGGAATACTTGATTATTTATTAAGATTTATTATTTAGATTTGGACTATGGTCCGCAGCTTAAATAGTCTAGTGCCCTCCTTGCATTTCTTCTTCGTCTTCTTCTTTTTCTTTCGGCTCCTCCCTTTTTAGGGGTCGCCACAGCGGTCTCCACGCAAGTCTGTTGTTTGCTTCCTCCTCCGTCACGTCAACCACCCTCATGTCCTCCCTGACCATATCCATGAACCTTCTCTTTGGCCTCCCTCTCCTTCTCCTACCCGCTATTCCCATCTCCAGCATCCTCCTTGCATTTATTATTATGCATTATTGTCAGCGTTCACGATTCCCAACATGCAAAATATGATGCAAATATGAAGTGTGCTTTACTGTTCATGACCACCTCGGCATTCTTTTCTTCTTCTGGTATATTTTGTCCATTCGCATCCGCTTCCCTTTGAAGTCTTCTGCAGCTTACTCTACAAGAGCTGCATTTTATAATGAAGGTTCTCGAAATTAACATAACATAGAAGAAAGAAGAAATATATGTAGCCTGGTGTAGCAGGCACCTTATAAGCACGGTTGCTCCCTTTCCGGCCCTAGAAGTAAGGGGCAACATGTTAGTTCTACAATAGCCTTAAAGCAAGTCATAAAACAAGAGGAAATTGGCAGAAACCAACGTGCCGAGAAATGCGCGCCCAAAAACGTCTACATGTGCGTAAAGAATAATGCTTGTTCACCTCGTCACCAGTCCACCGTATACAGTAAACAGACAGGTCTGCGGCATCGTAGAAGCGAGGCTACGTAAATAGACGTTTCTCTACGTAGCACTACTTAGTTAGGCCGTTTGTTGATTAGTGAGAAATTATACGAACAGTACTTAGCTAGTCAAGGTTGGTTATATATAATGCTAAAAGTGGGCTACATAGGATGCTCACAGTGGTAAAGGTGGAAGGCATTTCTACAGCTGGGTGTGGGGTGTGGTCACAAGTGTTTACAGTTAGTTGCTACCTAAGTAGAGGCCTTCTTTACGTAGGCAGCATGAAATGGTTAGCTACTTCGTCAGTTCGTTGCTTAGTTAACATGCTCAACTTACTTGCGTAAGTCAGTTAGTTCATTAGTTAGCTAGTTAGTTGGATAGTAAGTAAGTTCGTTAGTTCGTTAGTTACTTAGTTGGCATATTAGTTACACTTACAAACGGTAGCAGGCTAGTTATTAAGTATTTATTTAGTTAGTTCGAGGCTAAGCGAGCGAGTAGTGAGTAAAGTCTTACTACAAGGCAAGACAACAGCTTGTCATGTAGGCTTACCTGACTAAGATCTGCCAATCGACTGCCATAATACGGCCGCTCCTGGTGTAGCAGGCACCTTATAAGCACGGTTGCTCCCTTTCCGGCCCTAGAAGTAAGGGGCAACATGTTAGTTCTATTTCCCAACAGTTTTTCAAATTTTGATGCATTATTGGAATAAAATCCTAGCGTTGATATCTCTAGCGTTAACAATTTCAGATTTTGATTTCGGTCCACAAGGTCATCTGGAAGATTCCGGTAATAATACTTGGATACAGAAAGGGATGTGGTTGGGGGCATATGTTAACTTGTTCTTAACTGCTTTCTTGCTTAAATTTACTGGACAAAGTAACAAAGATTTCCAAGTGTATATACTTATAACAATAATAATAATAATAATAACATCAAACAATCTAGTTCTTGCGTCGTTTAGTACACTATGTTGTGAGGATGTTGAACTATTTTAGAAAGAAAAGATGATATAGGCACGTCCAAAATTTGCAATGTAGAGCTTTGCACACGCACATTTGCGGATTCTTAGACGTGATGGATTTGAAAATTGCCTTCCAAACATTCTCACATTTTAAAAAGTTTAAGAAGTTTTGGTTTGTCAATCGTGTTAACTCGTCATATTTTCTGAAAATCACAGTATTTACTAGAGTGCACATAATTTTCCGAATATCAGTACATATCCTCCTTAAAATAGGAATAAACCTACTGCATCCTCATATGCGAGGTCAACCAGACTAACTTCGCATATCCCCAAAGTCCTGAAAGTGTGCCTGCAAATCAACAGTCATGGCGTTGGCATTTAAGATCCTCAGAGACAAGAAAGCATTACATTTTATGCTAAAGCGGTGTCACTTTATTTTGGTTTTGCAGATATAGGTAAATAAAGGTACGATGTTCCACTCGCTCAAAGTAATAGCAATGCAGACTCAAACATTCACGGAACCAATCAAAGTGAAAGTCAGTCATAGTGTTGCACTACATTTCTTTCTGTGTCTAATTATTTTTAGTGGAAGAACATATCCAAAATAAAGTAAAATATACCTTTTGAAGTTCTACTTGTTTCCATTCTGTATCCTTGAAAAAAGGATGGTCCTTGACTTCATCGGCGCTATAATACAAATATAATCATCAACTATACACAATAGCCAAGACAGTATGAATAATTGATATGTAAATCGTTGTCTATGTTGAAATGTCGCTGCTGAAACATGAAAAAACTCCCAGGATCACAACAGTAGTACTGAGGCCAACCGCGTGGAACGTGGATTCGATTATCGAGTTACATCAGAATGTTAAGTTCAGTCGTGGAAGCAAAATAGTGACCAAAATCTCATGATGTTGAAAGATTCCATGCATGAAAACATTAAAAATACGATCGACGACCGAAGTCTATGCTCATGCACGAACAGAGTCAACAACAATTTCTATGTATATACATCAATACGGCCATACACGGGTACAGAAACGTACATGTACGTATACGGGCAAAAACACGTAAATATACAAGTGGGCATCCATATCTACAATTACAAATTGCACAAAAACAGTATTAAGTTTGTTTCAATGAGTTTTTCTCAGAAGGCTACCGGACCACTGAAACACTGGCTTCTTGAACTGAAGGTATAGTGACCACCGACAGATTAACTATTACAGGAAAAGATACATTAAAAAAAATACTTGTTGGCATAAACCTTTACCCGTCTCAATAACTAGCAGAGTAAAGCAAGACGAATGGAGTGAACTCCAAAGGCCAGCAGTGTCGTGGAATAAATTATTAGCGCAAATACAGGTCTTTGCAAAGTACATTACAAAGTGAAATCAACAGCCGCAGGGCGTAGTTTTATGGCACTAAGAGTGATAAGATAAACGATCTTTGTTTTAAAGTGTGGAATAATGGTTATTAACAGAGAAAAGATAAGTAAAATAATAGAATTCAAGTATTAAATGGAGATACTAACACAAATGTTAGTAAAAATGGGCATAGATATCTAGGTATCACAAAGAGTGATATAATGAAAGAGAGAGAGAGAAGTAAAAGACGTCTTTAGAACAGGGTACCTGAGGAGAACTCGACTAGTTCTAAAACCAAAATTGGATGGCAAAAACAAGGTGAAAGCTATTAATATCTGGGTGAAATTCCTTATGAGATATGCAGGCAAACGTAAGTTGAGGAAGCAAGAACTTCAAAAAATCGATAGGAAAACACGTGAACGTATGTCACAATGCATAAGGAATTACATCTGAGAAGTTACGTAGCAAGGATACATGTTAAATGGAATAGAGGTGGAAGACGTCTAATGTGTTGCGAGGATTTTTAGATCGAAGGAAAATGGTCTTGCTTAATATATAAAAACCAGTAATGAAGCAATGTTTAACAGCTGCACGAATTCAAGAACATCTGAAACTTGATGAGGCGAAGTGGTTTGGTTTTTGAATAATATCAGACAGAATGAACATGAACAGGAGTGGCTCACAAAAAAATGTGTAGATAATATGTTTGAGACAAAGATAAAATGGATTGGTAGGGAAGCATACCAACATACAGAGAGGAGTACGACAAGGTGTCTTCTCACCGGACCTATTTAACCTTTATAGTGAAAACATCCTTAGAGAAATTGAAAACATCAAAGGAATAATAGTAGGAGGTTACAACTTGAACAACATTCGATATGCAGATGATACAGCTCTCATCGCAGATTCAGCAGAGAAACTCCAAGAACTATTGGAGACAGTAAGAAGAGAAAGTGAAAAAACTTCTTCCAAAAGCGGAATCATTGCGTCATCATCCATACTCTCACCCCAGAACGTCCTGTACTCTTTACTTTTGAAGTCATCAATAAAGGTTTTAACGACTGGGGGTAAATTAGCTTTAAGAAAAGTTTTGCGCTCATCTGTGGAATTATCAAGTATTCTCTTGCAATATGGTTTGATGTGCTTCTTGAAATCGTCCTTAGTGTATCCTAATTCACCCAATCGATGTGCAAGGATGATATTGTAGTTGGTACTTGATGTTTTTGTCTCTGCTTCTTCTTCAGCTTCTTCTGCCGATTTGTTTGCTCCGATCTTGTAACCGCTAGTGTCAGTAACCTCTGTATGCATCTGTGAGGGATCAATAAATAATATACAGTTTACACGAAAATGAAAACAGTCAACATTAAATGAGTCGATCTTGTCTTCTGATCTACGATGGATTATTGTTATCGTTTGCTTTATACTTCCATCATGGTAGTAGTAATTTCAAAATATGAGATATCTCACTGGGGGAAAAAAAGGACTGGTGACTGCAAAACACCAAAAAAAGATCAAGTTACGAAGTAAAATTCTCGTTGGTAAAAGAGGTATTAGGGCTTTTTTGTTAAATCAAAACAAAAAATTTGACAAAAGGGGTAACTAGTTAGAATCAATAATGTTAAGGGACTAAGATAAACGTTCGTGTGAAACTCTGCAGAAAAAGTCAATGACATGCAATGAGGCGTTCATGCCAGAATTACAGAAACACGTGAAAGGGCCTGACCGTCGGCCATCCGCGCTTATTTACGATCAAAATATACATATTTTACTTTGATAAAAGCAGAAATTAAATACTCTACTTGGAACGACATAGATATTCGCAAGACAAGGATGCTCAATCCCCATAAACGCTCCTCTTACAGCGCCCCCTTGAACGTTTTAGTCCTCTCAAACGGTGGGGCTGTACCTCCCACTTGGGGAACAAAACTTTGCATGAACACTCAATTGATATTGTGGAAATCCCAAACGTATTTTCTGGTAATTATGACGCTTTTCTCTTCGGCAATCTTAGACTATGTAAATTTACGGCTTCTGATGGGTTTTACGGTTAACGTTGATGGCCATCAACTACTCGCTGGCGCAAAACCAATATCTAATTAAATACAATAAATTTTATTTTACTACCGAAACCTATTAGTGCTTTTTAATCCGTTATTATTCTATATTTGTAGGTTCTTCCTATGTTACCTGGCGAAAGGCCTGTGCTGAATAAAGTCATACAGCCAGCAACATCTGCCACTTCTGCACCGCCTCCACCTCCCGCTCGTAAAAGTGTTAAGCAACGGTCAGCGCCTCAACCACCACTTGACGCAGTAGGGGCAGGACCGCCTATTATACGACCGCCGTTGGAAGGACAAGGGCATCCAGCTGTTACTGTCACGAACTCCACACCTGTGGCACCGTTTGCTAACAAGCAGACTGGCCCTGCACAAAATACACCGGATAAAGGGTATTTTATTGTTGAAGAGTCTCGGCTCTTCAAATTTTCATTCAACTTGATGGAAATTTTGTTAAACTCTGATTCTCGGGGAACTATATTAATCTTCTTACTCTCGTCTTTACATGAGTTTTGTTACGAAAATTCTGTTACAACTTGTACGTTACTTATACAAACAGAACTGCTCATGTCAGAGTAATTTAAGAATCTCACTGTAAAGATAATGACTAGGCTCCAATCGTAGTGTTGACTACTCTCCAATCCTAATGTTGACACAGATAGCATTATCTAGGATACATTGCGTATATCTGACGTATTCATCACATCAATCCTCACGGTATAAAAATTTGTAACAGATAGCATTATCTAGGATACATTGCGTATATCTGACGTATTCATCACATCAATCCTCACGGTATAAAAATTTGAAAGTAAGTCATTTAAGGAGAAATTGGCCGAACAAAAAGAGGTAACCAGATTGAAAAAATCACCGAAGTTCCATCAATTGGGCTATCAGTAAGCAACTTTCTTCATTTATAATTTCGCGAAGAGAGGATTTGAAATGTTAGTTTTGAAAACAACACTAGAGAAATAGAAAATATGTCACCACCATGGGGAATTTCTTCTTGGGTCAAGTCACATTTTGCCGAGAGCCTGGTCTTTAATTGCGTTGAGCTGGATGTCGATGTCCACCGGTGGATCATTGGAAGCTGATGTGGCAACTAGAGAAGTAGAGTATGGTAACATCGGAGGTCACCTAATTCAGTTGGTAGAGCGCACGCCGCAAAAGCGTGGGTCACGGGTTCGATCCCGCTATTGACATAGATACAATTTCTCTTGTGTTCTCTTCAAAACTATCAATTGAAGTCCTTTGCCGTGACCATACACTTAACAGAATACGCTATAAATGATGGCACATGACCCAAATTTCGAATGGCTACAAGTGGATCGCCATTTCCAGACTTACGGCATATGGACTTTCAGCATAATTACAAGGAAGAATTCTGAATGCATTCCATGCGCATAATGAATGTAGTGACGGCACTTAAAAGGGCTGTCTTTTATCTTCTAGTAAAAACGCCAAGCTAAAGTTAGCATCCGACTGCCAAAATACCATGCCCTAGCATCTGCAAACGCTACTTAACTACAGTATATTAAAATACTTGTTTATTTTTTCCAGAAATAAATATATGGTTGAAAGTTACCACAGGGACAGTGGAAGAAGGGGATAAATTTATTGGCATCTGCGTTTGTGTTCCGTATCGTTTTGCCCTCAAAGCACCATTTAGATGGACAACAGTTGTTGGTAACGAAACTAAACAGGTATGAGACTGATGTAAAGAAGCCACAGAATCCTGTCACCTAAATCATAAATGCACGGTTTACACTTTTTTATATAAAGTTTGTTCTGATTACTTCTTAGGAGAGTGTTTTTTTGTGTGTTGTCATGTTGATAGTAAAAGGCTGGCAAAGAGGCGCTTAACCTTATTTTAAATGGGGGCAGGAGGGGCTGTTTAGTAGGCCCACTGCTACATACTTCTGTTCATAACTTTTTAACGACTCTACGTTCGTGAAATTTTGTGACTTTGCCTTGCTTTTAGTAAGGATTATTCTAATTGATAGAATATTTTCAACTATTCTTATATTTTTGCGATATTGGTATTTTGTTATACCGTCATAGTTTGTTTTTTTGACTTTCTGTTTTTGTTAATTTTCTTTGAAAATCATGATCATTTTAAATTTAAACTTAGATATTCTACCCTTTATTCGTAAGAACAATTTGCTTCCATCAAATGAGATTAGGGGATGATGAAAAATAATTCACTTTTCGCGAAAAAAATGATAAAATAGGTTGTGAAATAAGGGGGACGTTGTTAGAGAAACTTAATAGGCAATATATGCAGAACGATTATGAGAAAATCACATCTTTCGAAGAATTTTGTAGAAACAGCAATTTAAAAGTGACATTTTGCATGTTTTGGCGTTACTTCTTCAGTTCTAACGCTAAAAATAAAGAAAAATCGGATAGGCGAAGTTAGTAAAGACCGAGTCCTGCAGTAAAAAGGGAAGAGCGACTGATTGTCATCGCCTACACTGAAGATTAACAATAAGTACTAAGAAAGGGTTGTACAAGTATATGCATCATTATTTCGCCATAACGCTTGCGTGTTATGATGAAAATGAGAAAATCGTGGATAAGAATCACTGCAAGATTATTACTGGTAGATTAAATGCAAAAGCTGGTCACACTACCAATGTGATGGATTAGGTGTTGGAGAGTTGGGTCCACAGAAACAAACAAAAAAGGAACAAAACTGATTTTGCATGTAAGATCAAAGAAACTGATGGTGGTAACTAATTACTTCAGCAAAGAACGAAATTGATCATATTTTGAGAAACAGAAGAAGCATGGTCCAATGTATAAATATCATCCAGGGAGTCGACATTCGGAGCGACCATAAGTTGATAAGAGGTACTCTCAAGCTAATCAGCAACAATACAAAATGCTAAGTTCAAGACCGCTCAAAGTCAGCATGGAGGCATTGATGTTGAGGAAAGACGAATTAACTAACTTAAGCTGCAAAATCTATTTGAGAAGATTAAATTAGAAAATGACGCGGAGGAACGGGCAGAAAAGATTACAGGAAGCATCTAGATGTGTATATTAGAAACAACACGTAGTGACCAAAAAGCCAAGAAAGAAAAGTTGAAAGTTAAAACCGAAGAGCTGGTGAAGAAGAGAGATGTGTTAAACAAAATGAAGCTATCTCATAGAACTTCCAATATAAAAAATTGTGAAAGACCACCAGAAAGAGAATAAGGCAGGATATCAAGCAGCATAAATCTCTTAAATACTACGGTGACAAGTACACCGATAAACTATAGGGAGAACGCCAAGGACTTTTGTTTCAACTAGGCCAGAAAACTACCAATAGACAATCATTCACTAGAACGTCCAATAATTGCTCTAAGAAATTCGTTTAGTAACATACGCTTAAGTTTAAACACTTGACTTCTGTTTCAACTAGGCCAGAAAACTACCAATAGACAATCATTCACTAGAACGTCAAACAATTGCTCTAAGAAATTCATTTAGTAACATACGCTTAAGTTTAAACTCTTGACTTTTGTTTCAACTAGGCCAGAAAACTACCAATAGACAATCATTCACTAGAACGTCCAATAATTGCTCTAAGAAATTCGTTTAGTAACATACGCTTAAGTTTAAACACTTGACTTCTGTTTCAACTAGGCCAGAAAACTACCAATAGACAATCATTCACTAGAACGTCAAACAATTGCTCTAAGAAATTCATTTAGTAACATACGCTTAAGTTTAAACACTTAACTTTTATTTCAACTAGGCCAGAAAACTACCAACAGACAATCATTCACTAGAACGTCAAAAAATTGCTCTAAGAAATTCGTTTAGTAACATACGCTTAAGTTTAAACACTTGACTTTTATTTCAACTACGCCAAAAAACAACCAATAGAAAATCATTCACTAGAACGAAAAACAATTCCATTAAGCATGATTTAATACATAATGTAACAAGGGTAAGGATAGTAATACTGCAACGGTTAACAAGGCTTACCATCAATCGAATAGGACGGGTATACTTTCCAATAAATGCTTAAATTTTCACATAGCAATCTCCCAGTTTGGCCCCCTGATAGCACCCTGAAGCAACAGTGTTGACATTGGGTCAAATGCAAACTAACAGTGAGTGGTTCCATGACTACATCAACTCTTAAAATACAGTTAATTATCACTATTTGAATATAATGAGAATGCGTTGTGCACGACGGAATGTGAGTATTTCAATAGTGCCATTCTGCATACATACACTATTTGAATATAATGAGAATGCGTTGTGTACTATGGAATGTGAGTATTTCAATAGTGCCATTCTGCATACATACACTTTTGGAATACAATGAGAATCCCTTGTGATAGATGGAATGTGAGTATTTCAATAGTGCCATTTTGCATACAGACACTATTTTAGTACAATAAGAATGTGTTGAGCACGATGGAATGTAAGTATTTCAATAGTGCCATTCTGCATACATACACTATTTGAATAAAATAAGAATCCGTTGTGCACGATGGATTGTGAGTATTTCAGTAGTGCGATTCTGCTCAGATATGCTGTTTGAATATAATGATAATGCGTTGTGCACAATGGAATGTCAGTATTTGAATAGTGCCATTCTGCATACATACATTATTTGAATATATTGAGAATGCTTTGTGCACGATGGAATGTTAGTATTTCAATAGTGCCATTCTGCATACATACACTTTTTGCATATAATGGGAATGCGTTGTGATAGATGGAATGTGAGTTTTTCAATAGTGCCATTTTGCATACAGACACTATTTGAATATAATGAGAATGCGTTGTGCACGACGGAATGTGAGTATTTCAATAGTGCCATTCTGCATACATACACTATTTGAATATAATGAGAATGCGTTGTGTACTATGGAATGTGAGTATTTCAATAGTGCCATTCTGCATACATACACTTTTGGAATACAATGAGAATCCCTTGTGATAGATGGAATGTGAGTATTTCAATAGTGCCATTTTGCATACAGACACTATTTTAGTACAATAAGAATGTGTTGAGCACGATGGAAGTTTCATTATCTATTCATAGACTTGCATCCCATGTCATGGGACGAAGGGAGAGTTCGTACGTTTATATTTCCCGGGTAGAGGACGATCATCTATCAACCAAGATGATCGTAGTTATGACGCTATATATTTAAAGCCGTATGTCACCCGTAACATAAGTATAAATAAAGCTGCACACTAATGACTAGTTCCAGCATATGATGCAGAGATCCTACTATATGTCTTGTGTAAACTCAGTGGTATGATGTCAAAGGTTGTGAAAGAAAGCTTCACCATTTGCAGATGCTTGCTCAATGCACTCTGCCGAAACGAAAAGCTTTCCTTGCACAAGCTGATAGAGACACCGTCAAGGCAGTTGGAGAGTGTTGCTTAAACTTTTTACATACCCCGGGTGTAAAAATCAAAAAGGAAAAGCTCAAGAAGTTAAAAAAACATCAGGGAGTTATTCGTGTATTAGCATCGCCTCGAGTGAGCTATGCGCGGAAGAAAAAGCTGATAGTTCAATGAGGTGGCTTTTTTGTCTATGCTGATACTGGCCGTCGTTGGATTATTATCAAATCTGCTTTTTAAGCCATAAAACAGTTACCGGCAGTAGTAACTTCAGGCATGCAGTCAGTACATCCATTGAGTCATACGCAACGTATGGTTCTTGTGCCCGAAACATTATACCATTCGTTGGCGAAGAAAAATAGCATCGCTAGCACGGTTCAAGGTATACTACACCCGGAAAAGAAACAATTAGTTGATCCACGTGAGGCTATGAATGCTGCCCTTGATGACCAAAAAGTTAAAACAACACTGCACGGAGAGCAGCTGAGCAATTTTATGCAACTCAAGCAAGACTTGAAGGCGCGGGAAAACTTAACAAAGAGTAAAGTCTTACAGACATTTAGTTAAAGTAATGATATCATGCGTAATGCCTGAACATGTCACTAAATGCCTGCAATATATATGATAATAAATGATAAATGCTAATCATTTATTATAGTTATGAAGAGACACTAGAGGGTAAATATGTGAATACCGAGACTCGTACTCGTCACCTGCGCTTTCTTGCCATGTGCTTTACCAAACCAGGGAGCAACAGAACATCAAAATTGAAATTATAAACTTTATATACATCACGGGAAACAAGATTGAGCACGGTGAAAAAATTTGCTTGCGTAAAAACATTGAATAACAACTCTACGTAGCTTTTGTACAATGGGTACCTTTTCAGTCTTCACTGCAGTGACACTACGATTGGTAACTGTTACTGGGCCATTTTGCGACGGATTGGAAAATGATTTCATTTCGGTAGGTGCTGGAGGCTGTGTAAAAGGAGACATATAAATGGTTTAAAAGAATGATATCAAACTTTATAGTAGTCAACTGATCCATGCTACTGTTGAAAAATATTTAATAATATATATGACGTAAATGGTCCAGGAATTAAGATATCGGTTTACGGCGGGAACAACAATCCCACAACTACAGCCACCATATGATTGCTCATAAACATATGTTAGTGTCATGTTCATAAAGAGAACTTCACGGTAGCTGACCGTAAGGATTTATAAAAAATGGGGCAACTCTATGGCTCCGGTATTATATCCTGCTGAAACAAACTTTAAACAATAAAGCGAGTAGCTTATTTCAAATCCAAACTTTGCACTGGCTTGAACTAACTTGTCTAAAATAGCCTGCAATTTTTATGCCGAGTCTGCATTAAGCACTGCGTCATGAGCATATGTTAGGTTATTTAGATTCTTTGCGGTATCGTCACTCAGTGTTAACGACAGTCACATCAAACCCTTCATCGATCAAAGTCTTGAAGTCACGACTCCAGACTTTATAGAAGAGCCTCTTCCAGATCAAAGAAACAACAGTTTTCAGTTGAGGGCATTTGCTGAGCGCTTTGTACACAAAGTGATTGCAAATGCGGTATCGTCACTCAGTGTTAACGACAGTCACATCAAACCCTTCATCGAACAAAGTCTTGAAGTCACGACTCCAGACTTTATAGAAGAGCCTTTTCCAGATCAAAGAAACAACAGTTTACAGTTGAGGGCATTTGCTGAGCGCTTTGTACACAAAGTGATTGAAAATGCGGTGTCGTCACTCAGTGTTAATGACAGTCACATCAAACCCTTCATCAATCAAAGTCTTGAAGTCACGACTCAAGACTTTATAGAAGAGACTCTTCCAGGTGAAACAAAGAACTGTTTTCAGTTGAGGGCATTTGATGAACGCTTCGTACCCAAAATCATAAAAAATCTTGTAAAGTCGTCGGCTCTTGATGAAAATATTGTCAAGTCTCCAAAAGACCAACAAGATGATTTCAAGAATGAGGATATAGAAACCAAACAGCAGTCCCAACTGGATGAGAGTAACAAGTTTGTGAAAAAGAACAAAGAATACTTTTTTGATGATTGCAAGCACAAAGGCAGCATTGATGAGAAAACAGATGAAGGTAACACATGCAGACTTGTTTGCATGAAACGAATTCAAAAGTTTGAAACTGAGAAGGATGAAATTGCTGCAGCGTTAAGTACTCCAGAAATTTCGCGAAATGAATTTTCGGTTGGTCATATAGAAGTAGGAGTCGATGCAGAGCATGAACGAAGTGATGAGGGTTTTGTTGAAAGAAACTGTTAAGGGTAACAGCATTTGTTTTGAGATTTGTCAATAACATTAAGAGGAATGTAGCTGACAGAAAGACAGGCAGTCTTTCTCAACTAGAGATAGGAGAAGCAGAGAAGTTATGGATAGAATGCAGCCAGAAACAGATCAGAACTAGTAATGGCTTTAGTCAGTTGAAGACTCAGTTAGGTGTAGTAGAAATAGATGGGTTACTTAGATGCAAGGGGAGGCTGGGCCAATCAGATCTGGATTTAGGGGCCAAGTTCCCTATTCTATTACCACGAGACAACTACATCACTGAATTGATAATTTGGGCTTGTCATTTAAGAGTACTTCATGGAGGTTTAAGATTGACCCTTGGGGAGGTAAGATCCATTTATTGGATACCCAGGGGGAGGCAATACGTGAAGAAAGTCATCAACCATTGTGTAACCTGTAAAAGGTTAGAAGGTATGCCATACTCAGCTCCACCATCAGCAGATCTACCATCATTTAGGGTAAACGAGGCACCACCATTTAGCAGTGTTGGGATAGATTTTGCAGGCCCATTATATGCCAAGGGGCAAGGTGGGATGATGTCAAAGGTGTATATTGCCCTGTTTTCATGTTGCACTACTAGAGCAATTCATTTAGAGCTGGTAGAGGATTTATCATCTGCTTCATTTTTACGAAGCTTACGTCGGCAAGTGGGCAGAAGGGGAGTTCCACATACCATTATTTCGGATAATGCTTTGTCATTTAAGTCAGCATACAAGATTTTGAAGAAGTTACATTCAGACAAGGCAGTGGCACAATTTATGGATGAGAAGAGAATAGAGTGGAAGTTCAATTTAGAACGTACTCCGTGGGCCGGAGGATTTTATGAACGCATGGTTGGAGAGCTGAATATATCTGTTTATCGTATCCTGTAGAAAATCATAAACAAACTAATAATGGATTTGTATCCGAATATAGATAAGAAAATTGGATTTTAAATTGATGTAGATGCCTAGTACAGATTGCAGAGCTGCATCTTATAAAAGCTTTATTTTAATTCTGCATAGTCCATAAGGTAACTTGGTTCAAATTGCATATCCATAGAGGGGTTATGCCTAGTACAGATTGCAGTATTGCTCCTTATGAAAGCCTTGTTTTAATTCTACATAGTCCATAAAGTAACTTGAATCAAATTGCATATCCATAGAGGGGTTATGTGTCTTGTTCTATTGAACCTTAGTTGTGGTGCAACTTCACAATTATACCCTTCTGCGAGTTCGTGGAGTGCCACCAACCTTCACAGAAGCAATCAACCAAGATGGGACTCGAACCCATAATCTCCCGCTCCGGAGGCGAGCGCCTTATCCATTAGGCCACATGGTCAATAACATAGTTAGATTTTCACTTGAGACTTTATAATATGCTGTCTTTTTCTTTCAAGTATATAAAACAGGTAGGCAACCTTCTAAATAAAGCAAAACTCAAATAAAACATGTTATTTAACAACTTCACAGCTAGTTGTATGTAAGAAGAATCCCACATAAAGTTATACATCCGCTGAATATACTTATGAAAGCTTTGTTTTAATTCTTCGTAGTCCATAAAGTAACTTGGTTCAAATTGCATATACGTAGAGGGGTTATGCCTTGTTCACCATCGAACCTTATTTGTAATACAACTTCACACTTATGCCCCTCTGCACGTTCATGAAGTACCACCAACCTTCACAAAACTAATCGACCAAGATGGGACTCGAACCCATAATCTCCCGCTCCGGAGCATCAATTTTTGTTGGAACGGAGTGAAAATGTCACGGGAAGCGCAGCAGCTCATTCAATTGAAAATTGAAAGTTCCAGTGCCCTATTTAAGAGTCAAAAGTGAATAAAGGGCAGCCTGTCCCCCCCCCATGCACCTTTTATCGAAATTTCACCCACCTTTGGATAAGAAATTCCAAGATAGCTATTTTGACAGCATAGTTAGAAGGTCCAATAACTATGCCTCTGGATGTTTCCCCCCCCCCACACACACACAGATCAATCGGGGTAAGGGTTTCAAGCCATACGATTCGCCCATTGTTTCAATATAGTATGTTTATTGGGAAAGGGGGGCATGTTTAACGTTTGATTTTTTAAAAGGTTAAGGGCGTTTGGGTGGAACTTTTAGGGAGCGTTGATGTGTGTGTTGAACTAAATCAGTAATAGCAATAGCAATAGCTAAGGGTAATAAGCTGGAACCTTTAAGGGATGATAAAAGGGATGATCAATTGACTAAAAGGCAATATGCACACGCTACTGCAGCTAATACTGCTACTACTATCTTTTACCAACATTACTGCTACAGATGCCATTTCTATTGTGACTGCTACTAAGGCTAAGGGTATTAAGGTGGAAATTTTAGGGAAGTCGAACTATATCAAAACACACTATGTGAAAACAAGTTGTCGAAAGGGGGTATCAGCAATATCTTATGAATGGCTTATTGCAATACTTGAAAGTCTCAGGGCATAATGAGGGGGATGTTCAACTAATGAAAATACAATACGTGTGTACTAATACTACTTACTACTGTCACAGTTACTGTTACTGCTTATTACTTAAATTTTAGTTACTGTTACAGTTACTATTACTTTTACTACTTACTACTGTCACTGTTACGGGCACGGTGCACGTCGTCTCCGAACCCGGGCGCGGAACGTCGTTCACCATCTACGTCCCCGCGCTCGTCGAGATCGCGGGCAGCCCCTTCTCCGGCGATGGGCCCGGGGACGACGAGCGAGAGATCACCGCATGACCCCCGAGCTCGAAGAGTACGGCAAGCGCGTCCTGATCATCGACGACGACGAGGCGCACGCCGAGGCGCTGGCCGACGGCCTCGAGATCGACGGCTACCAGTGCAAGCTCGCGCACTCCGGCGCCGAGGGCATCGAGCGCATGAGCGCGGAGACCTTCGACGCGATCCTCACCGACCTGGTGATGCACGACGTCGACGGGCTCGGCGTGCTCGAGCAGGACCACTTCCAGTACGAGAACACGCGCATCCTCGACGTCGTGATGATGGGAAACGAGGAGCTGTGGTCGGCGATGGAGGAGAAGGAGCGGCTGCTCGAGAACGCCGACCAGGAGTTCGATGCCGACCGCTACGCCGAACTGGAAGACATCGTGATGCGTCACGACGGCTACACGCTGGAGGCGCGCGCGGCGGAAGTGCTCGAGGGACTCGGTATCCCCACCGAGCGGCACCTCGAACCCCTCTCGGCCCTGTCCGGTGGCTTCAAGCTGCGGGTCCTGCTCGCCAAGACGCTGGCGGCCCAGCCCGACATCCTGATGCTCGACGAGCCGTCTCTCGGCCTGTCGCCGCTTTTGTGCAAGGAGCTTTTTCACAATCTCTCCGAGATCCGGTCCACCGGGCTTGGCGTGCTGCTGGTGGAGCAAAATGCGAAACAGAGCCTGGCGATCGCCGACCGCGGCTACCTGCTCGAAAATGGCGGCATCATCGGAGAGAACGACGCCGAGTCGATGCTGAATGACCCCTCTCTCTCTCTCTCTCTCTCTCTCTCTCTCTCTCTCTCTCTCTCTCTCTCTCTAAGAATCCTCACATAAAAAACGTATATACCTTCGGGGTATAACTTACAACAATTGTCCCAGGATTCTGGCGGGTTGTGGAAACCTTGGAGTTTTTGTTATATGATCTTTGGTCTATTTTAAACAAAATGACTATCTAAAAAATTTGATCAGACATATTCGGGAAAAAGAGGGTTGATGGGGGGAGCTAGTTGCTATTGGATCACTTTTGACTTTCAAAGGGGAAAGTATAGCTTTCAATTCCTAGTGATTTGAGTCCCCTGTGAAGTTTACCTCTTCCAATAAAACTTTATTTGCCCCTGGGACAAAAGTTACAACCCTTCGCCCTGGCTCTGGGTGTGGGGGGGGGGGTATTTTTACCCTGACTTTTTGTTATCTGATCGTTGGACTATTTCAAACAAAAGGCTTATTTCATAATTCTGATTGAATACGTTTGAGGAAAAGAGGGTGTGTGTGAGGGGGGGAGTAGATGCCCTCCGATCAATTTTGGCTCTGAATAAGGCGACTAGAGCTTTAACGCATTTGGTGAAAAGAGACCGCGGGGGGCTAGTTGCCTTCCGATAACTTTTAACTCGTAAAAAGGGCATTAGACCTTTCGATTTCTAATTTAATGAGCCTCCTCCAAAGTTTATACGACCACCATTCCATATGGAGGATCCTTTGGGAAAATAGAATAATAAAAAATTGGAGCCTTATAGCCTTTACTATATGCACCGCTATAGGGTTATAGCGTTACCTTTGATACGTCTTTGAAAAGGCTTTTTTTTATGGAAGATGGAGTTTTGAGATCATTATTTTGAAAAGAAAGAGACAAAAAAATAGCTTCTTACACTTCTTGCACGGCATGTGTATCATCGTCATTTCCTTGTGATTGGTGTGTTGACGGCCACAGATGTACTCACGACACAGCCGAAAACTGTAGAAATGATATACTGGTTACTGGAATAAATGTAAGTTTTTTTTCTTTTTCGTGGGTGAGTGTATTAACTTTATTCGGCGATTTCTAAATTAGCACAAATATATTATAGGGTTTTGTATTAGGCATAAGAATGTTGTATCTTTAAACGAGCAATAATTGTCTTTATATTCTTTCTCAAAAATGACATAATAATATTTTCTGGAAAATTGCGAAAAAACTAAAAAAAACTATCTTGAAAAAAAACTAAAAATGTTGTTATTTGGACTTGATTTTTAGTTAAGTGGCTTTTTCAATACCATTTAAAGAGCTAAAACACGTTGAAGTGTTTTTTTTTTCTCCACTCAACAACCATGATTTCCTTGTTCTCAGTTCTTTTGTGTAGGAAGAAAATTTATGCTGGGGCTCCTTTTTCATGTCCTCACCCTCCACTTTTTTTGATTGAACTACAGAGTCAAATTCAAGTTGAGTTAGATATAACTGCTTTCGTTCAATATAAACTAACCATAAACTTAGATATGGAATTCGATTAAAATGCTATCTTATAATTTATTGATAGAACTGTGGTATATATAATATTTGTTTTAGGCTCTATAAACTCTTTCTCCTCTCAGTTAAATCTTTACAGCAAACAATATTTAGTATCCCCCTCAAATAAAGGTTGCAATTTATCCAATAGTTTCTGTTCATTTGGGACTTCAAATCGAGTTGCTATGGTGAATACGTTTACATCTATTGAATCTTGAACTTTTGATGTAGTGTAAATGTTTCCTCTGGAAAAGGAGTAAAGTAGCAAAACCGGGACAGACCGACCGACAGACAGACCAACAGACAGACCAACAGAATTTGCGATCGCTATATGTTACTTGGTTAATACTATCTGCCATAAAAAAATGGATCATTTCTTATGAAGAGAAAGTAAAACGCACAAGGAGTTGAGTTTTGGTCAGTAGTGAGATATTTAATTAAAAAAATTCTTTGTACACAGATTATGCTGGACTTTATAGTCGAAGATTTTTCATAGACAAGGTCTTACATGACATACATCGCTGAAAATAGAATGTTCTAGGGTATTAATAATAGAATACTAATTGCTCATTTTATGCCTAAAAAAGTTCAGGGAATTAATAATTGGAGCATATACCTCTGTAGAACCGACTGACGGGGATACTAGTGACTCTTTTTAGAGTCACTAGTGACTGAATTTTACTTACAGTTACAGGAGTAAATAGACAGGGTCCCTGGTAGAAATATGGTATTATTACTAGGATATTTTAATCCCCAGGTCGGTAGAAATAGGGATAGATTGTATCTATCCCTATAAACTTTGTGTAGGAAAAGAAAATGGTAATGGCTACAGACTTGTACAATTTTGTAGGTATAATAATCTAGTTATAACCAATACGGTGTTTGGTCGTAAGATGGCCCATAAGGTAACATGGTATTCACGTGATGGTAAGACAGCAAACCTTATTGATTATGTTACAGTAAACCGAAGATGGGGGTAAATATTAGTGCTGTTATTTATGCAAAAAGTAAAGATAACCATCTAGTAGTGTCTACGGTTAATTTAAAGCTGAAATATCGGAAATTTAAATACCTCCCGGGAACTTATGATGCTGGTAGACTCCAGGATGAGAATCTGAGAGAAACTTTCCAGGACTGCTTTTTTACAAAATCCTCATGTTTGCTTTCAAAATGGCGTTTAAAAGAGAAAGTTTCATAAATTTATTTGACAAAATTTCAGAACAAACAACGCATTGTGTATTAAGCTCGTCTTAACTTCCAGTCCTAGTAAAACCGAAACTTTGAGTACAACTCGTCGTATTTTCTTTTTTTACTTTTAGATTCATTTGCCGGTTTTTGTTGATTTTTTTTTTCTTGGGCTGCTCATTAGTAACAAGAAGTTCGCGACTCCTTTCATTTTGTGATGTTGACGGCCAAGAGCTTTGATTCAGATCTATATCAGGCCTTTTCTTTAGGAGCCATCTAACCATTAATAATTGTTATTGTAAAATTCAGTTAAGTACCTACCTGAATCAATATACTTACGTACTGTTTGAACAGGATTGAGTGTCCACACAACAAACCAAAAAAATAACACAATACAGAGAAGGAGCTTCTAATATCACACAATACTACTACAATCCAGTGAGACTGGCCGGCCTACACAGCCACTCTGATGACTATGCCTTAGCGGCACGCACACGTCAACGTGTCCCCACTGAAATCTGTTGAGTCAGAAAGGGACACTTTTGACAACTTTGCCAGTCCTGTAGTAAAATGGTCGTTTTTTTTGGGGGGGTTGCCGCGTACCCCCTAAAAATTATTACGTAACCCCCAAGGGGTAGGCGTACAACTGTTTGAGAGCCACTACATAAGGGAAACCTGTTTTAAACTAATTTATGCTCATTTTTGCGTTTCTAAAAATGTATAAATAAGAGCTAAGAGCTCATATGGCACTTGTGACGAGGCAAGAAGCGATAAGAGACAAGAGATCATATAGTATGAGCTCTAACAAAATTCTAAGAATCAATGGGTCAAATATCTGTGATTTCTGAAGCGACCATCCCCTGGCAGGATGTAAGCGAAGTATTAATAGCTCAAGTAGGCAAAAATGATGATCTCGAGCCAATCTTACAACAGGCAAAAAGTCGCAGCCTCCCGTATATGTTTGCTACTGTAACGGCGACGTTAGGTGATCTAATTTGTGCTTATCCCGAATTTAATAACTTAGGCATAGATCGTTGGTTAACTGTGGTTGCGAGCCACCATTTATTCCCAGGTAAAGCGTGTGTCATTGTGGATTCGGGGACTGCAACAAAAGTGGATGTATTAGCAGCATCAGGTCAGCACCAAGGTGGTTGGATTTTGCCTGGTTTGGATATGATGATAGATAGTTTAGTGGCCAATACTCAAAAGGTATTTAGTGATGAACACACCGAGTTTGCCACTTCATTTGGTAAAAATACTCCGAATGCTGTTAAAAATGCGGCACTATCAGCGACAGTCGCACTTGCACAACGAGCGATTGACGAAATAGAACAAAGTGTAGAAGCGCAGCAACTGCAACTTGTATTTGCGGGTGGTTACGGTGAGCTTATTCAGCAACACCTTGATAATTCGGGCATCTATTTTGATGATCTAGTGATGCAAGGGTTGATTTATTGGCGTAAATATCAGCAAAACGCCTAATTAATGAAAGCTTTGCTGTAAATATGAGCATTTAAACAAGAAATTGTGATTTTTTTTAATATAACTGTTGCATAGTGCCAGCGGTTGCTCTAATATCTCGCCCCGTACTAAAGCAGTGCCGACTAAGCTCAGTTGGTAGAGCAACTGACTTGTAAACAGTAGGTCATCCGTTCGACTCTGATCGTCGGCACCATTTTTTCAAGATTTAGAACACGCTTCATATTTCCGAGAGGCTCTTTTTCAAAAAGGAGACCTTTTTACAATGGCCCTAATTGCCACCGAACTTCGCTCAAGTAGGATAAGAATGTTCAATTTTTTTTTATTTAAAGAAATATCTTTTAATACCAACTACATACAAAAAAAAAAAATCAAAATCATTAGCAATAATAAGCCACTTATAATTTTGAACATTTAAGATTAACTTTTTTCCCTACCCCTTTCTCTTTTCAATTGATGGAATAACAAAAATCAATTGCTTTAAGCCTACCATACTTTGAACATGTCTAGAACTACTTAAGAATAAATTTCAGTTAGTGTAAGTGAAGCTAGAACCTTCTTATCATGTAGTTTTTGATAGCTTGACTTAAGAATAGGTATGAGTTTAATGAAGGAAAAAAAGCTTACCCTTATACGCGTAACGTGAACTTTGTAAGGGTCTTGGAACAGTTGTTGACAATTTCCATAGGAGAATCCAGCGCCGAAACCTAGACCAAAAATAACTGGCCAGCCTCTTCCTGCCAAAAAAAAATGCCTTTACTGAGAGATAATGAGTGTAGGCAAAATATAGTCAAAATATAACAGAAAAATATAAATGAACTTTATTATCCCAGACTGGTGAGAGGGGTTGTATACTGTAGAAAATTCTTTGAAAAATCCTCATATTCTAAGTGTCCCTGGATCAAGTTAACCACGAATCTTGCTTCATTTTACTGTGTGCTCTTTTTATTTTTCTGTATCTTTTCCCCTTTATTATCTGTTTATTTTAGGGAGTTTGCAGCCTATTCTTGGTCTACAACCATTTGTATCTAATAATAGTAACTACCCCCCCCCCTCTTCCATTTAGAATAGGCTGCAAAAGTTTGAAGGAACACAACAGTACTTGTGTTTGATAATAGTGAGAAGCGAAGCCAGGAGAACCTTCATATTCTCTGCAATTAATGCGTAGAAATTTCCTTTAAAAAACAAAAACAGCAACTGAAACTTCGTTTTGACCAACCCGTTCAAGCGGCGATCGATCACCTGAAGTTGGCACATCTGGATGGGACGTTTGTCGATGCGACCGGTTTTAGTTACCACACCGAGACAAACGAAGCCATTTGGACGTTTCCGTCGACCCGTGGCGCGGATCGTTGGACGATCAATGTCGATGACGCCATTCTGGGTGACAACGGTGTGCATTTAGACGGGGAACTGGTTTCCGGTCAGTCAAGCCAGACGGGTGACGCGGAACCCGGTGGGGCGTTTCGGTTGCAAATCGACGCGTTGTCTGGGGATTTGGATCACGACGAATTCGTTTCGCTGTTTGATCTGTCGCGATTTCGCGCCGCGTTCAATGCTGGATCGTCGGATCCGCACTACGATCCGGCCACCGATTTTGATTCCAACGGCCGAACGGACCTGTTTGATTTCGTGACGTTTCGCAGTCAGTTTGGTGCGTCGATTTTGGGCGCCGGCCAGCCCGATCCCTACGTGTTCAACCTGCCGCCTGTGATCAATGATGCGGTCTTCCAGACTGCCGAAGACAACGATTTGTTGTTTCAAGTTCCAACGTCCGATCCAGATGGTGATGCGGTCACGGTTCAGGTTCACCAACCACCGGCAAGCGGCCAGGTCGAAATTCGTAACGATGGCTCGTTGCCAGCCGATCACGACCTTCACCCCCGTCGCCGCGACCGACGCGGCGATCAGCAACTTGGAGTCGAGCGCCCGGTTCTGGCTGTCCACCGGTAGATACAGCACGGGGTTGGCGAGCTCCACGAACAAAAATAAGCATGCAGCAAGTTCCTTGAACAAAATCAGTTTCACGGGGGAAAACATCCATATAAAAGTTTCACGAAGAGAAAAATCAACATGCAACAAGTTTCACATAGAAAGAAGAATCAGCGCGCAGCAGGTTTCAGGAAAAAAAAAATCAATTTAGCGAGCAGAAAAATCAATGTAATAATTTCACGAACAGAAATGTCAAAATACAACAAGTTTTACGAACAAAAATTGACACGCAACAAGTTCTAAAAACAAAATTTAGAACAGAACAACAGTTACCAGAACAAAAATCGGCACATAACAAGTACCACGAGTGGAAATCAGCAAGCAGCAAGTTCCCTGAATAAAAACAGTTTCACGATGAGAAAAATCAATGCATAAATTTCATACAGAGAAAAATCAACATGCAACAAGTTTCACGAACAAATATCGGCACGCAACACGCTCCACGAAAAGAAATCTCACACAAACATTTCCATGAACGAAATGTAAACAACATCCTTAACCTTGGCTATTGTACGTTTAACATCTTCACTCAGATACAACAAATAAGGACACAATATGTTCCACGAAGTAAAATCAGCACGCAAAAAGTTCCATGATCAAAATTAGTTTCACGAGAAGAAAAAATCAATGTACAGGTTTCACGAAGAGAAAAATCAACATACAACCATTTTCACGAGGAAAATTCAGCATGCAAAAAATTCTGCGAACAGAAATCAGCACGCAGCAAGTTCCATGATCGAAATCAGCTCCACGAGAAGAAATACCAATGAAGAAGTTTCACAAAGAGAAAAACACACATACAACAAGCTCCATGAACAAAAATCAGCAAACAACAAATTCCACAAACTAAAATCATGAGTCTAAAAAGAATCCGATTCAAGATTTGGTAAAAAAAACCTAATTCACGTATTTCAGACTCTATCATACAACTTGTGAACTGGTAGTAGTGTATTTGTCTAGCTGAATCTTGATAAATCCCCACTTTATATGTTTCTAACTCTAAAAAGAATCTTATTCATCTGTCTCAGACTTTTATTCAATTTATTCACCTATTTCGGTATCTAGTATAATATTTGTGATCTGATAGTCGTGTCAGTGTAGGACTGAATCTTGATAAATTCCCATTTCAAATGTCCCTAAGAATAATAGAATCCGATTCATCCCTCTAAAAACTTTGGTAAGAACGTAATTCACCTATTTCAGACTCTAGTATACCACTTGTCAGCTGGTAGTATTGTCCATATCTGACTGAATCCTTTTAAATATCCACTTGATGTTTCTCCAAATTAAAAAAGAATATAATTCGTCTTTCTAAGACTGTGGTAAAAACCTAATTCACGTATTTCAGACTCTAGTAGACGACTTTTAATCTGATAGTAGTGCCTGTGTCTGACTGAATCTTGATAATTTCTCACTTCATATGTCTCTATTTCTAAAATGAATTCAATTCATCTTTTTCAGACTTAGTTCAAAACTAACTAATTCTTTTATTTTGGAATACCACTTGTGAGCTGGTAGGAGTGTTTGTTTTGAATTAATCTTAATAAAATCTCACTTAATATATCTCTAACTCTAAGAAGAATCATTCATATCTCTCAAAGTTTGGTAAACACCTAATTCACTTATTTCAGACCCTAAAATATCCGCTTGAAATTTTATAAATTCCCACTTCAAATGTTTCTAAATTTAAAAAGAATCCCATTCCTTTCTCTCAGACTTTGGAAAAAACTTAACCACTCGTAACTTAAGACACAAATAAACTTAAGTTCAGTAGTTATTTGAATATGTTATAACTTTATTATTATATTTTGTTGTAGCTTTGTTATAACTCTAGTATTAGTTGTAAATAACACTGTAAATACAGTTTTTGGCCAAAGAAAGTTTCTTTGTGCATCAAATACGATATTTTAGGCATGCTTTGAATCGGCAATCTTAATTTTTTTTTTTTTATTACCCATTCTATTTGCGTAGGAATTTTTAAAACTCAGTTCATTGCAAGATGTGGATGTTATGGGAAGTTTTCTAATGCAGTCTTATATGCTGAATTCAAAACTGAAACCAGAAATGTAATGCGCATGCGTTTTTGTAATAGTTTTTTCGAACATTTTAGGCTGAATTTTTGGTATTTCAGACAGAGAAAAAAAAATTAGCGTTAAAGGCTATATTAGAATCACATATTCTATTTTAGTTACTTAGACCAAAAAAGTACAGTTTGGATGTTAAATGAAATTAAGGTCGCAGTAAAAACAGAACAACAACATTTTTTTCTCAAATACAAGAAAAGAAGGACTTCAAAGGAGTAAACTTCTATCTGGATGGAAGGGTTGCTCTTGTCCCCCTTTATCATCCGCTCGCAAGTTTTAACTGATTGGTTGTGATTACTGACCAATAACATATCTTTGTGTGGCACCGTTGCATTCGACCATCCAGTTTGCTGCTAACGCTTGTGAAAAAAAAAAGACAGTGATAGCATCACTAAACTACGATTTTCTTTGCTTTTGGGTGAAAAATTGTAAAGAATTTTACACTATGAAATGGGGATTTTTATTTGGTCTAGCGCCATTTTCGAGCAGTTTCTGGTTAAAAAAAAAAAAAAAAAAAACACGAAGCTTACCTGGAAGTGCCTAAAGTAGCAAAACCAGGACAGACCGACATACAGACCGACAGAATTTGCGATCGATATACGTCACTTGGTTAATACCAAGTGCCATAAAAATGTTGGATTTTACATTTTTTCAGAAGAATTATCACTGATACATGTTTATTTTATATTTGTGTTTTTCTCAGGAATGATCGTATCACAAAATTGGTCCTAGAAGATCGGGAGAGAGTGCATTCGAACGGAATTTAAAAGTCCTAGTGCCTTTTTCAGGAACTGAAAAGATCAGAGAGCAAATGACCACTCTCCCACACCCTTTTTCCTTCAAAGTCGTCCGATCAAAATTTTGAGATAGTCATTTCGTTCAGCATAGCCGAAAGATCCAATAACTATACCTTTAGATGTAACATGCCCCACCCCGCCCACAGCCCATGGGGAGAAGCCTATAAGTTCTGAAATTTGCCTATTGCTTACGCATAGTATTTGTTATAGGGAAGTATACAGACATTTTTCGGGAGAGGGGATTTATGCTGGGGTTGGGCTTCGATGATAAAAATATCCCTGGGGAGGTAAATTTCCGGGGGTGAACTTTCCAGGGTAAATTTTACATATGACAGATTTCCTAGACAAAATTATTTTTATTTGTATTACTTTCTCTTTGCCAACTCTATCTCGCATGTGGAGATTGATCCGGAGGAATTGTCCGGGGGATACTTTCAGCGTCTTTTGATTTCCAGGAAATAATTTCCATGGAAGGGGGTTTTTCCGGTTGATGGGAAAAATGATTAGAAACTTAAGTCCTTCTCAAATTAAAGTATCTTAAGTAGAATTTTTCAGGCTGAAACGTCCTTAATAATTTTTACAGGGGGGGGGGGCGGATTTCAGTAGATCTGGTTCAGCACGGGGATGCGCTGGGCGCGGATGATCGCGACCGGTACCGACAACGCGCCGCCGACGACCAGCGGGATGATGACCAGCAGCAAGGTGGCGCCGGCGCCGCTCAGGAACAGCGGCCAGGCATCGAAGATGGTCATGAAGTCGAGCGGGGAGTGCTTTTCGCTGAATTCGCGAACGGCGTCCCAGAAGCCGATCTCTTCCGTTGCGTCGGCCATCTGACTAAGCCCTCCTCACGCCACGCGAATAGTGGCGATCAAGTCTCCGTAGACCAAACTCGGAAACCGCGGTGATCAGCAAGTAAAGCGCCAGGCAAACCGCCATGAAGGTAAATTCCTGTCGCACCGCCTTGCCGGCCGAAAAGGATCGTTCGACGACCTCTTCCAGCCCCAGATACTGGGCCAGCGCCGTCGCCTTGGTCAGCACGAGCCAATTGTTGGTAAAACCGGGAAGCGCGTAACGGACCAGTTGCGGCCAGATGATGCGCAGGAAGATCGTGCGCGGTGACATGCCACAGGCGATGGCCGCTTCAATCTGGCCCCGGGGAATAGAGAGATAGGCGCCGCGAAATGTCTCGGTCATATAGGCGCCCATGATCGTGCCGATGGCGACGATCGCTGACGTAAATTGATCAACGTCCAAGTGATCCCACCAGCCGGTGGCATCGCCGGTCAAATTAACGAGCCGCTGTACTCCGAAGAAGATCAACACCATGAGAACCAGATCGGGGACACCCCGGATCACGGTCGTATAGGTTCCGGCAAGTTTTTGAGATACTTGGCTTTTCCCGAGCTTTGCCCAGGCACCCCCCAAGCCGCAGACAATCGACAACGCGCAGGACAGGACCGACACGGCAATGGTCACCGCGTTAACTCCATCTTTGAGGTTTTGGAGCCCTAACTACTCTTCTTCGTCCAAAATCAAATTAAAGATACTTTTTCCTTAGTTTTTGTTTTTTCTTCTTTTGTTTAAATTTTCGGAGTTTTTTTTTTTCTTCTTCTTTTTTCCTAAGTACGAACAGAAATCAATACAAATGATAGTTAGGCCCCTAGTCCCTTTCAAGTGCTTCCAGTGCCACTTAACTCCATTCAACTGAGCCCTAGTTTAGCTCAATCTGCATTGAGATTAATCATTCCCAGTAGTTAACTCAACTCTTCATGACACAACTCAAATCCCATTAGAACCAACTCTCCTTTACTTAACAACATGATCAAAAGATTTCTACACCCCTTTAGTCGGGAGCCCCCGACTAAAGTATGGGGGATTCCCCTCCCCCCTACCCAAAAAAGCACATCCGTATCGAAATAGATACACATAGATTAGAGCAAATATTACATAGATTAGAAAAAAATTGTAAGGAAAAAGAATACCTTCTTGGCCTTTTCTGTTTCTGAGCCTTGGTTCTACGAGTTGGTTTAGGAAGTATCCTCCTCTGAGCAATGAAAACAACATGTTTTCCACTGAATTTCTTCTCAAGCTCTCTAACAAGGCGAGTCTGGATCTTCTGGAAGGCTTTCAATTGTGGCACAGGTACAAAAACAATGATTGCCTATAAAATAGACATAATCAAAACTTTAGAAGGTATAAACTTAAATTCTTGTCCCTATTTTTGACCTTTGATTTAACAAGTTTATTGCATATCCTGAATTTCTCCTCAAGCTATCTAACAAAATGAGTCTGGATCTTCTGGAAGGCTTTCAATTGTGGCACAGGTACAAAAACAATGATAGCCTATAAAGTAGACCCTTATGGCTCCCTACCCTAAGTAATGCTAGGGCGTTGCCACTGGTTAAACTCTGCATTGCCGTCTGAATTATAATAATGAATGGCCTGGGCAATGCAACTGACAACAATTTCCCTTTTCTCGAGCCAGCATGCTGAAGTCCGTTGGACAAAACTGGGCTAAATCATTGAATTACTCCAAATTGTTGAATGTTTATGACAGTAGTGTCATTTCGTCTAAATGATGGGCAAAGAGGGGGAAAGGCAAAGTTGGAGCCACGTGTCCCAAATTTAGTGAAAATAATAGTGAAAACTGAAAACTGAGCAATATAGTACCATAAAGGCAAAGATATACCAAGTAAAACTGACCTATTTCTGTGTATGGTTAAATTATAAACTGGGGTCTGTGGGGACAGTTACTACCCCCTGCCCCATAGCAAAATACGACCCTGGTTAATGAACTCTGTAGTGTCCACAAAATAACAGTGGTGAGTAGCCTGGATGATACAGTCAATGACAACTAATCTCTCCTGAAGTCAGGATACTAATGGGTAAAGTTAATTAGAAAAAAAAATGGAAAATAGCCACGAAACCATGATCAGGATAACAGAATTATTAACTTTAAGACCTAGATCCTTCAAAAATAAAATAACTTAATCTCATTTATAGAAACCATCGATTACTCGAGACTTTGTCTCTGTAAAAATTAAGAAATGGCACAGCTGGTTAAATGGTAAAGTTTCCAATAATATTGATAAAAAACCCTTGCTAGGTAAATAATTACTTCAACAAATTTCTCTTACAGCAAAACAATACAAGAAGCGGTTTTTCTCCAGGTGGTTGTGTTAATTACTGGTTTAGTGAAACAAGTCGGTAAAAATGGTGAGCAAAATTACCACATTGAAAGTGGGGTTCTCTGATATGGTGAAACTAATGGTGTAATTTTCATCAAAATCGTTTGACTTCATGGCTGTGCTTTCCCCTTGTTTTGAAAATCAGGAAAAATTTCTCAGGCTTGCAGTTTTGATGGGTAACATTAATAATGCATTGAATAGTGGTCTGAGCTTCATAGAGTGCTGTGAAAGTTTAGAATAACAAAAAAAGACAGAAGAAAGAGGGTTTAGATTTCAGTCTTTATTTTTGAAACTATCTCTATTTTGGACATTCAAAATCTTGCTTCTCTAGATTCCTACATGCAAATTTAACCAAGACTGGCCAAGATTGAGATGAATGAGGGAGAGTTGTAGGATGTTAGCATGAAAGACTTTTTGTCTAAAAATATAACAGACTTTCACATCTGTTTGGAATATACTCCCTCAAAACCTATTGCAACTCATATTTGAAATTGAATTTATCCGAATAAATGTATGCATAACTATGGAAGAAATTTTAAAAGAAGTGACTTTCTTCCCACATCCTTTAAAGAGAAACAAATGCCTATCATCATTAGATGCGAGATCGACTTAAATAGACTTAATGGTTTATTTTTTAAGTCTAAGGACATAGTTGTAACTGAAAGTGAAGATCTGAGGGATGTTCCTCTTGAATTGCATCAGATTATTCATATTTTCTATTTTCCATTTTACTCTTTCAATGTGGATGAAACATGATACCTTCAAAATAAGCATTTATTATCTATCAGCCTCCCTAAAATAAAATGAACATAAGCACACACCAAAGGAACTAGGTATTCAGGTCCTTAAAAGCCGTTAAAATGAAGAAAAACCTTATTTTTATATGTTATATGTAAAAATTTGCTATGCAGTCACCTATTATGGGAACTTCCTGGGAGGTGTAAAGAGGGGGCCTTGAATAGATTAGGTTAGAGGAGAAGCGTGCATAGCTGTGTTGGCCTCAGGCAGCTTGTTGCTGCAGTGCATTCAAAGTATGTAAGATTCATAGAATTTAAAGGTATCAATCAAAAGCTACGAGGCTGAGAAAATTTGCACAATTTTGAAAAAAGGAGGGAAATTAAAACTCCATTGAAGGGGGTAATGAGTTAAGCTTCGAATACATTCAGGTTCTCATCTTTCGGGTTCTCATCTGCACGGTAAAAAAAAACATAATTTAACATTGGCACCGTTGTTTTACGTTCGTTCAGCGCAGAGTCTAGTTGTTGGATTAGCATGAAAGTGCGTTAGCGTAAATTAACGTTGAGACGAGCACAGTTACATTACTCGAATATATAGTTATGCTTTTCGAGCATTCTGGGAGGAGCTAATCACTTATTAGTTGAAAATTAGAGGCGAAGAGCCAAGTTTTCAACCACCCAGGATGAATTCATTCAATTTGGAAATCGTTTATCACGGGGAAGGAGCCGAGAGAGATTTAAGTAAGCACAAATTTGAACATAATTACACAAAGAAATAGTTATGTTCGAACATATTTACACAAAGAAAGATTATTTCAAAAAACTAAATTTATTTTTAGGAAGTACATAATTACTCTATTTAAAACTTGGTAATTTTTGACATAATTACCAAGTTTCTTGAAACACTTATAATACCTCTCAACTAATTTTAAAGTAAAGTCTTTATAAAACTTGCCGCCAGCTCCAATAACCAAGAGATCACTCCTGTTTTTACGTCGTCGTCCTTTTTTTAACCATTGACACTGAGGTGGCAACTAGTTGAACTGGGAACGAAACATACGCTTCAAGGATAACACAGCTTAAAGTCTATCATGTGCAGAGCCCTTAAACGTAGTATTTACTGCTAAAAATCATGGCAGAAAGCATGTGATGAAATGAAACTACATGTATCACATACGAAATTTATTCAAGAATTATCTATTTTATAAGATCTTCCAAAAATAGCCTTTAGCCATGGTGAATCATTTATTTACCATACACAAAGATGAAATAGTATAGTTGCAATCATGAAGCAGTTGAAGATACACTACCCTCTAAAGATGACGTCCAATAGAAACCGAAGCTTATAAAAGCGATGCTAGAAAAAGTAGACCCAAATTTCATAAAAATGATCAGTGAGCCTTCCATAAATATTAGGGGTTCTCACATCTAGATGTCAGACTGTTTGAAGAAAAGGCGCCGTAGAACAGTCAATGATTTCTCAGCAATTTGTTACTTAAAAAAAGTAACTTGCTCAGATAGGTGGAGGTCTCTCTGAACTATTAACCCCAATATTTTCAAGTTTGATTATAACTGAATTAATTCCGGGTAACATATCACATGCCTATAAAATGATACTCTTTTAAGAAACTCTTATTCCAAACAGTGTTTAAAAAGCGATTGAGGGTCTTGTCGCCGAGATTATATACCTACGGGTAATAGAAAACTAATTCTTTTCCAAGTAACAATCTTCAAACTACACAAGTTTAAAGAGTAAACAAAAAAAAAACTTGCAAAGTAGATACTATACAAAAAGAGAAACTAAAAAACGCCTACTACGCCTACTTTAATGAAAGCAAAATACATTTAAAATGTTTTCACTTTTTTACTTTAATACATGAAAATTTATAAAAAAAAATATCAATAATTATAAGACAATTATGAAAAATATCAGTAACGAAAATGTCTGCAAAATTTCGAAGGGATGCTGAGGAATTGCTAGAGCGCTAGAATTAGTTAGGCAAAGTGGCGTGAAATGGCATGGTGTACCACGGAGGAGTGGCTTGTAAAAACATGACTAACGGATTCAATGCATTATTTTTAACGAGAAAATATCCTGGAAATGTCTTAGGAATGATGAGGGGGTGCCAGAGGGTGCTCGTGGGCTAGTAATAGTATGGCACAGTGGCGCGAATTGCTTGGACTAACACTTTCTAGAGCTTAAAGTTAAGATGGGAGATGGTAAAATAATTTTTTCGACTGGGGGGGGAGTGAAATCTAACGCTCAGTCAAAGAAACGTGGTATTTTCATTAAAAACCCTCAAACATATCTTACTGTGGCTTAAATTTGCCTCTAACGAAATTTTGTATTTGAAGAGAAATATTATTTAAATATGCGCTCGTCAACCGTGAATGCGTGTTCTGGGTTCAATTAAAGGAGGGATTTTCATTAAAAACCTTCAAAAATATCTTAATGTTGTTTAAATTTACCTCTCATATCAGCCATCCTCTCTGGAATAGGTTGGTAGGGCCCCCCACCTTTCAATAATTCATAGCTCTTTTTGCTTATATTTTATTCTTTATAAGCTTTTTTCATATTTTGTTTTTCCATTTTTGAGTTTTATTGCTTTTTCTGTGGTTTAAAAATGCTTGTAAATTTGTTTAAAAAATCGGTTTGCTTTAGATTTCTTGTTTCGGGAAAAAAGTTCAATTTATTTCTCTAATACAATCGAAGTATCATATAGCCCATGTAAATTCGTATGCTCGTTAAAGATTTGCCTATAATATAAGTGTTAAGTTCTGTATAGTGAAGAGGAAGAGCAAAACCTTTTATATTGCCACTCTTGCAAATATTCGCCGAAAAACAGCAGCGCGATGTAGCAATGCCGCTCCAGGACATAGGCACGGATTGCGTCCGGAAGCGGGGACATATCGAACCGAAGGCGATACTCTTCCCCAGCTTCTTCCAGAAACATGTCGGCGATGACGAATGACAGTTTGGTGAATTCGATGGCCGTTTCGATCGAAGCTCGGACCGTAGGGCTGGTCAGGATCGCAAAACCCCAAATACCAAATGCGTTGACGTGAAAGCGTTTTCCAACTTCGACACCGATCCCGGCCCGTCGTGGCGCCAGCGATACGAAATTCTCAATCGCCTTGATTTCCTGGCGCAATGTGAGGCGCACGGTCGCATCGGTCAGGTCGGATTCGGCAAGGCCGGTACCAAGCAAACATGCACCGACGTCCAATCCCATCTCATCTGCCACTTCGCACATTAAACGAATGCTCGTGGTCGATCGCAGGGTCTCCTGATCCATCTCAGCTGAATACTGGAAATGGCCAAAACTATCAATTTCTGGGACGGAACACATGGGTCTGCAGCCCACCCGCGGGAGCCCAGGACCGGTGTCTCGATCCTGAGCCTGTTAGGGTCAATTTGCCGACGCAGCCTCCACCGCACCCATGATGACCTGAGCGACGGCTTCAGGCTGCGACAGCATCGCCACGTGGCTTGACGCGACGGCAGTTGTCTCAGCGCCCATGCGTTTGGCGAAGAAAGCCTGCAACATTGGCGGAATGATCTGGTCGTTCTCCGCGACAACATAATAGGTCGGTCGCATGGACCAGGCGGCGACGCTTGGCGCTTCTCCGTTGACCTTGTAGTTGATTGGCCCCTGGGTTGCGGCGATCAATGCGGCCTCGTCAGCCAACAATTTCACGGTTTACGGGGGGGGGGGGAGGAGGAGAGACGCAACAAAAGGCACGTGCAAAGGCAAACGTCTCTGAGCTACCTTACCAGTTTACCTACGACTTTATAGAAAATTTATAGTGAATGCATGCACTTCTGCTTAAAAGCACGGATAGCAAATTACATCTACTGGGTACAGACAGAAAAGTTAAGAGGCATTATAACTATGATGCATTAAAAAGTATTCAAGCAAGTGAAAGCATCCATATACCTTGCCACCAAAAAGCATCTTTTCCAGCTGATTCTGTTTGTCGGAAAAATCAGACTCCAGACGATACAAAAACAAATTCATATCATTGAAGTCTATCTTTCCAATTTCTTCAGAGGTTAGATCCTCATAAAGGTCATCATTTTCTTTAGACTCCTCCCTGGCTCCTCCAGTTTTGACTAACAGGATTCGGCTAAGATACTCCAGCTGCTTCTTATCAAACACTGAGTCTCCCAGCTTGTTTTTCCCCTTTGGTGTAAGCTTAGGTTTGGATTTGGGATGCTGAAAATAAAGCTAGTCCCTATCTTGGTTTCATCACTTGAAAGCTAAACCAAGTAAATCATGGGCTTTGTGAGGTGAAATCTTTAGCAACTAGTCCAGTAAATACTGTAAACTCAGACGATCCAAAAATATAGTATTACGTAAAGTAGTCTTACAGGGGGAATTTTTGTCCACAACGGAGGTAGAGCTAAGTACACTCGAGCCCTATATACAAAAGTTTATGCTACGTTATAGTAGCAAATAAAATAGAATAATGGTTATAATAAAATGGAGTTTCTAGACGAGCAATTAATAAATAGTCGTAACGAATAAATAAACTTTTCGGCCTGGGATATTTCACTTATTATGCGCGGGCATAGCCAAAACTCCTGTAAAGACAACGCTGGGACCTGATAAACCACAGATATACGCAGATCAACACAGATGGAAAAATCGGGTTGCAGCTACAAATCACCCGAAGAATAAATCTGTGCCCATCTGCGAACATCTGCGGTTCAACAACTTCATTCAAACGGGTGTAGAGCCTCCGGGCTCAATGCCCCCAGGTAGTCTGTAATCGCCGGTTCATCCGAAGCGCGCACATAGAGGACGAGCCTCTGCGACGTGCTAAAGGTGAAAAAGATCTTTACGCCCTCCTCAGTAGCCCATTGATGGAGTTGCACTCCGACACCTCCGATACTCGCACCAGATTTGGCGAACGTCACTCTCTTCACGCGGCGCCCGAGATCCGCTTCAGCATAAAGATCCTGCTGTCGCGAATCTTCAAACTTCGCATCGAAGTACTTCGCCGCCGTAACAAAGCCGGCGTGATAGCACACCCGACGCACCTGATCGGGCAATCGCGTCTGGACACCCTCAAAGGATTGCGGATCCGAGCTAGAAGCAAAAACCAACCAAACGACAACCAGTGCCAAAACTGCACCGCCCACACCGAATGCAATGCCCCAACCTTGCTTCGTTATCTTTCGTTTCATTGAACCTCAAGCTGTCGAAATCATCCCTCTTAGGCACGATTCAGTCCCATTCATGAATCTGCGCCAATCTGTGAAAATCTGCGGTTCCTACCAACTCTTCTCAATTCCCTGCACCGCAACGTTCCAACGCCCCACATCAAGAACAACGAATTGACATCAGCGTTCAGACCCGATCAAACAATCTGTCGGATTACTTCCCCTTCCACAAAAGTCAACCGTTCGTCGCGTCCCAAATGGGGATACGTCAACGCCGCTGAGGCCACTCTGGCGGATATTCTCTATCTCTATGGTGAAGAGCGTGCCAGCCGCCGGATCGCCCGGGCCATCGTACGGGCGCGGGCAGAGGCAGAAATCAACACGACGCTGCAACTGGCTGAGATCATAGAAAAATGCCTGCCGCGCGCCAAACCCGGTCAGGCCCATCCGGCGACCCGCAGCTTCCAGGCGATCCGCATTGCGGTGAACGATGAATACGGCGAATTGCTGGGCGGGCTCGAGGCGGCGGAGCGGGCGCTGAAGCCCGGCGGGCACCTGGCGGTGGTGACCTTCCATTCAATCGAGGACCGGATGGTCAAACGTTTCTTCCAGCAACGTTCTGGCGGCGCGCGCAAAACCAACCGTTATGCACCGATGCAAGCGGAAGAACCGGTGCAGTTTACCCTGAAAGCCAAAAAGGCCATTGGCCCGGATGAGCAGGAACTGGCGGAAAACCCCCGTTCGCGCAGTGCCAAACTGCGGGTGGGCATCCGCACCGAAGCCGAGGCCGGTCCCTGTGATCGCAAAGGTCTGGGCATGCCAATGTGGAAAGGGCAGGGCTGATGCGGTCTTTTTTCTTTCTGCTGACCGCCGCCCTGGTGATGGGCAC
>JAAAKM020073195.1:194608270-194636266 GCA_010016025.2 Alatinidae sp. Z8VKAUB7J3 | reverse complement strand
TTTGGGCCTATCAGGAAAACTACCGCACCCAGGCGGCCCTGGATAACACCGAGGAATTGCAACGCGCGATTGGCGAAGCGCGGGCCCGCCTGTCGGTGCTGCGGGCGGAATGGGCCTATCTCAACCGGCCGGACCGGCTGCGCGATTTGGCGGATATCAATTTTGACCAGCTGGGGCTGCTGCCGCTGGCGCCGGAACAATTTGGCAATGCCGATCAGGTGACCTACCCGGTTGAAAAGGCGGTGCTGGGCTCTTGGGTGAATGACCTACATATTCCTGTCAGGAAATGATTAGATAATATTCAATCTTGACCAGATAAAAGGACTGATCAGTTATTAAAATACTTACTATTTAAATCATGATAATTATATGAATACATTTTTCGTCTTCTTAGAAAATATTGCTTAGTATTGGGGATATTGATAAAGTCGAAATTAATATAGTAGTAGATTTTTTAAGCAATGATACAACAGGCTATGGTCATCCGTGACCCAACCTTGAAGGGCCCCAATGCCCCTCCCCCAAACTCTCCCCCTTTTTGGAATTAGAAATTTTCTGGACTTAGATTTTTTTGGACATAGAAGTTTTTGGACTTGGAATTTTTGGACTCAATTTTTTTTTTACTTTGAATTTTTAAATAAGTGATGTGTCGAGAGAAAACATAATGAAAGTATTTTATGCAATGGATTTAAAGCATTCATTCTTATATTTGTGATGATATTATACATGTTGTTATTTCAATAAAATAATTCGATGTATTACTTTGTTATGCTTCCATGGCGTGAGCTTCTCAAAAAGAGAGAGATATATATATAGAGAGAAAAATAGACAGACAGAGAGAGAGAGAAACACCTACAAACTCAAATATTTAGAAATACAAAAGACAAGGACAGACACTGGGATAAGCAAACACCTGCTCAGACACACAGGCATAGTGAGAGAAAAAGGCAAAACACATACAAACCCACAGAGTCCGACACAAAAACACACAAAGACAAAAATGGAAACATTCAAACACCCACTCAGACACACAGGTATAGTGAGAGAGACAGGAAAACAGCCGCTCAGACACACAGGCATAGTCTAAGAGAGAGAAAAAACACCTAAAAACACACAGAGTGAGACGTTAGAAAAGAGGCAGCCAGCATTAAGGAAACATGTGATTATTTTAGCAAAGTACAAACTATAATTGATTTAAAGTGCCCAATAATGTATAATTTTTCTTTCCCCTCATTTTGCTTTGATTAGCCAGCAGGTTTAGAAGTAGAGGTGTGGAATATCTTGCTTTCTGTCCATCATTGCCAGTATTAAATTACTTTATGTATAAACATCCTAAAAATAGCCAAAGAGTTGGCAATTAAAAAATAGTTCAAGTACACACAAGGATATAAAATAGCAAACTGGTTGGCTACTGAATAGAGTCTATGTATATACAAGAAAGGAAATTAACAAACTATGATTGTCTGCCAACAAGAGCTAACATTTTTTTTAACAGAGAGGGGAAGGAGTAGTGACAAGGGTGTTGACTGGACTTTATTTAGGGAAAAGGGGTAAAAAGAGGGTTAGGGTAAAGGGGGTTAGAAAAGCAGTGGCCAGGATTAAGAAAAAATGTGATTATTTTGGCAAAGTGCAAATTAATATTGATTTGAAGAGCCAATTAATTTAGGTTTTCTCTTTCCCATAATTTTACTATGATTGGGCAGGAAATGTAAGGGATATAAAATATCTTGCTTTCTTGTTGTCAACTCTAGATAATATTTAGACTATTTGGCTAATATCAAGATGGATACCCACCACAGAGCTATATAAAAAGTATAGTTTATGTGTAGAAACAAAACAAGATTTTTTTTTTTTGGGGGGGGGGTTCAACACATTAGCTGAATTTAGCTTTAAAAGGACATTAGCAAGCCATGAGTGTCTGCCATAAAGAGGAAGTATGCTTGCAAATAGTTTTCTTTTTGGAGGAAAGGGGGCATCTGTTGGTATTCCCATTAATAAGCCAGAGTGGAGGGATCAGGATGAAACTAGGTGGGAAAAATATGTAATTGGCGTGATTGACATAACCGGAACGGATCCACTCTCTTTGGGGGATTTGGGGGAGAAGGTTAATTCTAAAAAAATTAGAAAAAATGAGGTATTTTTAACTTACGAAGGAGTGATCGGATCTTAATGAAATTTCATATTTAGAAGGACCTCGTAACTCGGGTCTCTTATTTTAGCCGTCCTCATATCTTGGTCAGAAGTTCGTCGCTAAGTGTTCTTTGGACAACCTTGTCTTCTTTTGTCGCCTGGTTTCCAGTTTTAGGCTGTCCGAGGACGGAGGCTTTCTTTTATGTGGAGTACATGTCCTAAATATGTCTGCCTCTTCTTCCTTATAACAGTAGTAATGAGAGGGCGGATGGTTCTAATACGAACTTTAGAGTTGCTGACTCTCTGTTGCCAGCTTATATATAAAATTCTCCTTAGGCACATATTTTTGAATGCAAGAATTCTCTTTTCGAGCTGTTCCTTAATTCTCCAGGACTCAATAGCGTAGAGGAGTATGGAGGGCATATTGAAGCGACGTAACTTCACTCGCAAAGGATGTTTGCTGCTCCTGTCTGCTGGGCTTTAATCTATTAGAAGCTCCAATTGACTTACCTATCCTGCGTTTAATTTTGGTTGGAATCCTTCACCTGTTCTATATTGGTATTCTTGTGATACAGAGCCAGTGGTGAGTTTTTGATGGACATGATCTTTGATTTGTCGACGTTAGTGGTTAGCCCGATATTTTCTATAACTGTGTCACATATTTTCGAGATAACACCTTAAATTTGGTACTTTTTTCTTAGACCACTCTTCCATTCTTTTACGAACCAATGAATTTTCAAACGGGGCAAGCGAAAACAGGATCTAACCTTATTTTAGCGACTTAATCATCTTTTATTTAAAAGATTCAAGATTCAATGGTGGAGTTGTGCAAGTTTAATTTCCCTACTTTTTCAGGGATGGGCCCCAAGTCACATCATTCAGGTATTTAGTTTGTTTTCACATTTAAAATCCCTGTTTAAAAGCTTTCCACTGTTGATAATTGTTAACGCTTGGAAAACGTTCCATAATCAAATTATCTGCTCATGTCTGAAAAAATATAGATTGTTTATTGTCTCTCTGGAGCTTCAATTTTAGATATCTGTTCATTTTGCTGTTTACCTTCTTAAAAGAAGGATAGATAAAAAATCGAGTCATTTTCACTCCATCATTTTAAAACACTTGAGCTTTCTTTTTTTTCTGAACAAAATCGTTTTATTAAAATCAACTTTTCTTCTCAACTAAAATTGCAATAGAATGAGAAGAGCGGCCACAGTTAATATTTTCCCAAGTTTGCTTAAACTACTTTTATTGACACAAACTTTCTTTAGTTATTAATGCTAGTGTCTAGGTCATTGGTTGGAAGCCAGTGATTTTTTTTTTATTCTCATCTTATAGGACACGTGACATAATAGTTTATTGATAAACGACTCCCATATTCTAAAAAATTGCCGAGTTCGCGTTTCAAGTCAAATTAAATAAAAAAGAAACAAGTTTTTTCAACTGAAGGTAAGGAGCGACATTAAAACTTAAAACGAACATAAATTATTCCGTATATGAAAGGGGTTGTCCCATCCTCAACGCCTCCCTCTTTACGCTAAAGCTTCTTATTGTTTTAAAAAGTAGAGTTGTGAGAAAGAGTCAAACTTTAGCGTAAAGAGCGAGGCGTTTTGGAAAGGACAAACCTGACCGCCAGGGCCATAACACATTGGCCAGTACAGATTTTGGGTAAGAGATCTTGACGAGTCTCCTCGTCGGCGTAGCGCAGTAGCGCTTCTACCCCAAGGTATACCGTCGAACCAAATGGAATGGGTGCCAGATGCGCGCCAACTTGCCGAGCAACCAAGCATAGCTCTAAATAGCTGGCGCCTGTGCCACCATACGTATCAGGTACCACGGTACCGGTGAGTCCCATCTCGGCCAAACCCTGCCACACTGCAGCGGCAACTTTGGGCGAGGCCTTGGAATCGCCACGCTTTTTCGGATCAAACGTGTCAATCTGCGCCATGCCGCCGCCCAGCCAGATGAAGATGACGTGTTGCGCTTTGCCTTGTGGCATTGGCTTGGTTGGGCTTGCCAGCAGTGGCGTTGCGCCGCCGGCCATGGTCATGCCGGCCAAAGTCGCGGTCTGCTTGACAAAATTGCGTCGTCTCATGAGTGGTCTCGATGGAGGATGGCCTTCCCAGGCCATCGGTGCCTGGTTGTGATTGGACGGCCTTGGAAGGTCATCGTACGGTACGGGTGCGGGACTTGTGACGCGTTTCACGGCGTGTAGATCCATTCAGGCGAGTTCAATAGAGCCCAGAGCGCGTCTTCCATTCGGGTTCGCCAGTCGGCGTCCAGGGAATTGGTGGGCGGATCGCCACGACGTGCTTCCAGTTGTTTGTCGATGGCAAGCGCGTTGGCAGGTCCATCCACGTGGTTCGACCAGGTAACGTAGCGGACCGGTTGACGCTTGCTTGGTTGGCGAGAAACCCGCCGAGCTTTTGGAATCACTCGTGTGTCGTAACCGGGCGCAAGGAGTCCAGCGAATCGTTGCTTTTCGGCAGCGGTGGGCTTGCGGATAAGAGGACAACAACCTTGTATAATCTTAACCTCAAATCCTGAATTCAGAGGAGGGGTTAGTGGGTTCCTCGCCTCCCTTCAAAATGTTTTTCAGACTCGCAAAAACGTAAAAAAAATGCATTGAGACGCATTTTTGATACGCTTTTTAAAGTTTTATTTGTAACCCCCCACTCCCGCAAAAAATACCCCCCCCCCTCGAACATAGATCATGGATATAGCACTGATATTGACTTATGAATTCAACTTCATTGTGATTTGTCTTGTTTCTTTAATGATTATTCTGCCTCATTGTTTCTATTCCGCTTCATTTCTATTCAGTTTTATTCTATTTTGATTCTACTCTATTCCGCTTCAAGATTTTCTATCCCGCTTCATTGCTTCTTCGTTTTAGTCTATTTTGGTTGCACTCCACTTTATCCTTGTCTATCCCGCTTCATTGCTACTCAGTTTTATTCTATTTTGGTTATAGTCCACTTCATGCTTCTCTATCCCGCTTCATTGCTACTTAGTTTTATTCTATTTTGGTTATACCCCACTTCATGTTTCTCTATCCCGCTTCATTGCTATTAAATTTTATTCTATTTTGATTCTACTCTATTCCGCTTCATGTTCCTCTATCCCGCTTCGTTACTACTCAGTTTTATTGTATTTTGGTTCTATTCCACTTTATGTGTCTCCCTTCCGCTCTAATGGGAATTGGTGTCGTTTCTCTTATTATTATCCTCTGATTTATATTTCTAGAGCTCGACAAGCTAATTACAACTCTTAACATTACGATGTACGATTTATGATATTACAAATACGATTTTAAAATCGAGTCATTCCTCTACGTTTCCGTGAAGTGATCACTTAAAGTGATCCGTGAAGTTTCTCATTTGATTTGAGTTAAAGATGGGTCTCCCCTAATCTTTATATGGCGAGTCCAATGGCGAATTAAAACATCTACTAGGTAAAAATAGACTTCACCGGTTTTCCACAGGTGAAACCTAGTACGAACATAGTAGAATCACGAAACCTAGTATCTACATCCAGCAGAAAATTAAGCAGCAAAGACGAGAAAAACACGAATTTCGAAAGACCTATTAACGAAATTCTATAAATTCATCCATTTCTTCTGTTCAAAAGAATGAAAAGATTACTTTATTTTTTGAAACTGGAAATACCTAGGAAATACTAGGCATCGGCAGAAGAGAGCCGAACTGTAAAACAGTGGAATACAAAAATAATCAATACAAGGCTAAATAATTCGGATTGAACTTTATTTACTTAAAATATTGACATGTAAACTCTATGATAAATGCACTGAATTTTTACAGGACTGTGACTTTTACTTCAATGTATGTAATCACACCGACAAATGGACTCCAAATAATTTTTATACAAAAACAAATCCTGCACATCGCATGAATAAAACACGGCATTCTGAGCCTCAACTCTGTTTTTCCCAGAAAAACATAAGTTTCTTCATAGAATTTGTATTTAATTCTTTATCTCGATACTAGGTTAAATTTGTACATTGAGTGTTAGATTCCTCGCCATTATTTTTACAAAGATCTTCACTTTTTAGTGTTTCTCTGACCTGTCAAAATCCTGCATGTCATGTACATCAATTGTTCTTAAAAAGAAAACTATTTTGAAGTGTGTCAGTTCTACAGGCTCTGTATCATTCCTAAGAGTAAAAAAAAACACTGCTTTTGGGTCGAGTCATTTAAGGTAATAGTCAGGTAAATCTTTTGACATATCGCAATTTTATAAGCTTTATTTGTTAGGACTATTCTATTCAGAGTAAACACACTAATTCAAAGAGAAAATGTTAGATACGAAGTTACAAAAAAAAGATTATTATAATTAATTTTTGACGATCCCTTATTGAGATCTGGCTAATGTTGGGTTTGTATGTATGGTTCTGATTGGCATGTCTGTCGTGTGTTATCACCATTAGTAAAATTTTGGTAATGCTTGCAAAAATGCAAACAAATTAGTAAATCGAAGCCAAATTTTGAAAATTTAGTCCGTATTTTAGTAAATTTACCAGAAATATGAAAAAAAAATATTAATGAATTTTGTGCTAAGTTTATTTCTGTCGCACAAAATTTGAATATGTTTCTCTGTCAGAATTAATATTTTTTGTTCAAAGGTGTCAGTTTCAGTCCCTTTCACCTCTTCATTACCTTCAGGATATCGCGTAAAGTTTTTGAAAACCTGAATTGTGGAAACAACCAGCAAATTTCGTTTTTATTGAGAAATAAAGTCTGCAGTCAGTAATTTATTTTAATGACACGTTTTGAATACAATAACACATATGTTCAGTGCACAAGGCTGCATGGTCAGTTTTTGCACAAAATTGGTGAAAAATCAAACGAAAAAAGACGTACAGCATCCACTGGTACGGTAAATCCTCATGGGGGAGGAAAAACTGACCAATGAAGTGTTTATATTTATTTCTAATTGGTGTACAGAAACCACAAACTATTGAGTCCTCCAAAAACTTTTTGACCGGTTTGTCCTATTGGTTGTTTTTTTTTTCCAATGTAAGTTAATAACACACTTATTAACTGTTCAGGAGGACTTTATAGATCAGTCGTTTTTTGAGAAAGAGACGTATATCCAGACTCACAGTTTCGAACTGACGAAGTTATAAAAAAAGACGTAAAGTTGGCTGAATAGTAGTAGGATCCCTTACACTGATCCCTAGAGAATTCCTGGTTCCAAAACCTGTTGCTAGGGGCTTTCGTGGCACTAGTGCATCTATACTCGCCGCTTTTCTGGTTCCTAAGCCTGCCACCATGAGCATTCATGACGCCAATGTCTTTTATAGCCTGCTTTTATGGAAGTCAAATAGAATATTCTAGACCTTACGAAAACACAAACGTTTTCTGACGTTAAACCCAATTAATCTAAGAGATATTTACCCCCTTGTTTTGTGAAGGTGGATATTCCGCAAGGTTACGGCTTATGACATCAGAGGTGGTAAACTTGGAATGCTTTAAAACTAAGCTATTCGGAACTGCAGGCCTAGCTTATTTCAAAATACACTTCTGAACTAAACTATTTACGAAATATATGGATTTGAAATTAGGAGTTGGTTGTCGTTAAATTGGGTTTCAATTATCTAGACAGGGTGACAAGTGTATGACACTCAGAGGGGGGGGGGTACATACCTAGAGTAGGGTTTTTACCAATCAACCAGGACTATTCAAAACTGTCAAAGTTATCAATTTACACAAAATGTCCTTATTGTTACATTTTATAAGATTTCTTTTTACTTCATATTTGGAATAAATTGGCGCGTCACTTAACCTAAAATAGCCTAAGTTAGAAGCGGTAAAGCTAACCTGTATTGAAAATGGTAAATCTAACCTAACTTAAAAGCAGCAAAAGTGTATTAAAATCAGGTTTTTAGGAAATCTCTATTCTATCCGACTGAAGCAGCATTCCCTATTTCTTTAAGGTTCTGAGTTTTGTTTTTTAACGTTTTAGTGAACTAAATTTTTTTTTTCCCGGCCACGTTGTTCATTTGAACTTCATGGAGTTGAAACTCTTGATTTTAATTTTCAGTGTGAATGATATTAACTATATTGAACACAAACTTTGTTCCGAATAAATTAACTTCTCTTAATTTCATATTTGATTATAATAAGAAGTAAACCCTGCTTTCCGGTTCTATCAGGTTCTAAGGCCGTATCCCGGAAGTATGGTCTACTTTCAGGATACGGCCTTGGCCATAGAAAAGGTTGATTTAAAGGTACCAAGTCGCAGATGACCGTTACCAAAATTAAAGACATAGTGGACAAAAATCTCTCAGAAAATTTTGGACATTTCTTTTTGTGTTTTTGTTGTTTATTTTTATGTGTGTTACCCCAAACAGAAAAACAGCAGTATGAAATTTTTTCTTGCCTTTTTCATTCCCTCTGAAAATTTGTCTATGTTCTCGACACTGAATTGTTTTTCCGCAATCTTTTAATGAAAGTGAAGTTCTTCTTAGTGGCTGGAGGTGGCTGAAACACCTTAGTGACATTTTTGCAACGCTTAATTGACGCATTTGCAAATTGAAACAAGTTATTTGCTACTTTCATATGGAATTATTACATCTTGCATGCGGAGCTCAACTGTCTGCTCGGGATCTTCTAGTGGATTTCCGTCAACATCATGAGTGTATCCTAATTCTTTGAGTTTTTCAATTGATGTTCCAATCCAAGAGGGTTTGAATTGGGTTAAGGGAGAATTTGTTGCATCAAATCTAACAGTTCCATCTTTGAATACAGTTAACCCAAAGTTTTGGCGAACCAGGCCTTTTTCTAGAGGTTCAGCAATCTTATCTTGACTGATTAATTCTTTGACTCCTTTGAAGGGTTCTTGGGCACGTAGACGAATTTTATCAGTGCCCACACAGCGTATCCCGACGGCTATGCGGCTATGCTGACTGCGCGGAAACTCGGCATCCCATTTACCGTAAGCGCAAGAGGTAGCGACGTAAATGTCCTGGGGCAGTTTAAAGTGATTAGGGCCAAGCTAGCTGAAACGTTCCGCAAAGCAGCCTGTGTGTTTTCTGTTTCATCCGATCTGACTGGGAAGATTCGCAACATAAGCGGAAAACCCACCGTTGCTGTCGAGACTATCCCAAATGGTATCGATCCACAGAAGTTTTCAGTGCAAGACAGGAATGCTGCACGACGCCAGCTGAACCTATCATCCAACGAAAAAATTGTTCTTTCTGTAGGAGAGTTGCGCACCCTCAAAGGGCACGATTTAACGATTAGAGCCATGACACAAATTGTGCCCAGTCAGCAGGCGCGACTGATCATCATTGGTGAAGGTGAACAGCGAGAGGCCTTGTTGTCACTGGCCAAGTCTATGAAGATCAGTGATCGCGTAGAGCTTGTCGGTCGAGTGCCCCACCGGGAACTCAATCTCTGGTATGCGGCAGCCGACGTCTTTTGCCTTTCCAGCGAGCAGGAAGGGTGGCCAAACGTTGTCGTCGAATCCCTATGCTCTGGATTGCCGGTTGTTGCCACGCGGGTTGGCGGACTGCCGGAGATAGTCACCGACGAGAGGCTGGGTATTCTTACCGCACGAACCGCCGACGACATTGCGACTGCTGTTGGCAACGCTCTTGATCAGACGTGGGACGCCGAAGCGATCAGCGCCCACGCGAAGTCAAGAACCTGGTCTACAGTAGCACAGGAAATGTACTATGCCTTGGCTAAAACAATACCGCCGGGTTAGGAACTTTCCGCCGAGCTCCATACTTTGGCGGCTTGTTCAATTGGCAGCGGACCCCTTCATCGTTGGCGGGGAAGAAACTGACATTTATTATGACCATGAAAGCGGGCGGTTGAGCCAAAGCAATCAAGCCTTTGTGCTGCGTGAGTTACGCCCTAGCGGTCGCGTTTTGATCATCTCAAAAGGGCCTGAGCCGGACGCATGTAGTGCCCTTGAAACAACGCAGTTTTCAAAGGCCAAGGAGATGTTTGAAGGATTTGGATTTTATCCGGTGCGCCAGATCACCAAGCAGCGTGATGTCTATTTCTTAAAAGATTGCCATGTGACGCTTGATCACGCCGAACCTTTTGGTGACTTTGTTGAAGTGGCCATTATGGTGGAACGTGAAGACCAAATAAATCAAGCAGGGCGAAAGGTCGCCGAGGTCATTTCTGTGTTGGGGTTAGAGAATGCCGAGTTGGAAACCCGCTCCTATGCGCAAATGGCAGATACGTTGGTAAATACCAAACTATAGTGAAAAATCTTCGCCCAAATAAACCCGCCGCGCTTCTTCATTGTTGGTGATCGCTTCGGGTTGCCCTTGGATCATCACTTGACCACCATGGATAATATAAGCCCGATCCACTAAACCCAAAGTTTCGCGCACATTATGGTCGGTGATCAAAACGCCAATCCCTTTGTCGGTGAGCTGGCGTACCAATCCTTGAATTTCACCCACAGCGATCGGGTCAACCCCCGCAAAAGGTTCGTCAAGCAACATAAAGGCGGGGTTCGCTGCGAGGGCACGGGCAATTTCAACCCGGCGCCGTTCACCGCCTGAAAGGGCCAACGCATCTGAATCGCGAATATGGGTGATGGAAAATTCATCGAGCAACTCATCGAGCCGGGCAAGACGGTTTTTACGACGAACTGGCCAAGCTGATTGGCGGTGCCCTGGATAACAACCGCGCTGCTTCCCACGCCTTTTTCTCCGACTTGATCCGACGCATGGCGGAAGACGCGCTGACCAACGAGGAACTGCTGGAGACGTTTGATGAGTGGCTGCGCACGGCGGCGCAGTTTGTCGTACAGGAGCTCGGTCATGAGGCCAGTGGCTTGATTACCAGCACCGTGCGCGCCTGGGACGCGCAGGAAACCTCGCAGCGGATTGAAAACCAGATTGGTTCTGACCTTCAGTTTATTCGCATCAACGGCACCATTGTCGGAGGTCTGGTAGGTCTGCTGATTCACACACTGGTGCATGTGTTTTAGGAGTTAGTGATGACCGAGTGTCTCTATCGCGACGATGCTTACCGAAAAGACTGCGAGGCCACCGTGACGCAGGTGACTGAGCAAGGCGTGGTACTTGATCAAAGCGTTTTTTATGCCCTGGGTGGTGGGCAACCGGGTGACACCGGCACTCTAACGACCGCGGCCGGTGAGTCCATCGCCGTCACCGATACGCGACGTGACCAAAGCGGTGCCCTGGTGCATTTTGTGGAAGCGCCCGACGCGCTGTCGGTGGGCGATAAGGTGCAAGCGACCATCGACTGGGAACGTCGTTATCAGCACATGCGCATGCACACCGCCTTACATTTGCTGGGCACCTTGCTCAACTTCCCGGTCACCGGCGGCAACATCTCCGTGGCCAAGAGTCGCCTCGACTTTGATATGGCCGATACGGTCGACAAGGAAGCCCTCACCGACCAGCTTAACGAACTCATCCGGCGCGACCTGGAAGTGTCTTCGCAGTGGATCACCGAAGAGGAACTCGACGCGCAACCCGAGCTGGTGCGCACGCTGGGCGTTGCTGTTCGTCATCCCCATCGCCAACCTGGCGTTGTTCGTCGTGTTGGCGCTGGGTCGCGGTGGGTTTGTCACTGCGTCGGAGCGCGCTGAGATCACGGCCGACGGTGCCGACGGCCGCGACGCCGGGCGGCGCGCGGCCCTGCTGCTCGGGCTGTGGATGCCGGCCGGGCTCGGTGCCGGTCTCTTCGCTACCCAGCTGCTCGGCAGCTACAGCGCCGGACTGTTCGCGCTGGTGCCGCTTGCACTGGGTTTCACCTGCGCGGTGCTGAGCAATGCGCGCGCCCCGATATCGGTCCGCGCCACCATGATGCGGTGTCTCGCCGTGGCCTTCGCGCTCGGTGCGTTGTTTCTGTTGGTCGGGTTCGAAGGCCTGATCTGTCTGATCATGGCCCTCCCGCTGGCCGTTCCGCTGGTGTTGTTGGGCGGGTTGATCGGTTGGTTCGCCATCAACCGGAGCCCGACGGAGCAGCGGAGTCGCCTGGCGCGTCGCAGCACCACGGGAACGATGGTGGTGCTCCCGCTGCTCATGGCGGTCGAAGCCGCGACGCATCCGCAGCCGCCGACCGTCGCAGGGCACAGTTCCGTGGTCGTCGCCGCATCACCGCAGGACGTGTGGGAGCACGTCGTGTCGTTCCCGGAGCTCGACGAGCCGGAGGAACTCGTCTTCCGCACCGGGATCGCCTACCCGATCGGTGCGACGATCGACGGCGATGGCGTCGGCGCGATACGGCGGTGTCGGTTCAGCACTGGCGACTTCGTCGAGCCGATCACCGTCTGGGAGCCGGAGCGCCGCCTGGCCTTCGACGTCACCGAGCAGCCCCGGCCGCTGACCGAGACCTCGCCCTACCCGGACCTGGACGTCCCGCACCTGAACAGAGTGTGCAGGAACAAAAACATTATGGGGCCTGTGTATTTCAGAAGTTCGGAGCTGAAGCCACAGATACCAGCAGCTTTATTATTCTTGAGCCTTTTAGCTGTATTTTCGATTTCTGGGAGGCTGAAGGGCTCGTCTGGGGCAACATCTGCTTCATTTCTTTGACTGCTAGGCTGGGTGAGACTAATATTTGGAGGGAAAGACGGGCTGGCATTATTCTGGAGTGAGCAAAAGTGGCCGCTCCACAGCTCAAGACAGGAAACTTCGCCAGAAAGAAGTGTCCCATACCTGGATAGGACAGTTTCTAAAACGGGAGTTTTATGTTTTGTTAGATTTCGGAGATGTTTGAACAGGCTACCCATGTCTTTTTTTTGCAGCTAGTTCAATTTCATCAGCTTTCCTTGTAACGAACTGAGTTTGGTCCCGGTGAATGCGTCTGTTCAACACTTCATTAAGCCTTCGATAACTGGCCATGTCCCAAAGGAGTCTTGGCCTTCGTCTTTGCTCTATGACCTGCAGCGTTTCGTTAGTTAGCTACGATTTCCTCGGAAAACCTCTCTTGCCAACCACCAGTTGTGCTCCTTTGTTCTTCTGTGATTTAAAATATTTCCAGGCACCTTTGCTAGTACTAAGTGTGCTAAGGAGCACGAAGCGATTCTTCTTTCCAAACGTTGTGCTTCGAGGTGAAGCTGAATCTTAGTGCACACAAGCCTGTGATCTACATTCCCGAGCTCTGCTGATCTGTAAGTCCTGCAGTTTTTCAATGATCATCTCCAGCATCTAAAAATAATGACGTGGTCGATCATCTTTTTTGTGCAGCCATCATTATTCTACCACGTGTACTGGTGGATATTTTTGCATTGAAAGTAGGTTGACAATGCAACGGGAGAAAACGATTCACTATCCGGAACCAATGCGCTCAGTAAGTCCCATGATTCTGTAGAATGCAATGTGATTCCAGCGACTACAAGTAATAGTGTCAGGATAACACCGTCATACAAGAGCACCTTGTTTTTCCATTCATGCACCATTTCCGTCAATTTACCAATAACCTGATTTCTAATGGTTTTTGCGGTCTGCTCAAGCTTGCTCACAATACGGTATGAACGCTCAACCTCGATTTGCTCCATACGTGCATGGATATCCTTCATATCTTCGTCACGCTTACTCTCAAAACGCTCTCTTACTTTAGGATCACTGATAGGTGTTGCCACTTCCGAGTTGAAGATTCGATAAAAACGACCGGCAATCAAACCTACCTCTGCTAGTGAGCGTTGCCAAGCTGACACCACCTCTTCGGGATTATCCTCCTGAGCAGTGACATCCATTTGATTAAGGATATAGAGAAACTTGTTGGCATCCGCACGATTGACACTGGCAGAAACCAGATATGCAAGCGTATCCTGCATTGCTTTAGGCTCTGGATGACGCGCATCAAAAAATACCAACACCAAATCAGAAAGATCAATGATATGTTGAGTCAATCGTAATGTCGAAGCACGCTGACTGTCAGCGTCAAAACCTGGCGAATCGATTAATATCTTGCCGCGAATATTCTCAGACGGACATGTCTTGAGCTGCAGATAAGCATCGATACGATCCTTCTCGTCATTAGAAATCTCTTCAATACTTTTGCTGATATGAAAAAAAGGAAAGCGGGGGTCCGCATCCAAAGCAACACCTGGTAATGTTTTAGCTTCATTCTGACGGCTAAAACAAACCACTGTAAATTTATCATCAACCGCCTGATGGGGGCTGTGGCATCCTTAAAGGTACAGTTAATGGACCTTTCAATTACGTTGAGTCAAATGGCTATATCAAAATTTTGGTTGGTTGTCTTTTGGGAAAAAGGATCGGGGGAGGGGGGCTAGTAGTCCTCCAATCTTTTTGGTAACTTGAAAAAGTAACTAAGACTTTTTATTTCTGTTTGAATGAGCCCTCTCCCAGTCTTTTAAGATCATTGGCTAGATAAGATCACCCCTTCGATAAAACAAAAACAAATAAACACGCATTTTCATTTAAACCGCTTGACTTTTTCGGGTTTTTTTTCCCCCTTTTTCTAAAATCGGGCAGATTTTCTCAGGCTCGTAGCTTTTGATGGAAAATATTAAACTTGGTATATTCTATATGTTTAGAATCAGCAAATAAAGCCAATTACTTTCAATGAATCTATTGTTATAAAAATAGGTTTTCCTCCTTGTTTAATGTTCGTTACCTCGAGCTGTTTGATGTCGCTGACATGTCTCAGTTTTCACGTTTGGAAAAAGGATCCTTGTATTTGTCAAAACATCTTTCAGGAGTCAATTGTTCTCAACCAAACCCACAAACAGTATAATGTGGGGTTGTAATTTTGCTTTCGAGTATATAGTCCTATTCTGCTCCCACTAGGAAGTGGGGTTGAATTCTTGTTACCATTAACCCTACCAGCCATCTTGTCATAATCAAACTTGTTGAAAAGCAAAAGTAATCCAATTGTCCTGGTATGAGCTTTCTAGGTTCCATGCCTGATCTGAACTCTTGTGGGGGGGGAGGTCCCTCCATGCTTGTCAACATGACATCATCAAAACAAGATGCCATATCAAGGCTTGGGTGTTGTATTACACTTAGTAAAGAGTGACTATGACCATGTAAGAAATGAATCAACATTTCCGGGGCACCTTCTACCGGTGGCGGCAAGGTGAGCTCGTCACTCATGCCAAAACCTAGTTGTTGGTAAAACGCAGAGGTCTCTGCGTGTTGGGCCGCAGGCAATACCAGGTGGCCTAAGCCAAGGTCACCTGCAACAAACTCAACACCATCAATGGGTGATTCGAACGCTGCGCCTTCGCCACGCCCAAAGTAAAGTTCCAAGGCGTTGCCAGAAGGGTCTTCACTTTTGACAAACGCGGTGACTGAGCGCGCTTCACACTCGGATGCCGGTCCTGAGGTCACATCCAACCCCTCATCGATAATTTGGCCGAAGTTCTCCTCGCTGCACTGCCAACCGGCACAAATAAAACCATCTTGCTCGGCGGGTTCAACAATAAAACGTACCGGCGCGTTATCCAGGCGCAAATGCACAGCGCCATCGGGGCCATCTGATGCACTCAGGCCTAAAATTTCTTGCCCAACTTGAGCCCATTGTTGGGGATCTTGCATACCAATACGCACATACCCCAGGGATTCTATTCTGTTACTTGTCATTTGTTTTTTGCTAAGTCCAAAGCCACATCTACAATCATGTCTTCTTGACCACCCACCATGCGACGGTCACCCAGTTCTACCAATATTTCGCGTACATCTAAGCCGTAATCTTCGGCTGCCTTTTCCGCGTGGCGTAAAAAAGAGGAATATACCCCTGCATACCCTAACGATAGCGTTTCGCGATCTACGCGTACCGGCCGATCTTGTAAGGGGCGCACCAAATCTTCTGCTGCATCCATCAACTTGTATAAGTCACAGCCATGTTGCCAACCTTTCCTTTCAGCTGCGGCAATAAATACTTCTAACGGGGCATTGCCTACAAAAGTTTGCGCTGTGGCCCTCTGAGAAGAGGTAAATTCCTAATGTCACCCTATCCCCCACGTTTGTCCTTCGACCATTTCGAATTGGGGATGAGAAGTTTGCCACTCCTTTATTGGGTAAAAATTTGGATTGAGAGTTAGGTTTATATCAACGCCTATTCGTAGGGGACGGAGTTTTACCCTCTGACTTTAGTCGAAGAACCCCCCTTCCTTAAAAACGGATAAAATAAAAGGGCTTAAGGCACCCAATGAAGTAGAAACCTTGATTAAAATTGTACCTCATACTCAATAATGCTAACACTATTACAGGAGTTTTGGGTGCCGTTCCACGTGTCTGATTGTACCAAACAAATCTGTATGAATATAACCAAAATGTATGTCTGTGTGTCTTGCATGTGTTAGCACACCATTAATCCTATTGCAAAGAAACTCCAAGAAGTTGCTGATACACCATCTTGCAAAGGTTTTAGCTACAAAATTTTCCCAAAACCTTTTCCAATGAATCCTCTTAATTTGGTGTTCAACAGTTTTATTAATTTAGTAAAAATATAATCATTATTTTTCGTGTGGGCAAAATTCTCCAGGAAGGATTGTTCAGGAGAGAATTTTCTGCCGGGAAGGGGAAATTGTCGGAAGTATTTTCCATATTTAAATGGATTTGATTTGCATACGGTATTTTTTCCACGACTTCTTTCATGTGTAATCAAAATAAATTAATTAGGTAATGTATTTAAATATAGGGTAAAGGACAACTTAATTGAGTCTGCAATTGACTCTATTGTGGAAAGAATGACTTTTGAAAGAAAAAATCGAAGTTCGTGTTTAGTAATTCAGAGCTTTATCAGATTTTTCGATTTATGGACTCGATTCCTCCACGACGAAGAGATCGTTGCGCAGATACCGCGAGTAGAAGAGCAGGATCGGCGACACGCTGTAGAGCATCGCGGCAGCGAAGGCACCACCCTCGCCGAGGGTGCGCCGGAACAACCAGAACAACAGCACCGCGCCGGTGCCGATGAGAGCGACGGGTAGGCGGGCAGTGAAGTCGGTGTCACCCAGGACGAAGAACGAGAGGCCGGCCAGGTGATAGAGCAGCGGCCCGTGGTAGGTCGGGTCCTGGCGGTAGTCGAGTCGTTCCACCAACGCATAGCTCTGGTGGGCGTGCACCGCCTCGTCGTGGCTCATCGCCCTGCTCCCCAGATCGGAGAGTCGAAGCAGGGCAGCGAGAAGGAGGAGAGACGTCCAGGCGGCGAGGGAAAGCTGGCGTCGGGACATCGATGGAAGGACGACTCGCGGGTCGTTACGAGGGCAGGGGAGACTCCAGCAAGAATGCAGTACCGGAGACTCCGAGTTCCGTGAGGGGCAGGGCGGCATCCCGTGAGCCGTGAAGCGGTGCCCCTCGAGGCGCACCTTGTCGTCCCGGAGCCGCGGTGCGTCGCCCGTCCGACGAGCGAATCTGCGGCGAGTCACCCGTTGCTGGGTTTGGACCCCCGTGCGCGCACACGCTGGATCGCGTCCGGGACCGGTCCGAGGATCCGGACCCGCCGGTCGCCCTCGCCGGACTCGAAGGCGGTCCCCAGCAGGGTCACGAGCGCCGTCTCGCGTTCCTCGGTGATCGCGTAGCGTTCGCGTTCCTCGGGTCCGAGCACGACGTAGTCCACCGCCCAGGTCGCGAGGAACTCCAGGAGAGCGCGGGATTCCAGCGGCTGCGCCGGGTCGCCGGGTCGAGACTGCGGGTCTCCATCGTTGAATTATAATTTGTTTGAACGAGAAGAAATTTGTCAACCATCAACAATGACAAGATCAAGCGGACGACCCGAAAAACGAAAATCCCCTACGGCTGAACATGAACAACCGTGATAGTCAAGATGAATTCGAGCAACTAAAGCAAAGCACATTGAAAAATTGTCTGAGATAATGAAAACTAAAAATGAATTAAAAGTGAAAGTGAAGACCAAAGACATTTTCGGTCAGAAGACAAACAACAGCGAGGAACAATGCCGTCGCAATCTCTGACGTCAACAAGACATGGTATAAAGCCCAGTACATACCTACAAAGATGCCGTGAACTACACAAATGAACTACTACAAAATAAGGATACTATCTCTGACAATGAAAGGCATATGTTTTTTTTTTTGTTAATGGGAATGTGGGAGATAATTTTGTAAGCGCTTTATACCAAACAGCTGACAACAAAATATCGCTCCAAAAATCAGGGTACTGGCCGACTGGCTAGCATGCTAGACTTCAAATCCTTTGTCAGCGAGGATAGTGGTTTAAGTCCTGGTGTCACTGGTTATTTGGTTTGAAAAGGTGGTCAGTGGTGTGATTCTATATGCTCGGCCAGGGTTGATACAGCTCGAAATGGGTACCTAAAAAAATTTGGGCAAGGTAAACTGGAAGGGTGTGAGAAAGCATAGGATTGCTGGCTCCCAGCCCCCATTGTGATTCCTGTGCGAAGGGTAATGAAATGAAGATCAACACTACCGGTACGGTTTGTGAAGTATAATGTAGTATTCTTTTTTTCTACAGAATGTTGATTTATGCTGTTTTCATTCAGACTTTTACGATGAATAATCAATTCACAGCAACATTTTTGAATAATGTATACCTGTTTTCATTCTGCCACTCAGGTTTTATGCTATCTGCTTGGGGACATGTTTTTAAAAGGTATATTTGGATTTGCCTAATTTTTATGAACATATTTTAGATTTTTATTATTATTATATTATAGCTTTGTGAATATAAATAATATCTATATCTGTGTGTTGCTAACAAATCTTCGTCTTTTTTAATTGGACTTTGTATCATATAAATTTTCTTTTAGTCAACATTTGGGCTCGATCCCGCCAGAAAAATGTCGTTGGTATTATCTGTGAGAATGAATTGATTGGAATGGAGGGGGAGCGTGCGTAGCTGTGTTGCCCGTAGGCAGCTTGGACCATTGTTAAACCGGCTACTAGAAAGGGGATTACGAAATTAAAAGTGGACAATCGTGTTAGAGTGGGATTATCCACAGCAAATCCCCCTCATAATCATTCTACCACATCATTATCGATGTAAGGCACGGAATATACTAAATTCGTAATTACAGTAGCTCCCCATAAGGATACAGTTATTTATCGCCATAAAGAAAATAAATAAAACGTCATTAAGAAAAGTTATCAAATAATATTTTCCTACAATCTATGTTTACTTGTGTTTAGATCAAGAACCGCGACCGTGTGAATCCGTCAGACTCATCATGGATCAACCCGCAGTAATTTATCGGAACGCCAAATGACGAAAAGGAACTAGAAAAATTGGCAAGGATGGCAATTATCATAACCAATGCTGTAATGAAATATGCAATGACCGAATGGGTTATTGCCATGATTGCATGTTTCCTGGGAGAGGAGTGCTATAAACCACTCAGGTTTTATGCCATCTCCTTCGGTACAAATTTTTAAAAGGTATATTTGCTAACGTTTTGTCAACACGGGGACCTGCTCCAATTGTTGATAACTCTCACTGTACATATTTTTTACATAATATCAGCTTAGCTCTATGTCAAAATGTCCACAAAGATATCCTGTAGTTTAGTGTATTACTGATTTTTTTTTTCCAAGCTTTCAAAGTGGAGATTTGTGTAATTGCCACTCGAAAATGATGAGTTTTGAAGTGAGATCCTTGATTCGAAATTTTTTGCAGGTGATTTTGGATCTGAAAAAGTGGAAAGTCAGTTCACATCTTGACAATTATAACTGTTGAAAGAAATATTGATATAAATAGGAAGGTTTTTAAATTTTAAATTTTGGTGTGATATTACGAACTTATAAAATGATTTTTTCTTTTCTAGTTTTCAGAATATAATTTTTACTGATCAAAATAGAACTGAGTGTATATGATCTGTACTCATCGTGGACGTAACTAGAAAGCAAGGAGGGATTGCTTTTCTCCTCAGAAACCTAATTGACCTAAAACTTCTCCCTTCCCAAAGCATTCACAGCGCTAAGTCCTCGTAAAAAACGGTAGATTGCCCGCCTTCTGTGTAACCAGTTGCCCACCTAAATTTTCTAGGAACAATCGCCTGCTATAAGTATGATAACAATAACACATAGAAAGATATCTCTTAGATATCTGGGAATACTATAAAGACAGAGAAATATAAAAATGTAAGATAGAAATTTGAATTTTTTGATGTTATTATCTTAACCCATTCACCGTCTGAACTAGCACTAAAATGAGCCATCCTATTGGCCGAGTGGATGGCACGCTAGAACTGTGTTCTTATTTCCTTTTGGACGAGTTCACTCTTGTTGTGGCAAATCTATTGGCTTGGGCTGGAAGTCAATGAGGTGACTGGTAGCTCAGTCGCCATTACACATAGAGGGACTCGGCTCGGATGCCGGCGCCAGCGATGGTGGGTTGGTCCGGCTCTTCTCCGGTCAGTCGGGCGTCGAGATCTGGACCCGCACCGGCGAGTCCGATCAGGATGCGTTCGGGACGGCAGTCGCCGCGGTTGGCGACGCCGATGCCGACGGGCGCGGCGACGTCGTCGCCGGCATTCCCGGCAGTGATCTCGGTGGCGTCGATGCGGGAGCCGCGCGGGTCTACTCGGGCAAGCTCGGGTGTCCCCTGTCGCTGCGGGTCGGCTCGGCTGCGGGTGACGCCCTCGGCACCTCGGTCGGCGGTGGAGACACCAACGCCGACGGCTACGGCGACGACATCGCCGGAGCGCCGTTCGCCGACGCGGGCGGCGCCGATGCCGGCACGGTTCTGGTGTTCGGCGCGACGCGCCACAAGCTGGTGACGACACCGCTGGTGCACAACCCATCGCCGATGAACTCGAGCTTCGGCTACCACGTCCGCGGCGTCGGCGACATCGATCGCGACGGCACGCCGGACTACGCGATCGGAGCGCCGTTCGAGAACACCTTCGGTGTCGTTCGCGTCTACTCGGGCGCGACGCACAACGTGATTCGCACCCTCAATGGGCCCGTGCCGCCGCCTCCGCCGGCGCCGCAGGGTGGCGGTTGGTTCGGGCACCAGGTGGCGGCAGTCGGTGACATCGACAGCGATGGTTGGACCGACATTGGTGTCGGTGCGTGGCACGAGGACAACGGTGCCATCGCTGACGCCGGTTCGATTCGCGTGTTCTCCGGTCAGACCGGCCTCGAGATCACCCCGCTGCGCGGACCGGCCCGGCGCAAGAGCCCCTGAACCGGCCGTCAAAGGCCTTTGACACGCCTCCCGCCCGGCGCCCGTCGTCCGTGTTAGTCAACTGATTTAGCAAGACAATGATATTATTATGTTCTTAGAAATATATTCAATGCAAATGCTATCAATATGCGTTGTTTCTGGCTGCTTTTTTGGCATCATTATGTGAATATGCATACCAAAGTAATTTGAGATGATTTCTAGGCAGACATGTTCTTTTTGTATGCTATTGGCACCAAACACACTGTTTCGTGTGATGGTCAATGATACTTGTTTCGGTCCCGAAAATTGTAATGACTATAACCGGCGAGGTATCCTTCTTTTAATGTAATGGTCACAAGCACCCTGGTTTTCATTACTGGGCTTGTGCATGAATTTAGGTCCCCATGTTCCGTTCCGAGGATCCATGTCTACATCAAAGGGCCCCAATGCCCTCCCATCTGTTGTCCACCAACTCTTTGTTGGAACTTAGAATCGTTTGGGACATTAATGTTTTATTCTAGGTTTTTTGAACTTAGAATTTATTTTCGAGCTGATAATATGTTTTTTTAACTTATAATTTTTCCCTCGAATCCTTTTGAGGCAAATCTTTTTAGAATCCTTTTGAAAACCTCTACTTGTTGCTTCACTGTTTACTCTAAGAGTTGAAACCAAGACAAGAGGGGCTTTTATGTTTTTTTATGGCAGGGTTCATTTTCCTTAATGGTATTCTAATATAATGAGAAAAACGACTATTGAACGCATCGCTGTTTATGCTACGATTTGAAACTAGAACCAGAGTAGTTTTGAGATTGTTCATAGGCCAGAGTTTATTTTTTCTTCGTGACATTCTAAAACCAAGGGAAAAAACGACTATTGAATGGCTAGCTGTTTACGCTAAGAGGTGAAACCAAGACTGGTGGAGTTTTTCTTAGAGTTTTCATAGACCAGTGATAAATTAATTTTGGATTGACGTCGGACAATGATTTGACGCATGCTTCTATCAAAATGTAAAAGTTTAATAAAAATTTAAATATAAAATATAATAATATTCTGTAAAAAAGTCATGCGTATTTACTGTGCGAGCTAAGCTGTCACCAAGCTTAGAAACCTATGCACTAAAAATGATCATTCCGACAACTAATCTCAGACGCATAGAAAAGGTACTGAGGATCCTGCGTCAGCTTAAGTGGGTTCTAATACTGATTTCATGGTTTATAGTATGCTTATGTATTTCTGGTCTCACTTACCAATCTGTAGACAACGAGCAAAACAACTTTATGATACAAAAACAACTTAGCCGTAATTTTTTTTGGCGCTTAAAATTTATTTGGCTTTTATGTCTTCCTTTTTTATTTGGAGGGAGAGGAGGAAATGTGAGGTGTTCTATTACACTACTTGGTGTTTTGTTTTTGAAGTGATGTCTGTAATTAAACGGCATCACAACGTGATTCGAAAGCTTACAGCCATCCATAAGACAGCGGATGGGAAAAGTCAATGCGGCTTCCACTGCTTACTTTTATATTCTTATGACAGCATTTCAGCAGCCTACAAAAAACAGTTTCTATTTGTAAACATTTCTAACACTAACAATTTCATGAAATCCCAAGAAAGAACTAATACATCCAGTAAATTGTGAATCACATCTATCTATCCCCCTTGAATTTTTCTTTCAATTCTTCCTTCGAGTTCGTCTAGTGAAACACACACGCGAAATAATGTCAATACCAATCGCCAAGCGACATCAAAATGAAGGAAATGGAGAATAGAAAATTTAGCTTTTAAATAAGACTCCAATTGATATTTGACACTTGACAAGGGGCTCTCGAGGAACCACAGGCGCTGCTGCGTCGCCGAGAGGGGAATCGCCCCGTTCCGCGAGGCGCGAACGATCGTCTCCTCGGAGGCGGTTTCGGCCGCCGCAGCGGCCCCGCTGATGTCCGCGCCGTCGAGCGCCCGCAGGATGTCCTCCTTGCGCGCGCCGAGTTGCTCGCGAAGCTCGGCAGTCAGCGCCCCCTTGGGTGCCTTGACCTTGAGCGCGCCTCCTTCGAGGGTCACGCGGATGTCCAGGGAGCGCAGATGGCTCAGGAACTCGGACGTCTTCACAGGGTGAATTCCTCACTCTCCTCGCGGGATTCGTCCTCCTCCGGTTCGGCGGAGAGCACCCGCAGGGTTTCGATTCGCTCGGACACCGAGGCGACGTCGGGTGTCTCGAACAGGGCCCGCACCGGTAGAGAGATCCCGAACAGGCTCCGCAGCCGGACATTGAGCTGCATCATCACGAGCGAGTTGCCGCCCAGCTCGAAGAAGTTGTCCTGGATGCCGACCTTGTCGATGCCGAGCAGGTCCGCCCAGACTTCGGCGATCTGACGCTCGGTCTCGCTCTCCGGCTCGACGTACTCTGTCGACAGCGCGGGGCGCGCGTGCGTTGCGCGCTTCGCGACGGTCGCCTCGGCGACGACCTCCTCCTCGGTGGTATCGGCGCTGACGAGTCCCTCGAGGTGCTCGTCGATGCGGCGCAGAAGATCCCGGGGCGAGACCACGACCTGCGGCAGCTCCGAGGCGAGGATCCGACCCAGCGCGTCCCGCCCTTCGGCCGGCGCGATGCCCCAGACATCCCAGAGGTGTCAATGCGCGCTGGATATGAGCGGATTCCAAGCCGGAGGGGTCGGGAAGGCGAATAGCACTCGGTTTACTCGGTAAGGTCTATCTCCTCACTTATAGCTTCGAGTAGGTCATCTCCAATATAGTAAGGCTATCTAGGGTTGTTGTGTCCAAGATGCACAACTTTGCATTCAACATATTGAACTGCAAACCCCAATCAGATGACCATCTACATAGTTCATCTAAATCTGCTTGCATTGTTGAATGATTGGGGCTAATTTGAGCCTGTCCTAAGTGATTGCAACCATCAGCATATAGTCCCATTGGTTTTTTCATGTGAGTTGGATAGTTGTTAATATATATGCTGAACAACATAAGCCCCATGATTGCACCCTGTGGAACTCTGCTAATTACAGGAGTTTCATTAGAATGAACAATTTTAACAGTGGCATCAAAAACTACTACCCTTTGAGCTCTTTCAGTAAGATTTTCCATGGAAGTATATCCTCATACACACTGCATGCTTATAGTTTCAGGAGAAAAACTTGATTTTGTACCTTATTAAAGGCTTTTGATTGATCAAGCAATATGACACCCACTAGAAGGCCATCATCTAAGAGTCTGTTCACAAAGTCATATGAATCAATGAGGTTTGTGTTGATTGAGCAACTTTTATGGAAACCATGCTGACTTTTTGAAAGTGACTGATTTCTTTCAAGGTGAGAACCCTGTGTATCATTTATGATGCTCTCAAGGACCTTGCATACAAAAGGAGTAAGACTTATAGGGTGATAATTACTGGCTTGGTCCTTTCTCCCTTTCTTGAAGGTGGACTTGATGTTGGCCTTCTTCTAGTCAAATGGGAGAACTTTGAAAATAGGTGATATTTTAAACATCACTGCTACTGGCTCAGCAATTTGTTCAACTGCTTGTCTTAATAGTCTGGGTTGTAGGTTATCTGATCCTGCAGCTTTTTTGTCTTTTTGCCGCATTTGATGCCAATACTCAAAGCATCGCAATTAACATCATCTGCACAAATGTGCCAATCTCTATTAGTCTTCTTAATTAACTCCTTGATTTTTTGATTCAAGACTTTACGTCCTGCGTCATTGCACAGCGTTGCTCCAAGAAGCTGGAATTTAGTCTTAACTATTAGTTGCGCTGCGGAGCTGCTGCTGCAAGCTGGGTACACAAAAGGCAGTGACGGGTTTTCTGTTGGTCTCCAAAACCCTTCTGGGCCACAGGAGTAGAACCTAGCAGTTGACTGTGAAAAAGCGCCGCCCTTATTACATTCGATGCTGCAAGCTTTGAATTTCCCGTTTGGACCCCAGTCAGCGCAGCGCTGGATGCCCCCAACCGGATCTGCTAGGGTCGGGCAGAAGTCACCTAAAAATAAAAATGTTTCAGCCAACACACTAGTGGCACTGTAAAGCCATATCCAGAAGAAGCTTCAGCTAATATTCAGGATCTAAAGATGTCCTCGGAGTTGAAAAGAACATTTTTATTTAAACATATAAGGTGGACAGACGGCCCACATGCTTAGTGGCATATTTCAGAACTGCAAATGATTTACAATCAGACAAAAGCAGCATTAGAATAACTTATCCGACGAATTAAAAAGAATTGAAAAAACACCTGACCTATTTAGTCTATACAGGAATAAAAAAAGACAAAGGATTAAAAAAAAATGATTTGAAAAAAATGATACATTTTTAACAGGATCAAAAGTAACAAATAAAGAGCCGGCATGTACTTACGGACTTATTTTAAGAGAGCCCATTTTACGAAGAGGGGTGTAAAATTCGAGAAAAAAAAGAGTAAAACTCACTCTCAGAAACACCAAAAGACAGTCTCTTGTTCCTGATTTAAATTCCAGCACTTGCTGCTGTAAAGAAATGCAGAAAGGACATTCCTATTAAATAGCCTCATTTTTATTTTTATAGAATACTTTTTGTATTACCATACTAGTTTTAGTCAGTTTAAAGGTCCACTGGCTTGCCCTATCCTCAGCTGCACTTTCTGCTCTTTTGACCCTGAATTTTCCACTGTTTTGCCAAGGAACCTGAACTCTACAACCTACTCAACAGTTGAACCTCTATACATTATGTTCAGGGGGAATCAGATGTTGGCATGCTCTTTGTCTTCTCTATGTTAACCTTGAGGCAAAGTTGGCAGGCATTTTCACAGAAAGTATTGAAGTGGTCCAGGAGTTTGTTCTTGTTACTTTCCATCAAGACAATATCTTCAGCAAAATCCAGGTTGGCTAGCTGTTTGGCTTTTCAAGTTTTGATGCCAAACCCTGTACAACCACAAAATGTGTAGTCAACAGCAAGGACAAAGAGGAATAGAGAAAGAACACAGTTTTGTTTTACACCAGACATGATGTACAAATATCTGGTATTCCCTTTTGAGTCTGAACACATCATTCTGTGTTTTTATATAATGCAAAAAATAGGGCCACTTTTTTTTGTCAGGAACTCCATAGCATCACAGGAATTTCCACAGCAAATCCTGGTCAAAGGAGTCACAGGAAATCAGGTACATTTTTTCTCACTATTAATTGCACTCCTAAATCATCCACTGTAGTCTGTAGATAAGATCCACACAAGAATGGGGCAGCTGGGAACCATGTTGTTTGTCCTGTATATATTTATTGAGAACTGTCTGGATGCTCTGTAGAATAATCTATGAGAAGAGTTTACCCAAAATAGATAGGAGACTGATGCCTGTCAATTTCAGTCATTCACCCACGGGGCATCCTGCCTAGTGTCTGAACATAAAGCAGTATGTTTTTTTTGGAATAGACTGTAAAGATGGATCGAAGCAAGTGATTGCAGCCACAACTATACAGAGGGGATAGGGAAGTCGCTCCACCTCGACATGTGGAAATATGCTAGTGCAGCAGGAGAAGATCTTCGAGGAGTAATCTGAGTCTTGAGAAAGACATTCTGAGAATATAGAATTGTTATGTGATGATAGCCGTATAGCGATGGGAGACTTCCTCACTCTTTCGAGGAAGAAGAGCTGTCTTCCCATATTTCTCTGAAGCTAGTGGCCGGGGTTCTTGAGATGACGGAGGGGGATATAATTGTAGACATCTTGAACCTACCATTATAGGCTCTTCTATAAAGAGGAAAAAAACGTAGGCAAGCCCTGTCTCAAAATACCATAATCGAAGGGGTGCCAGTAGCTGAATGCTTACTGTCAATTCTGATTGGGGGGGGGGTGAAGGAAATAGTATTTTTTGTCTGTGCCCAAACGATGTGGGTCAATTCACAACAATAATTATTATAGTGAAGTATTTATTAGTGAAAAGATAAAAAGTAGAATAAAAACTTAAGATTTCAAAAGGAAGCTTTATAACGAAGCTTTATTCTAGGCAGCAGAAATCTCTCAGGTCCAGGCTATGCAACTGGCTCAGACTGTTTCAGCTATATCATCAGCAGCCAATAACCACGTTTCACAAGCAGCCTCTGCATTACAAGCTATACAAGCTGTCCTTTCAGTTCAAGTTCAAATGGCTGCACAAGCAGAGCAAAATGCCGCTACACTTTCTGCAAAACAACAGTCATCATTAAGTGACTTAAATGCAGTTCAGCAGGACTAATAGTCTCTGATTCGTGGCTGGTTATCGTTGGTTTGGTTGCACACATCGGATGTAGCTGGTTTGAAGAAGGTTTTTAGGGAAATCAGTGGTGCTGATCCCGCATATCGGAGCCCACCGATCTGCCTCCATGATGGGAAGGTCCAATATAGCCAGTAAACACCAAATAGCATACAAAAAAATGCTTTTCGTTTTTATGGCCCTTGGTATTTACCTAGTGACATATAGCGATCGCAAATTCTGTCGGTCAGTCTGTCTGTCCCGGTTTTACTAGTTTAGGCACTTCCAGATAATCTAGGACGATGAAATTTGGTAGGCGAATCAGGGACCAGACCAGATTAAATTAGAATTAGTCGTTTCCGCGATTCGACCATCTGGGGGGGGGGACTGGGAGACGTTTATTTGGGAAAAATTGGGAAAAACAAAGTATTTTTAACTTAAGAACGAGTGATCAGATCTAAATGAAATTTTATATTTAGAAGGATATCGTGTCTCAAAGCTCTTATTTTAAAGCCCGATTGGATCCGGTGACATTTGGGGGGAGTTGGAGGCGGAAATCTCAAATATTGGAAAACGCTTAGAGCGGAGG
>JAAAKM020073195.1:194511392-194606484 GCA_010016025.2 Alatinidae sp. Z8VKAUB7J3 | reverse complement strand
TGTTGGAAATAGCCGGCGAATACTTCTTCGTCACCCAGGATAATAATTCCTTCACTAGATGCAATACAGAAGAAGGCGACGTCAACTCGATTTTTAATATTGACCGGATATACGAAAGCCGGGAAGAAGAATACGAGATAGGCGCCTCGTTCGAACACCAATTCGACGGCGAAGATCATACGCTCGCACTCGATTTTACTTATGGCGTTTACGACGAATCGGAAGATAACTTTTACGACGAAATGCATAGCCACGCTGGAATGTGAGCATTTCAATAGTGCCATTGAGCATAGTTACACTATTTGAACATATTGGGAATGCGTTCTGCTCGCTGGAATGTGAGCCTTTCAATAGTGCCATTGAAGGTAGTTACACTATTTGAACATATTGGGAATGCGTTCTGCTCGCTGGAATGTGAGCCTTTCAATAGTGCCATTGAAGGTATCAACACCTGCTTTACGGCGATCACGAATAGGCCGATTTTCGCCACTCGGTCGATTCTGATCAGTTGGGTGGCGCAACTGAACAAGCTGATTGCAACTTTGAGACGTACATTGGGGGCTCAACAATGAGGTCCCATGCATGTCCGACGCCAATCTCGGGCAGCTGTTGCAACGCTGCGCAGCCCGTTACAAGGAGCGCCCTTTTGTCACCATCGCCGAAACCGGCGATACTACTAACTACGCCGATTTTGATGCGCTGACCAATCGTTTGGCGCGTGGCCTTCGTGGCGGCCTCGGCGCCTCCAGCTATGTCGGCCTGCTGCTTGAAAACAGCATCGAGTACCTCGCGCTGAGCTACGCGCTCGAAAAAATACAGTGCATTGAGGTTTCCATTAACCGCGCCTTTCGCGGCCCCGCCCTGGCCCGCATGATCGCGCTGACGCAATGCGAGCTATTGGTGACGTCAGCGGCCCATCTCGATGCTCTCGCCGAAATACAAAAGCATTTTCCCGAGCTTCGCACCTTGGTGTTGGTAGGCGATGTGGGCGACGCTGCTAGCCGATTTGCGCAATGGTCGGTGCTGAGTTTTGATCAGCTTCTTTCTGATCGACGCGAGCCCGTGAGGTCCGAGGCTCGGGCGACGGACACTGCGGCGATCCTGTTTACGTCTGGTACCACGGGTGTCCTTGCTGTGGTGGTACCGGCCCTCAAGGCGACCCTCGGGGCCGCTGATAATCACGTCAGGCATGTTTGATGTGCGCCTCTTGGCATGTTCCTAAGGTCTCGCGGGCAGTGCGTAGCGTCACTCGATGGGCTGGTGGGTCTGTTGATCGCGCCGCCGCGTGGCCTATATGGTGCTTCCTGGGGTGCATGTGGTACCTGTTTGTCCAATTATTGGCAAGCAAACGGCACTTTTTCGGCGGTCTGGGAGGACCCAATGTTCACGCGCCTACGCGACGACATGCGCGCCATCCGGCAGCGCGATCCCGCCGCCCGGTCGACGATGTCGATCCTGTTCTGCTATCCCGGCCTGCATGCGCTGATCTTCTATCGCACGGCGAACCGCTTCTGGCGCTGGCGCTGGCGGTTCCTGGCGCGCTACGTCTCCGCCATCGGGCGCTGGATGACCGGGATCGAGATTCACCCCGGCGCCAAGATCGGCCGCGGCTTCTTCATCGACCACGGCATGGGCGTGGTGATCGGCGAGACCGCCGAGATCGGCGAGAACGTGACGCTCTACCACGGCGTCACCCTGGGCGGTGTGTCGCCGGCGGTGGACAGCCACGAGCAGCGCAACCAGAAGCGCCACCCGACGCTGGAGGACGGCGTCATCGTCGGCTCCGGCGCGCAGGTCCTAGGCCCCATCACGGTTGGCGCCGGCGCCCGGGTGGGCGCCAATGCCGTCGTCACCCAGGATGTGGCCCCGGCGACCACGGTCGTCGGCATTCCGGCCCGCCCGGTGAAGCGCGCGCAGGACCTGGACCCGGCCTTCGCGCCCTACGGCACCCCGCTTGGCGACGTGCCGGACCCCTCGTCGCGGGCGATCGAGGGCCTGCTGGCACTATAAATATAATGACCTTGAAATAAGTTTTGCGTTCCACTGCGCACAACCGTTACCTTTATTCTTCTTAGTGCAATATTACACTTCAAACAAACAGTTAGGCTGTGCTTAACTCCCTGTATCTAAAAGGTGGTTTCTTTTGGAAACCACCTTTCCAAGAGAAAAATATTTGTTATATTTTTAAACATATTATTTTAAAAAAATCTAACTTTTATTTTTATTTCTAAAATGTATCATTTTTTGGCATGACTACTCTTTTCGTTAATTTTATTTTCTAAAGGAATGGGTAAACGATCGACCATCTCCATTGGGTGCTTATTCAGAGCACAAAAAAAACACCTACCATAGACTAAACTGCCTATACTTTTCGTAAATTTTTATTTTCTAAGGGAATGGGCAAACGATCGGCAATCTCCATTGAGTACTTATACACAGAACAATAAAAAACAACTAACATAGCAAATATGCAAAATACAGAGCAAAAATTGCTTAAAGAAAAGCGTCATATTTGTAAGTACATTATTTTTCGGCATGCCTACACTTTTCTTAAATTTTCATTTTTTAAGGGAATGGGCAAACGACCGGCCATCTTCAATGGGTATTTATACACATCACAATAAAAACAGCTAATATAGCAAATATGCAAAATACAGAAAAAAATTGCTGCAAGAAAAATGTTATATTTTTAAATATATCATTTTTCGGAATGCCTACACTTTTCGTAAATTTTCATTTTCTAAGGGAATAGGCGAACGATAGGCCATCTACATTTTTACGTACCCGTACACAGCACAGAAAAAACATACAGTGGCTAACGTAGCCAATATGTTAAATACAGAACAAAAATTATTGCAAGAAAAGTGTTTTATTTTTCAGGTAAATATAACCAAGAAACTGACAAAACTTTTTGCTGAAGTATTCGCCCCTCTTTGCCTTGAACCTTCGATTGCATTTTTCCTTGCAATTTTATTTTCTGTTTTTATCATCTCTTTTTCTTAATTTACTTTTCCTTTTTCTTTTTTTATGTGCATGCAAAAGTTTTTCTAGAGAGCCAGTGTTAACCCCCTTCCTCCCGTAAAATACCCCCCCCCAATTGCTGGCTGGTCTCACTTTTTACTTACAGAAAGAATACTAGAACTCTCAATTTCTGACGTAATTAGCATATTCTCAAGTTTCTGAAACCATGAGGTGGAGGTGCAAATGAGGAAGGGGCAGCTCCCCACTTACACGGAATAAATTCTACAAATTTTAGGGTTTAATTTTACTCTTTACTTTCATAATGACAGCTTAGAGCAGAAATATTCCCAGATATCAAGAGGGACTAATATTAATTTCATATATCCCTCCCTTTCTAGTTGAAATATTTTTTAGGTATAAACATACAACTACGTGAACATATAAACTACGTGAATTCGTTGTTGTTTTGCAATTCCGAACGTTTGCATACAAGGGCTTCAAACCTCTACAATAGGGTTCGCTGATTGTTTTGTAGTTAGGTAGAGAGGGAGACACCTTAAAGGATGCATTTTAATACACCCCTTCTAAAGTTTTAAAGCTTAAAGGACATTTTAAAGTTTTTTGTACCTCCCAAAATAAAAATTCTGGTTGTAGCCCTGGGGATTATGTATCAATTTCTACCCTCACGTCTCTGGCTTAGAACAAATTGTTATTTATCTGAAGGCTTTTTCCGGCTTCCCCTCATCACGGTCACTCTGAGGGATGGGTGATGTGTCTTTTAGTACCTCTTTGACTAAGGTACCAGCAGTCTGTTTATTTGAAACAACATATATATTCCCTGGGTTAAAAAAAAATATAATTAATTACAGTTCAAGAAAACTGTATCCTATTATGTTTGATAAGTTGAATAGACCTTTTTGTTTGTCCCTTTAGCCAAAGTTATTTGATTTTTTCTTAAGTTCAAATCAGTTTGTCATTTTTTACAAGGTTCAAACTTGTTTTGGGCTGATTATGTGGAATGTCCTTGTTGAATTGTTTGAGGTTTTGACTTATCTTTTGACCAAACTATTATAAATAGGATTCAGTCTCTATTTCCCTTCAGTTCTATTGATATTAATTCCCTTGTAGATAATTTCTTAAAATTCTAATATTTCCCTGAAATTTTGTAAAATCCAAACACAAATATAAATCATTTTTGTTTAATCAAACACTATGCTATGATGCAGAACATCAAACAAATGTTCCATAATGGCTGAATCAAAAGTTTCTAGTTTTTTTATTACATTTTAAAGAAGAATGTATGGCATTTTTGTGCTGCTTTAGTTTATTATCTAAATTTTCGTTATTCTCCCCACATAAAATGTTTCACAGAAAGAAGGGTAATTTTGGGGATGAAATAGGAACAAATGGTAAAAGATGTGTAGTTCTTATATAATATGAGTCATCTTCTATTAGACTGGATTCATTTAACCTTTTTTCTGTAGTTTGAGAAATTATCTTTTCAGAATACCCATTCCCAAATAAAATATTGTCTTTAATGAAGATGAGTTAATTATTTATCTATTTTGATGATGCTGATTTCAATGTCTTGTCAAGCAAAAAGACAATTGTTTCTGTTTCAAGTTAAATAGGATGATTAGACATAAAAGATGAGGAATAGGTTTTGTTCCGTGATCAATGTCTTGGCGTAGCTTTGCAAGATCTGGATTTTGTGCTGTCACAGTTTGTCTTTGGTACCTTGGTTAGCGCTCACGTTGCCATCTTTATAACACATCTGGTACAGATTCTGGCGGGGGGCTGATACCAAACTGAACGGCTTTAAAGCCCAGTTGCTCGTAGAACGCGCGAGCCCGCTGATTTTGTTGGTGTGTGTGCAGTTCTAGTTGGCGTGGGTTTAAGTTTTTTGCATGCGCAATCAAGCGCCGCCCTAGCCCGCTGCGTTGGTGACCAGGATGAATATAAAGGCGATCTACGTAATCGCCATTTAGCGCCATGAAACCAACGATCTTTTCCTGTTGTTCGACTAACCAAATATCACAATTGGGCAAGATGTTGTCGACAAATACCGCTGTGGCGGAGGCCTCGGTGAGTGCCTGGAATTCGGGAAGATAACTATATTCTTCCTTACCAGCGGCTAACCAAATGCGTACCACGGACTGTAAATCCGCCGTGGTAGATTCACGAATAGTTATTCCCATGTGAACGCTAGAGGGTTTGTGCCGAGTCCGGCCATTCGTAATGCATGTCTTGCGATCGTCGTGTCATGTAGAACTTCCCTCAAGCTGGCAGGTTGAGCGGTATAGCAGTAGTTCCTCATCACTGTTTCTAACAAACCCGAACCGAGAAAAACTGAGTTGCTCCAACAAGCGAATTGCTCTGCTGTTATTAGCTTGAGTTACTGCATCCAACGTCGAAAAATCAAACGTGTCGATGCCAAACTCCAATATGGCTGTGCACGCCTCGCAAGCCAGGCCTCGGCCATGAAATCCCGGCAACATTGCAAATCCGAAATCTGGGTTGTTTAGCTCTGCTCGGTTTAAGAACCCGGAATCTGAGATGACACAAAAAGCACATTTTCGGAAAAAATATGACACACTCCTTAAAAAAAATTTGGCAGCCCTGGTTGTTTGTAACTCTACAACACATTTTTTTTTTCATAGACTCATAGATGATGGAACTATCGACAGAGGAACAAAAATTACTGGATGATCCACAGAATGAATTCAAAAATCGTTTCACAGGAGAAGATACAGAATTTATGGAGGTCGTACAGAAGAAGCTTTCAGACCCGCCTATTGTACAGAATTGGGTGGGTAAAAGGACAAATTACTATCAGAACGATAGACGTCGGGGTCAAGATAGATATAATAAATATTTGACTATTAAATATGATTTTATTAAATTGACTTAATTAAATTGATTTAAATATTAAATTTATCTATAAATATAGACATCGCTATTAAAAAATTAAAGCTAAAATACAATTATATGTAGTCTAGTTACTATTAGTTATCTCATACCATACTACTATCAGTAAAAATGCATTAGAACCGTCAACCTTGTTTTAAAACTTTTAATTTCTTTTCGAAGCCTTTTCGTCTGGATTAATGGGTTTATGATATTTTGGACAAAAGATGATAACCTTAAAGATACATTTTTCAGACAATAGATACAAATCATTTCTTTAGGCCTAATGAGTTTTAGCTAGACAGACCAGAAACAGAGAGACGCAGCGAAGGAAAAAATCCTAAAATATCAAGGAAAACAGCTGAATATAAATGTCTGAACTTTGCATTGCCAATTTAGTCGAAAAGAATAATAAAACAAGATGTACTATATAAAATGTTGTACAGCAATACTTATTGTTCTGACCACTATTATAGATATAGCGTCCACTTCAACTGAGGTGGGATCTCAGAAACCCTAAGCACAATCTCCGTATCTCACATAAGTTTTTCGGAAATTATACCGTCGAAAAAGAAGTTGTGACTTTCATTATTTTGTTTCAAAAAATTTCGATTTCGACCTTTATTATATTTTAGACATTTTAATACATGCACTTCTCTACACCTTAAAATGAACCGTACACTAACAAATAAAAGTGTTATACAATGAACCGTTTTACAGATATTAATTGTTCGTAATAAACATTACGTAGTCTTAACACAGCTAAAAAACACAAAGAGTGCAGGCACGGAGTTTGACGATTGCTTCGTAGGCATATACATTAATTCAGAAGTTCTCTAATTACACGTCTATCTTACAAATAATTATCTACAATAATCTTAAACATCTGGAAACGTGATAAGGGCAGGAGCATAATTTGCTATGAACCAGGGTTGAGGGCAAATGCCCCCTCTCGGACCTTAGTTTGTCCCCCTCCCCCATACTCGGTTTATCCCCCAAGCTGGAATTTAGTTTCTTCAAAATATTGCCAAACTAACATAAGCCTGCATGATTTAAGCATCTATAGAAGCGGATCAATTTTATTTATTATACCTTTGTCTTTATGACACTTTATGGCTCATTTCTCAGTTTTCACTATCACTTTTACTTGATTTGGGAAAATCAACTCCAACTTCTCCCCTCCCCCCGGGTTTCTGACAAAATAACGCCGCTAGGTTATGGGAGCATATGCAGATAATGCCTGAGATATATAGTTGCTTGTGTTGCTCTGCAACTGTGACCCAACGGGTCACAGTTGTTGCAACCCTCCACGGAGCTTGGCACAAGAGGTCTAGCTCTGCTTGCTTACGCAAAAAAATGCTCGTTTTATGAACGTATAGTAGTTCCAAGTAACATGCTGAAACGCAATTGGGGACGCATCATAAACATATCTTCTGTGGAAGGACGCCAGGCTAACAAGGCCACCGTGGCACACTACATCACCTTCAAACATGCACTGAACGGGTTTACCAAAGCAGTGGCGTTCGAATACGGCGAACAGGGGATCACCAGCAATGCCATCAGCCCCGGCGGCATTGAAACCGACCTGATGACCGACTCCGGGCCTGCAGCGGCAGCGTCCATGGGCATCACCTATGAGGCGTTCAAAGACAACTATGCCCAGGATGCCGCTATCAAACGCCTGAATACGGTCGAAGAGGTGGGCGCCATGGCGCTGCTGCTGGCTTCCGAAAACGGTGGCGGCATTACCGGGGCGAGCCTGGCGATTGACGGCGGCACGGCCATCTGACCGCAACAGACTGCAAAACTACAGAGCAAGAGACCATCCGGAAGAGACAATTTTGGAAGACATACTCGTCAGCGAAGACCTGCACCTGCGCCCGATCCTGGAACCCCATGCCACTGACCTGTTCAAGCTGGTCGACAAAAACCGTGCTTACCTGCGGCAATGGCTACCCTGGCTGGACCAGCAGACATCAACCCGACATATGCAGGCATTTGCGCGTGCTGCCCATCAGCGCAACGCCGGCGGCGAGGGCTTTGTGCAAGTCATCTTCTGGCAGGGCGCCGCCTGTGGCGTGAGCGGGTTCAATTTCATCGACCGCAGCAACAAGTGGGGAGAAATAGGCTACTGGCTGGACCAGGACCACCAGGGACACGGCATCATCACACGTACCGGGGCGGCGCAGATGCAGCATGGCTTTGAACGCCTCGACATTAATCGCATTTCAATTTCTGTAGCAACCGAAAATACGCGCAGCCGCGCCATAATGTTGGCCATTTTATGACTAAAGATATTAGTCTATCTTTCAGCACTGGAGATGCCATTTTTATTCACGCTTTGAAGTTATACACACTAAAATAAAATAAAAAAATTACCCACAAAGGTATAAAGGAAGTTATACAAAGTGAACAAAACATGAAACTTAAAGCAAGTGCACTTTTTAATAAAGAGAAAATAAAAGTTTCTTTATAAGTTGAAATAAATTTCAACTGCTTGTTTTTTTATGATAAGTGCACTTGAAGTTTCTGCATAATTTTTTATTCCAATTCCCAATATGTTAGGACACTTTAAATATACTGAATCAGAAATATACTGGAAGCATTTCCTGACTCCCAAGCCATACAACTGACGGAGCATATAAGTTGGAAGAGGTACCCTCCCCCTGCAATAATTTTGGTGGGCGTCCATGCTTGATTCAGTGGTTTAACTGCACCGTAGGATCTTTTTACAGTCTGAGAATGTTGTTAAGCAAGTGAATGAAATTTTTCGGAATAAATATTCTGTTCAAATTAATGCATTGGAAATGTTTTTCAAATACCTAGGCCTACCTCCACAACTTCAAATGCTTGAGCAATTATTAACCCTCTATGGAGGCTAATCCTGAGACACAAAAAAATTGAAGAAAAATTGTGGTAGAATTGGATTTGCCATTCAAAACTTTTCCTAAATAAAATCTTATTACCGTAAAAATTGCATCCTCTCCCCTCTGCCCCTCTTAATGAGACAAAGTTAAGCTATAGATTAATTATAAATCCAGGGAATAGCTGATTAAAATAGAAGCAACCCCAAAACATGATTCATAAAAAATTGTATATTATAGCCAAAAGCAAAAATCCGGTTATTATTTACGAATGGTTTTAGCGGATTAAAAGCGAGATGTGGCATGGAAGTTTGTCATGATGAAGGAGAGAAACCATTGGTCCACTTTTAAAGAAGGATACCATCGCAAAGGCCCGTACGTGACGTTAAGTTCTTCAGAAAAGCTAGTGAATAGTAAATCACCTATTTGAACAAACATTTTTTGCCGATTTTCGTCCAATTTTGAGGTCAAAGGACGTTCCAACCGTTTCTCGTCTTCAACCGGCTCGTTTCCACTTTGAAATCACTTATGTCAATTTTCGTCTGATTTTGAGGTTGAAGGACGTCCCAAACGTTTCTCGTCTTCAACTGACTCGTTTCTACTTTGAAACCACTCATACTCATTTTCGTCTGATTTTGAGGTCGAAGGACGTCCCAACCGTTTTTCGTTTTAAACCGACTCGTTTCCACTTTGAAATACCTTATACCGATTTTTGTCTGATTTTGAGGCTGAAGGACGTCCCAACTGTTTCTCGTCTTCAACCGACTCGTTTCCACTTGGAAATCGCTTATACAAATTGTATATCGTCTTCAGAGTCACCACATTATCGCCATATACTGATTTTAACATTTTATGAGCCATTTTGGACCATTTCCACTCAACCAGCTCTGGAAGAACACTGACACGCCTTAATTTGCTTAAAGTCAACACTGGCTATCTCAAGGGATCAGACTATAGGACGCATTACTTGAAATAGACGTAATCTCATCAATGGCTAGTAAAAGAAACTCATTCACCATATTTTTTTTTTTTACCACATCTCGTATTTCTATATACAACAATATTTGAATTGTATATAACCCCTAAAGATCTAATAGGATCATTATGGAATTAATTTCCATTCTGAACAAAAAATCAATACTGTGAAAATCCCCGGTGTCAGAAAACACGGCTTTTTTATAAAGAAGAGCAAGAAAATTGAGAAAATTAGAACAGCTGTGAGTGACACATCCCTTGGTTCTTAGACTGACAAGGATTATTTTCTCAAAATGAACCTAGTTTTTTTTTTTACAGGTGTCCTTGTTACGGATCATAACAGGAACGCCAAAATTCTTCAACCTCCGCAATTTAGCGTGGCATGGCTTCCCCCAGCATAATGAGCTTCCATCATATGTTGGGCTTGGACTTCTAAAGTTCATTTTTGATTCAAAGCCTAGAAGATTAGAGACTATAAAGCGACGTCCTTTGCTGATTTTGTCGCCCCTTCAAATGCCACCGGTGGACTATGATTGGCAAAACAACGAAGTGATGAAGCTAATAACCTTGGTGCCACCAGGAATGAAACCGTTTTGGAAAAAAGCACAAGAACTCTATGAAAGTAAAAGGTACACGATTTAAATTTTTGGATGTATGTGTGGGGAGTGGAAGATGTTTGTACGAAGTTGGTTACATTTTCGACCATAACTCTCAAAATTTTCCTGGGGTGGCTTTCAATCTAATTTTAGCTAGATAAGACTAATTTCTAAAATTATACTGGTGTACGGAGGGACTATTCCCTTTCCTGCCATGTACATTTATTTGGCTATTATTGTATTATGTGCTATTATTCACTTACGTTTAATTTTCCCAATATCTTTACATTTGATCTGAAGTACAAATTCAATATTGTGGTGTTGTGAAAGCCTATCTTCCAGTAAATTTTTATTTCCGTTTGCACCTTTATTTCAAGGTTTTTTCTTATTTATTTCAAAGTCTGGATTTCAATTCTTACAGGAACTATCAGAAATTTTTCTTGGGGGAAGTAAATGTCATATTAGCATTTTACAAATTTCATAAAATTCCAAGTAGGATTTTTCCTGGAGATTCTGGAGCATTGACTTTAGGAGCAATGTATGGTGCAATTGCGATTATTGGTGGTGTAGAAATTATCGCAGCAGTTGCTCTCTTACCTGCAGTTATCAACTCATTTTTGTTCCTATCAAGTGTTAAGCGAGTTGTAGAACATAGACAAATCAAAGGAAAACCTGTAGAACATACAGAAGATTTTCGCCTAAAGGCAACTGATGACAAAAAAGCTCCTGTCACGCTGGTGAGATTAATCCTTGCAGGTGGACCTATGACAGAAAAACAAGTAGGTTTTGCAATTTTCAAACTAACAATTTTTTCAGGAGTCTTAGCAGTGATTACTGCATTTATGATGGGAGTGTCACTTTGAAATCTGGTCTTTTTGGATTTTTATTTGCAATGTGGACCCTGATAATTATTGGAGGAGGAATTGTAGTTACTCTTCTTGGACCAATTTCTGTATCTGGATATGGTGAACTAAATTGGGTTATAGCATCTGTAATTAAAGCTGGAATTGCTTTAGTTTTAGTTGTGATTTGGATTTTAATTTTATCAAAACTAAAAAATTGGATTTTCAAAAAAGAAATTAAACTTTAACTTTCTTTCCACTGTCTTTGTTTTTTGTCATATTCTTCTCTAGAATATCTAATTGATGCTGGAGATCCCATTACTACTGAATTTTCAGGAACGTCTCTTGTAACGATAGCTCCCATGGCAACAACACTATTTTTTCCAACTGTCACACCTGCTTTAATTACTGCACGTGCACCAATTATCGCATTATCCTCAATTGTAACTCCTATCATTTTATCACACATTGGATATGGATCATTTGTTAATGCAATTGTCGGTGCTTCGGGACCGGCGGAAAACACATCGAGGCGCTGCCGGGCATGGGAGCCATAGGCAAAGTCGAGCCGCGCATTCGGCAACTTCGCCGCCTCTGTCGATCCTCGCTCGTAGGTGGCCTGAAGGGGTGCGGCTGCTGCTGCATCCAGGTCATAGCCGCTATCCGTCATTTGTACGCGCACGCTCCACGATTGCCTGCATTTCCTGCGCCACCTCGCGACCCCGTGTCGTCAGGGTTTCGATGCTCGAGGGGTAATAGACATCGAACACGGCCGCTGCACTGGGACGTGCCTTCAGCCGGTCATACCAGGCAGATACGTGAGGCCGGTCCCGCCACAGAAAATCGGTCTGCAGAAGGTCCAGACGGATCATGTAGGAGGTGAAGGATGTGTCCGAAATGGAATAGGTGTTGCCCGTCAGCCATTGCGTTTCAGAGAGCAGCCTTTCGAACTCCGCCAGCAGCCTGTCGAAGCTCATGATGGCATTGACGAAGACCGGCGAATGGATGCCCTTGAAGACGACGTCCTCCAGCCAGCGTCGGCTTTTGGGGTTCATGTTGCGGTCGATTGCCGCAATCAGCGTCTCGGGATCCAGCCCACCGGCTTCTTCGATGAGCTTGTGGCGATAGGCGATGGCGTAGGTCAGGACCGAAGCGGCGTAGTGGATGTTGGCTTCGCCGAAATCCAACCGCCCCATCAGGAGGCGGGCCAGCGCATTGTAGTAGGGATCGGCCGGCCGCAGCGGGTGCTCCGGAAAAGCATCCTCCAGATATTCCATGATCACCGTCGATTCGATGATCGCGCGGCCGTCGTGGACCAGCGTCGGCACCACCGCGTTCGGGTTCATCGCCAGGTATTCGGGAGTGAACTGTTTGCCAGGTGTGCGTGGTGTTGTCCCATCTGTACATGGCAGCGCCCGCAGGTGGGGTGCGCGTTACACCCACTAACAAGCCCCGATAGTAAGAACCCCGTGTCAAGTAGGGTTTTGCCTTGGCGGATAAAACGCCATTAACCACAAAGGCGTGGTTGTTAAAGGTCACCACGGACTGTTCTGATTGCACCGTATCAGCATCACCAATATCGACAGTGATTTGATCCGCAATGCGGTTTGATAAAGCACCCGCAGGCGCTTGCCAGCTACCTGGGATGTTGTTGCGCCAGAAAGCCACCAAGCGCATTTTTTGTGCACCATCAGTTAGCACAACAAGCTCGTCTTCACCTTCCGCAAATCCCATCAGAGTAGGTGTGGCCCCGGTCCCATCCGCAATTTTGCCGAACGGCAGGCGGGTACCGATGTCGTATGCAGCCTGCCAAACGCCGTCTGCTTCACGATCAGAAATTTTGCCATCTGCGGTTACCACCAATCGATACATGGCACGGTTAGAGGCCACATAGATGGCACCGCCGTCAAGTTCGTAGCTGGTCGCGAAGCTGTTGGTGTAAAGCTCGTCTTCACCTGTTGCGTTGTAGACATCGATCAACTCAAACGTGTTGCGATCTAGGGTAATAATTTTGCCGCCTAAGGTGTTCACCACCAGGTAGCCGTTGAAGGTCATGGACAAACCAAAAACCACATCTGCTGGGAATATGGTGTTTGCTGCTACGCGTTTGTTGTCGAACAACTCGTTAGGGAGGGTAATGCGTAGGGGCGGCTTGAGGTTGGACAAAGGGTCCGTTGGATCAACTTGATCGATCCGAATTAATCCTCGGGAGTTTGAGCCGATGAGTGCGTGCTCTCGAGTAAACATATTCAATTATAACACTGCGTACCGTGGTTTGAGAATTACTTATGTTTAAACTGCTCAGTTGACCAGCATATTTAAAACTTTACAACATGTGGAAGGTTTAATGATCAATTTGAAAATCACTGATTTAATTATGTTTGGAGACAAATATTTGAGAGGGACGAAAATTTTAAAAAAAATAATAGTTAAAGAGAATTTATTGTGGTATTTATAACGACTCCAATTTGATTTTGAAACTAGAAGTTTTCAAAATTACTTCATAAATAATGGGCTTTGAAACACAAGCTAACACCCAGCACGCAATCAAAAACTGCTTTTCTGGTAGTGAGGCCTGCGAAATCTTACAACAGTTGTGACCCATGGGTCACATTTGCGAAGCCACATAAATGACAAACTATCGGATTGGAATTGAGCCCTAAAACGCATAACTAACGTCCAAACTACAGCTCAGTTCCAAAGACAATAATTATATCGGTTGATGAGTTTTTGTTGAATTAATTCCACACAGCTATTAGAATATTGGATCCAATTAAAACCATGATAAGGCAAAACTATGAGCCCATCTCTTACTACCCAACAAGTTTGGTTGCACTACAACGTCCACCTCTAGCTGCTATGCGCATAAAAAGACTTTAGACCTCCTCCACTCCTTACCCCTCCCACAGAGGTCAGATCTACCATTGTTGCCGCCATTCTTGCTGAACTCCTGGTGGCTCTTTACTTTCTTGCGCATTGCAATTTTTTTTTCAAAATATTCTCAACGCAAGTCTAAGCAAGTTTGATTGTTGGCTCCTTGTCTAAATGTGTGCTTTCTTCTGCTATTTTCTCCTGCATGTGTGTTTAGTCCAAGGGGTGTTGCACGGTACCATAAAAATATAAGTCATAAAAAATTTAAAGCAAGGTTTTCCCAGATGGAAACGTTGGGCGCTAATGGGTTAAGTTAAAAATTATTAAAGCACGTGTAAAAACAGCATTTTGACCGCATTTCGGCAAAACGCCCTAAATTGAGATAAGGAGAAACATCCAAGACCATCCATTTCTGAAGTGAACAATATCATCATAAGAAAACGCTGTATCTCTACTTAGGGTGCATTTTTCAAAATATTTTTCTTATTTTTCCCCGCTTAAAGAGTAATTTCACACAGAAAAAAATGACCCAACTGGTTCTAACGAGGGGAATACCTAGAATTGATCATTTAGTACTTGATTGAGCACTGGAGGTCACTATGCTGATCAGACAGAATTAATGAAACCCTATAAATTCGTTTAGAAAAAAGCCAACTCAGAAAAACAATTTTGCCCAGAAACTGTCGATTTACTGTCGACGAGTGTTGAGAAAAACATCCATTATTCTGGGTAACCTACCTTCACTAGCATTTTTTAATAGAGTTTTCTTTAACAAGAAAAAAACAAAACGAAATTTCTTTTAGATGCCCCAAGTCGTTTCACTCTGTTCAGGATGCTCATTCAGATTCAAAGACTCAGACGATAACTTCAAGTTTGCTGTTACCTGTTGCCTCTAGTTCTCACACAGATTCGACTGCAGAGACACTGTCTACCGACTCCACCAAGGATAACCAGCTGTCGTCACTGACTTTTTCCCAAGATTTGGACACAAACATTGACACAAACATTCTAATCAGCTACCAGAAGAATCGAGAGATGATACAAGAACCAAAATGCAGCAGACGGAGACGACACACCCAAGAAACAGTACATCTTCCTTGCTTGACACCGGCATCACGCCCTCCTCTAATGTCACCTTTACAACAGTTGTAGGTCTGCTACCAAACCTGTGTCAACAGTGGAAAATGATGCTGATTAAAAAACAACAACAAAATAATCAGCTACATTCAGCATATAGCCAAGGGCAGTATCAGACCCTATAAGGGGGAGGGACCTTTAGTTGGGATACAATTGTCACTTTTATGACCATTAGGGCAAGATACCAAGTACTCAGACAACTAATCACCACTTCAAATCACAGTAGAACTTTTATTATACACTCTAGACAGTAGATTGTTTTACCATTCAGTTGGTCTGAATTTTCTTAAATGATGTAATTAGCTGGAATGTTTTATATAATAATAATGCTGGATATTTTAAACGTGCTAATAGCCAATAGTTGAGCCTAATCTTGAACACAAATCTCAAGTTGAGCTTTGATCAATATCCATAGAATTTCATATCTGCTGTAGAGACAACATAAACATAACATACAACTCGATTCTTTTTAATTACACTTTTCAAATATACAAATCATTTCATTTGCAAATGTGCCACCACCCCACTCCTAATGTCCCTAATAATTAATTTTTTTGTTAAATCAATACAATTATACATTGCAGGTCTTATATTAAACAAGTTACATTCTCAGTCTGTTATTTATCTCTGTGTGTAATTTAACAAAATATTATTTGAAATAATTCCAAATTGAAATAACTGAAATTTTTTGAAATGATTCAAAAGAAGAAAACATGATAATCTGATTAATAAGACTATCCTGCATATTATAAAGTAATAATTTGATATTTTAGACTTTTATTTCAGTTTTTAGATATATCTTGGACTATATATTGGACCATCAGGGTGGGAGATGGATTTGCAAGTGAATTGGTTATTATATTTGGTCGGGTTTATTAAAAAAAATTATAACAGTCATAACATACTTAATCTCTCATCTCTATGCAAAAACTGCATGCTGAGTGCATGCAGTTTTTGCACAGCTCTTTTCGATATAGATTATCTAATGTCCGTTTTATTATATGCTACTCATTCTGAGTACAATCTTAAATATTTGTAAATGTTATCCTCTTGATATGTTTTTTTTTTTGTTCTTTCTTGGCTATTCTAAGCCTAAGTGACCTTTTTCTCTTAAGATTAATTTTCAAACCCATTCTTATCCAGGAGTCTCAAAGCTTCCAAGAAGTCATTTGTTATGCTAAAATTTTTGTCTAGAACACTCAGGTCATCTACATGTTCTAGATCTTAGATCATTTTACCTTCTCATTCGATACTATATTCTCCCATATACTATAAGTCCATCAATGTGCTCCATGTCAACAGATATAGGACACAATCTTGCTTAACCCCTCATTCCACTCTAAATCGACTACTAACCTTCCTACCTTAAGCACAGCAATATTATTCCTATACAAAGCACTAACCACTACATATCTGATTACCACACAGAAAGAGGACTTCAGCTAAAGCTTTTCTAATATCTGAATTAAATATGTAATTATAATAATTACTTGGAATTATAATTAGTTGGACAATTAACTACTTGTTTGGATTAGTACAGAGACAGTATTGTGTAACCCCATAACCGAAACTGAATTTCGAACCCTGCACTGTGTTACTGCAGCAGAGTTCGAAACCTCAGGCCTGTTTTACCAAGCTGAGATTAATCCCACTGCACCGCTGCAGTAAATTAATCCCACTTCACCGCTGCAGTAAATTAATCCCACTGCACCGCTGCATCAAGACTAAATGCTGAAAATGTATGCCAGTTAGGGTTTTAAAGAAAAAAAAAAAAAAAAAACAATGGTAGGCAGTTAACACTAAAAAAGGGCTCTCCTACAAAGGATAAAAGATATAGCCTAGCTTTAATTAAAAATACCATGCCCAGGTGGCATCAACAGCCCAGCAGTTCTTTGCAGTTTTTTAGGAGGGAGTGTGGAGGCAATGGGCCTTTGAAGCCTGAGCCTCCATTCTGTTATTTCTTTGGTTGGTTGTCATTAAAATAACAAATATCCTTGGAAGCAGTAAACCAAGCAATTTTTATTTTAACAATCAAATAATATCCAAAGTACCATTTGGTTAAAAAAGGGCCTAAAGAATATAAGGTCCTCATGTGATGGGAATACAACTGACCTTATTGATTATACTATCAGAAATCAAAGACTGGCTGAATTGATACAAGACAATAGGGCATATAAAGTGCTGTTATTGTTGTTAAAATTAAAGATCACCATCTATTAGTGTCTTCATTTGACCTAAAGCTGAAATTTAGGAAGGGCAACTACCAAAAGGAATCACAAAATGTCAGTTGTCACTTGGGCCACACCATTATAACCATCTAAAGCTTCAATTGAAGTAGGAAGAAATAATGTGGTAGATTTACCTACAGTTACTGTAAAAATGAAACAAAATAAAAGAAATCTATTGTTGATCATGTAAATATAGGCCTAAGTGAGCCTCAGCCTAGTTTTTCTGCTATATACCAACCCTGGCCAGTCCCAAATACAAAAAAAAAATATTTTAACACAGGGGGTCTCACTTGTGATACCAGCCATGGCTTCTGATATCTTCAAATTCTATTACAAGATCACTTCTTAGAAGATTTGGCAAAATGTTTTTGAGCATTCAGACAAACTTCACATAAACCAAAAAATTAGGGTAATTTTCAACCCAGACACATTTTTTGCTGATTGGGAGTTGTTTCAACTAATTTTTGGAAAGGGTTCTCAATGATGGGAATTACTGGTAAGGGTAGGGAATTTAATACGCCGGAACCCATATTGACAGGTGTGTATTCCTCCGAGGAGCCCTGATGTGAGGATCCCTGACTTGGGAATACTTCATTAGGTTTGGTGGGCTTTTGCATGTAATTTTACGAAGGCTTACATTTATTAATGATCACTTTGCACGAATTGGGACATTTCTATTTTGTTTATTGTTGGGGTATACGGCTTTGTCTTAGGTGATTGAATAACAGAGCAAGGTCAAAACCTGGTTCAAGCGCTTGTTCATCTCAATTGCTAAAGTAGTTATACTGTACTTTTTTTTCTTCTTCTTTTTCTAGCCAAATAATTACCTTTAATACATTAAATAATCTGAACATTAGAAACCGAGTTAATCTTACATTACAGATACATTCTATCTGTAAAAATACACATACAAATTAATATGAAGTTTCAGTATGCATTGCCTGAGTATGAGAAATACATAGAATCATCCATATTCTTTCTGCTCTAACACATCTCTGAGTGAAACCTAAATAGTCTCTTTCATTTTCTGTGCAAAATTCATCAGGCATATTTCAGGACGGCGCAGCCAAAACTTTCGAACTAAGTCACTTTTAAGTCTTTTTTGGCAATCAAATTGCAGAAAACTGCGAATTTTAAAACTAAATTTCACATTTCGTGAAAGAAAAGTTGCTAGGACTATATCTCACTCGCCCGAGACACTCAACACATTCTGGTAATTCAAATGAACAGTATTCTTGAAACCTTTCTTGAATCAGTATGATTTGGACACAACGCATAGTAAAAATGCCACGCGTTGCGAATCACTCTTAAACAGTTTGTTATGTTCGTAGCTTTTGTAGTCCAGAATATATTTTGAGAAAAGAAGATGTGGGGTGGGTCTGGTTGCCCTCCTATGAATTTTGACTCTTAAAAAAGACATCTTGGACTTCTGATTCCAATGAATGAGCCGCTTCCGAAGTTCGCACGACCACCCTTTCCTTAAGAACCTTAAATGTTAACAATGGGCAACTAATATAACTTATAGCACTTGCCCTGAGGGCCGCAGGAGGGGGGGATCTGTCATCACCAAAGACATATTTACCGAGTTTTTCAAATACGCTTAACAAAATGGCTATCTCAGCATTTTGATTGAATGTGTTTGGGGAAATATTGGACGTGGGGGTCTGAAACACCTTTCAACTACGGAGGTGGGGAGGCAGGACCTTTCAACTAGGCTGAACAAAATGGCTGTCTCAAAGTTTCGATTGGGTGTATTTGAGGAAATCATGGGCAAGGGGGAGCTGGTTACCCTTCAACCACTTTCGACTATTAAAAGGTAACTAGAACTTCCCATTTCAATCCAATGAGCCCCCTCTGAAGTTTATAGGACCATTCTTCCCATTAAAACCTTACATGCACCCGGGACATAATTTAAAACCCTTGCCCTGAGGGCCCTGGGGGGTTTTAATCTTCAAATACATTATGCTTTTACTGGACCTTTCAACTGTGCTGAACAAAATGGCTGTCTCAAAGATTTGACTGAATGTATTTGAGGAAATGATGGGTGGGGGGGCTGATTGCACTTCTTTTACTTTCGACTCTTAGAAAGGGCAATAGAATTTGAAATTTCCAATCGAATGAGCCTTTTTCGAAGTTTCTTCGTTCTGGCATGGCGATGATGACGACAGCGAAGAATACGTTTCGATCATTAATAGTCTAAAACAACTGACTCAACGCGGCATTCAACTATATATGATGCGTGGCAATCGTGATTTCCTGCTAGGGAAAAAGTTTGAAAAAATGACAGGCGCTAAATTATTGGATGATCCTGTGGTTGTTGACCTTTATGGGACGTAAACTCTGCTGACGCATGGAGATTTACTCTGTACCGATGACACGGATTATCAAACATTCAGAAAGGTCACCAACAATCGCTTTTTACAGAAACTGTTCTTACTACTACCTCTATCAATACGGAAAAAGACCGCACGCCGTGTCCGTTCACACTCAAAGGAAACGGTTAAGAATACATCCCCGGAAATCATGGACGTGAACCAGAAGACAGTTGAAGAGTATATGAACGAATATGCTGTTAAGGAATTAATACACGGGCATACCCACAGGCGTCATGATCATCGCTTTCAACTGAATGATAAAGAAGCCAGACGGCTGGTATTGGGGGATTGGTACGGAGAGGATTCGGTTTTGGTTTATGAAACCGAACGACAGGAAATCATCCGTATAAACGACTACCTACGGCGCACCGATTAAAAAGCATGCGCCATTCACTATAAACCGTTACACTACGCGCCCCTTCTGACATCAGCGCGGATTTTCGACAGACCGGGATATTCAGGTAACACCAGTTAGTCCTTGGCGTTTCACATTTTTTACTACATCAGGTATCACACATGACAACTGAAACGATCAACACGTTTCATCAATTATCTCTGGCATCGCCCTTACTAAAGGCATTGGATGAAGTCGGATATGAAACACCCTCGCCGATACAGGCTCAAACTATCCCACTGTTACTGAAACTTCCATCAGGTAAATCCAATGTTGTTTTCCTGGAGCCCCAAGTCCCCTGAGAAAGGCCATAGAAACCGGGAAGCCCGTTCAAAAACAGAAATCCTTTGAGAACCCGTTGGAGAAACTGCCAACAAGGATTTAGGTGGAACATAAATTTACTATCTGTATAGATACAAGATACAATAGGAATCGTATAGCAGCACATGAGCAGACAAACAGTCGTCAGTGTGTAACAAAAACGGTAGCAATTGGTCAGGTAATAGAGAAGCAGGCCAAAATATCTGGTTGTGCCTGCTTCATACACCTTAAGAAAGGTGAAATGGAAGAAAAGGTACAAGGAGCTAACCAATCCATATGTTTTCCCACAATTTATCATAGTACCCATACAAATATTAAGGGTTTGGATAAAATGATTGTTATAGATCAATAAGCAAATGAACAAACTTAGGTAGTAGACATTCAACTATTATGGGTTTAGACAGAATAACTAAGAAGCTTTCAAAACAGTCCTTGCATTGACAAGAAGCACTTCATCACGTGAGCCTCACAAACTTAGCAGAGCCTGTAATAGATGAAAACTGTGGAGATGTCAAGAGCCAAAGCCATTCCTAGAATCTTATTTTGTCAAAATTGGGTTAAAGTCAATGTGATGAGTCTCACGACCACTTCGACAACTACAAATTTTATACATAAGGAGCCTGTTTTTCTGCACTTTATTTCACTGGCATCTACTCCTGTAACTTCAGCTGATAGCAGGAGCAAATCAATCGCTGAATAGCAGGAGCAGATCAAACGGTCTGTCTGTTTTCCCCTTGATGAAAGCAAATTGTCAGGGTATCTGTGCATTTTCTTGAAGGACAGATCAAGATATGCACGAGCTGAATGTCATAAATAAAGATTTAAAGGAAATGGGAATTTCCTGGGAGGGTTGAAAGAGGCAGGCATTGAATAGATTGAGATGGAGGAGGAACCTGCGTAGCTGTGTTGGCTTTGGGTGGCTTGGTGGTGCGGTGAGTTGCTAGTAGTGGTAGTTATAATGAGGCACGACCTTGATCTTCTTTTTATATTGCTTAGAATCAATGAGATGTACTTCCCTTCAAATTTTTTAATTTTCTCTGTCAAAATCAGCCACGTCTTCAAATTTATTTATGTTTCAGTACCCATTTCTAAGAAGAGCTTGATGGCTTTTTGGAAGATCAATCAATCTGTCTGCTGACGTTTTGTCTTGAAAGTTGTGTTCAAATCACGCTCTGTCTATAATTATTGGTCAAGATCTGCATCTCTTTCATCAATGTAATCAAAACGAACTTGCCCCTAGAATTTGTTTGTAAGTTTATAGGCTACAAATAAATGTGATAAGCTAAGTTTTATGACTTGCATTACTTCGAGTGTTGATAGATTTTCTTTTTAGCAAGTATTTTGGGTTATTTTATTTTTATTCTGGTTTGTGGATGAATTTAGCTGAATTGTGCAGGGATGTGAGTATTTTATGACTACCTGTATGCCTAGCCTACATGAAACAACATTTGAACAGATTTTATGTTATTTAATTAATGAGTCTGTCAATAGGACAGTAAGGTTAAGGTTTTTGTTTGGGCTCTAGTAACAACAGCATAAATGATTAGTCTTTGGATATACTAGGCCACCTTTCCATTAAAGTGCAATCTTAGAAGAAGCAATAGGTCTATGCTAAGAAATAATTTATGGTAACACTGGGGTCTCTTTCCAGATATGAACTAAGTCAGATTTTTTGCCTTGTACGTATGTCGAAAAAATGAAGATATTAGACTATTTTATGATTGCAAATGGTAAAGAATGTGATTAAAGACTCTTTTTTTATTTCAAAAGTTTTCGTTCCGAGGAGCTCAGCGAGCGACTTGACGAGGCTGGTGGTGCAACCGCTGCTCAAATTGAACTTAATAAGAAGCGTGAATCTGAACTTGCTAAGCTACGTCGTGACCTGGAAGAATCTAACATTCAGCACGAGGCTGCGCTTGCCAACCTTAGAAAGAAGCACAATGAGGCTGTTTCTGAGATGGGTGAGCAGATTGATCAGCTCAACAAACTCAAAGCCAAGTAAGCAGAGCTTATATATCCATATTAATAGGCTGTTACAAATAACATTCCGACCATGTGCGCTACTAGGGGCTAACGGCCATTTCGTAAACACAAAAATACTGAAAATTTGCAACGAAGGGAGAAAATGAGAAATACCCCCATTTAAATCCTGATAAAATAAATACTTATAGGATTATTCCACCTCCCTGAATGTTTCCTGGTAGTGCTTTTGAATTCTATTTGCAGTGTAAACATCAGACAGAATCAAAATTCCACACTACAAAACATATAATTTAATCCATTTTTTTTAAAAACTAATTTTTTGTAATTCTACTGTGATAAATTCAAACAAAAGTGAGAAAATTCAAAATAAAATATTTCTAAAACATATCTATGACGTTATTAAATAGTCTCAATTAAATATTTTTTTTGAACTAAGGACGATTGATTTAGTCCGAGATAAAGAACTAAAAAAAAAAGATGCTCTCCACCACGTCACTACTATTTTGTAAAAACTGTATTACTTTGTTTCCTGTTTTAAACTTTGCAACTCAAGAAACGACACAAAAAAAAAGGTTCAAATGACACTTCTTTATTTTATTTTTTTCAACACAAAAGTATAGTAAAGCCCCAAAAACTCATTGAGACACCCTGCGAAGTCTTACATTCTTTTTAGTGTTCGGCCCTCCTCGTGCATTTTTCAAGCACGAATTATAGTGTATGTGCAGTGAATAGTACTTTCAGACATAATATTGCACCTTTTTGAGTAAAATTGTCAAACCTGAAGACGGATTTCTTCTTTCTAGGCATTTCAGTGAATCAAACAATGGGGCCATCGACGAAATATGGTATAAAAGGGCTGTTGAGCAAAATAGTGTTGAGCCAGATTCTTTTGTTTATTCACTTCCCTTTGATGCAGGTGGGTATTATATTTTAACTTTAAAAGTAAAAACGCATGTACACAAAATAAAGTGATCTCAAATCATGCATCTCAAAATAAAGAAAAAAGTACCAACAGATTTCCACATACAAAAATTGGGATAAGATGTTGAAACCACCAGACCAAGATTTTTATTCAATAAACATAGGCTGTAATCTAGTTACCCTGCTAATATACAAACGAATTGTAGTGACGTACTCTTTAAAACGTCTCAAACAGCGTTGCTAAAATTTTGAAAAAAACTTTACCAGTTTTTTCACTAAAACCTTATCACAAGAGTAGTTTGCATCACCTGAACCGAAGGTTGAAAGTCTGCCGTAACAAAATAAAAACTTCGATGAACTAAACTTGAACGAAGGTCTGAGTCAGAAAGGAGTAAGTAAAACCAAGATGAACAAGAAAATCTGTATTGTGCCAAAAATCTGCAAAATGTCACGCTTAGTACCAGGATCTCTAATTTGTTCTAGAAAGGTGCGATTGCACTGCGCTGCCACGGTTCCTCAGACAGCTACATACAGAAAACACGAATGCTGGTGTCTTGCATATACCTCAGTTATCTGAAACAAAACATGATCTTGAATTAAGGTAAGTAGCTTCAGGATTTACACCAGTAATGACAGGCACTTATGGATACAAATCGTTTGCTTATTTTACATAGATCATATTTTTCTAAAACCAAACATGCGAAATATTTATTCCAAGCATTACCTGACTTTCAGATAGCTAACCACTTTGCAGACGATTTCCTTCCAGTTAATTGAACCCGATGGATCCCAGTCTCGTGCAAATTAAATTTTACCAGTCCCTTTCTTCAAGGTATAGCATTACAAGTCGAATTACATATTCTATGTTAAGAAAGAATTAAAAACAATTTTAATTTCTTTGCTTTCTTCCCATTATCCACTGTAAAAACAGCACTTTATACTAAAATCATAAACAATACAAAAAGTTATAAACCGTGGCAAGTATATAAGGAAAAACAAGAATCAATATTCAGATCAACAATTTCAAATAACTGGTAAGAAAACACTACTTTTTTTTTTAATGAGAGGGCGAAACGTTTACAGTTAATAGAACGCTCAAGAAATAGCTTTTTTCTGTGAGCGCCCATGCTCAACAATTATAAATATGTGACAAGGACACGCTGCCTTTTTTTAAAAGAGAACGCTAAAAAAAGCTTCCTTCGTAGAATTCTTAACAATTTTAAGTAATTGGCAAAAATTACCAGTTTTTCCTTTAAAAAGCGAGGCCTGAGCGTCCAGTTATTAGAACGTTCAAGGAAAAGCTTTTTTTCTTTGAACGCCGACCTTCAACTATTTTGAATAATTGGCAAGAAAACATTCACCTTTTCTTTAAAAAGAAAGGCTGAACGTTCACACTTATTAGACGATCGCTATATGTCACTTGGTTAATACCAAGTGCCATAAAAACTGATTGGCACTTTAAATTTATGAGCTATTAGAAGAGGGTAATAATACCAGTTTTCCATGAGGAGCATCACTGGCTCAAGCCAAGGAGTCTTTATTCTGAATTTTCTTGACAAGCTATAGCAGAGATACTAAGCGTAACTTGTTGAAAATTCTTCAGATATATATTAGATCAATGATATACACTAATAGTCATAATGGGTTGTCGGAAGCTTCGCGGCTTTTTGCTTTCACTCAACCAGGAAGGGATTTTTTCAAGGTCTTTCTTTATCATTTCATCTTTCCTGGGAGAGTCCACCATTCTTGGAAGCTGCATGACGACTACCTGCTCACGTAACGCAAGTTTTTTTTTATCTGACAACTATTCATGTGACAAGCCTCTGCACCTTCTCGGGTAATTTTCGAGGGTCTTAATAAAATTTTGGGTAAAAGATGTTTCGAACGACACATAGTATATATGAAGAATCTATAAAGTATGTATGTATATATTTTATTTCCCAATATAAAAACAAGAATAGATGGAGTAAAAATAAAGAAAAGAAAATAATGAAAAAATGACTTAATCGAAACAAAACACAAAAAATCAGATCTTTCCACAGATGGCCAGTTTCCAGGCCTCTCTGTACACATGTGCAATAAACAAACCGGCCATGAATGGCAAAATGTTGTTTCTTGACGTGGAATTATTTTTGTTTGTATTTTAGAATGTAATTACGATATGTTGTTTCTTCTTCTTTTTTTCCTTTTTTTCAATATACTCCATCACTTCATTATTTTTTATGATAGGTTATAAATAAACACATTCATAGATATGTACTTTTAGCTCCTGAAGTTCTTATGTTGAAGTGTCCATGGGGACACACCAATCCTGCAGTCATTTAGATTGAAAACCCTTGCGTGACTCCAATTCAGACAAAGTCCAAGATGCCAACCTTTCTGGTAAAAAGTTGACAATGGTGGGGGCCAAAGGTCCACATTCCTTACGCTATCATACATATTGAAAATCTTTGCATGATTCTGCTACAAACGAGGTGTGGGAGGCCTAAGTTTCTGCTAAAAATTCGCCATGGGCGGGGTAAGGAGGCTATTGGAGGGGCTAATTGCCCACAACAGGGTGCAACATTTTGCTAAAAACTCGTGGCTTGGGGGGAATATACTAAGGGTGTCTAATTTAAGAAAATCATATTGGGATCATAAGGATCTTCGAAGATTAGCATTTGATCAATGACGACCACTCCGTAACGATCTGTAAATGGTTACTTGTCGAAACATATGACATATATCTGCATGTGTGAAGTTTGGAAGGTCATATGCCTTCTAAACTGTGTACTTGACGTGCATGATTCTATATTTCTTTATTTGAATATTAACCTAAATCAGTAATTTGAAAACTCAGATTTGTAATGAACAAACCAGAAGAGACACATCAAGCTTATATGTGTAATTTAAAGGATTTTGTGTCAATCCCCCCTACTCCCAGATTTTGAAAAAATGCCTTTTTATTAAAAAAAAATTGCCGCCCCCAGGTTTTGGATAATGCCTTCTTTGTATCTCCGTTAAATGAAATCGAGAATAATATACCTTTCACCGCTACATATCTGTGGATTATTCCATTATTTGTGAATTCTGTACTTAATGAGTATTGATGTGGATTACTATATTTCATAGTTAGCCTCAGATTTGCAATAGGAAACCCTTGCCTACTATTTATGGAATTTAAATGATTTTGTGAGTCATCTTCCAAGTGCTAAATGCTTTGGATTGCGCCCAGACTTAAAGCGCGTTGGAATGTTTTGAATGGAAGGTAATTCTTCTGTTGCTAAATCCGATGCTTATCCCAGCTTAAACAAAAAAAGAAAACATTTTAGAAGTCTGACAATTTAATTGCATTTAATATGCATCCTAGATTCCTTTAAAATCGATTTGAAAATTGCTTAATTGAAAAAAAATTATGTGCTGAAAGTAAAGAACGAAACTTAAAACGAGTAACAGTTTTAAAGCCACCTATAATTTTTCTCCGAATTGCGGGGGGCAACTCTCTGCTTACCCTCTCCCCTCTAAACTATACTACTGACTATATCTAAACAATGGACGAATTGCCTAACCTACAACCCTTGCAATTAATAATAGGGGGGCATCCCCAAAGACATAATTAGTGGACCTTTTAAAAATACTGAACAAAATAGCTGTCTCAAAATTTGACTGAGTGTGTTTTGGAAAAGGATGGGGGTAGAGAGTTGACCCGAAGCCACGCTAAAATAAAATTCAGCGGCGGCAGACACAATTTCGCAAGCAGCAGCGCGCAACCGGTGGCGCCGATTTTTTTTTGTTTTTTTGGTTGCGCGCCGTCAAAAATTATCGACGGCGTGCCATCAGTTGATCGGTGTTTGATCTATTTTTATAATTTTTTGACTACTTTCAAAAAGTTTTAAAAGCTAAATTGATATCAGATTTTATTGGAATTTTGTCCACAATTTCTTTTTAGCTTCATTACTGTGACCGCACCTCGGACAAACTAGGGACGAGATATCAATCTTAACATTTCACAAACATTCTTTTAACCCAAATAATGTACAGCCAGACCTTAAAGACCTTCTGTCTCAGAGCTCTTATTTTAAATGCTGACCAGCATTAAGCCCCTCATTTTTCTTTTAAATTAATCTATTGATCCTTATAATTTTGCTAGAGCTCATGCCATATGAGCTCTTGGCTCTTCCGACCTCGTTACAAGTGCCATATGAGCTCTTAGCTCTTGTTATTCTTACGCAAATTGTTGCTGCATTGAGGGTTGCTAATAAAATAATTAGAGGGTTGTTAGTAAAAAAAAGTTAATAATTAAATGTGGAAATAACCTTGTTCCAAGAACCTATCTTTTTCGAAATTCTAATATTTCCTGTCTTTTATTTTGTTTTAGCCTTCTATCCCCAAATTCTTTTTCTTGTAGAAAAAACAGAAAGGCTATCATAAAAACAACAAAACCGGTCTTCTTAAAAGAGAAAACTTTCTGTGCAAGAAAGTCTGGATCCCTCTTGACTCTAAGAATCTTCTTCATCGGGCTTATTGTCCAATATGTATTTTTTCAGCATGCTGGTGCTCTTAAGATGCTGTTCGCAGTGCTTCAAAATATGCGGGCTAATAAGACGGGCTAAGCAGTTATCCATGGCTCCCTCCAGCCTCTTAGGAATAGCTCTAATGTATTGTCGGTGGCGGTTTTCTGCAAGCAGGAACTTTGTCGTTCAATCTCCCCACCCCATGCCCAACTGGTAAAACAGACACGAAGGTACATTAGTCAATCAAATGAACTTAAGCAGGACACGCAAAAAAAAAAACAAGTACCTGAGGAAAAGCTTCATTTGACACTACGTTTCGGCTTGATCTTCCTGGGGACATTTTCCCAGTAAAGACCTCTGTAGATTACTCAAAAAGAAGGTGCAATAGGCACTTGACACCCTCGAAGTAGACGAGGGTGGCAGGAGCTGTAAAAACGGGCAAATTTTGATTGATCGAAGTAAAATAACGTGACGTTTTCCGGTAGGGTAGAGTAAATGATGAGTGGTCCGATAATAAAATTAGAATTATCTACCTCTATTAATCTACTATATAATATTCACGTCCATTCTGGTTACCCTTAATTTGAAAGTTAAGTCAAAATCAGACCGCTTTTTATTACTGTAGACTTTTTGCCTCAGACTGATTCTTGTTAAATACGGATTCGGCTATTCTTAGTTGGTTTTTCTATATCTTAGTTTTTCGACATGTAAGTATGTAATGTTGCTCATAGTAAAAAAGGAAATATAAATTATTCTGTCCTCGTTTGTTGATATTGCAATAGTAAGAGCTAATTTAGCACAAAGCGAATATTATATTGACAATTTTTAGCTTTATTAGGTGTTTTGTTTTCCTACGTTGAAATATTTTTTTTCGCATTGTATTGGGTATGTTTTTAGAACATAGCTGCTCGAATATGCTTGCTGGCCACCAAGGTTATTACTGGCCGAAATGTTTTTTTTTGGAGGGGGAGGAATTATACTGACTGGCTGACTATTTGTGTCGACTATTTCTTATCAAATAATTAGCATACTGTTCGTTTTGAATACGATACATAAATTCACTGCATGAGTCGGTATAACTGCTTCGTTTACCTACCGAAACTGAGATTTCGCTAATGTCAGGTCACTCTTTCCATGCTTTTTATCTTACTAAGTGAAAAATTGTAATGCCATCTGTAGAATCACGACAGGAGTCGACAAAACTGCTGCGTTTACCGATACAGTTCGAAATTTCTATAGATGACATGTCAGTATTTTCGTAGTCTTTATCTAACCGAACTATTTTTTTTTAAGTCTTTGCCGGAGGCAAACCTCGGCCATTACTTGCGGGTGGTCGTACTCGTCTCTGAGGCCGGGTTGGCCCCTAAAGCCGACGCTCCACCGGATCGGCCCTGAGGCTCACTCTTGACCCTACCCCGACATCCTACCTCCTTACCTTGACACCCGCGGAAATCTCCAAAGAGATTGAAATCCGTTACCAGTCTCACGATATGAAAGATTATTCCTATGAACTATCAACTCCCCCAACCGGCAATTATTACTGCATTTAGCGAGAACCACAGCCGGTTTCAGACCCAGGATGCAATAAATAGGCAGGTCATATGGCACTTGCTCTTGCATCCTGGAAAGCTCGCCCTTCCTGACTCCTACATATTCACAGAGCCATTTCGCTTGCATTGCAAGCAAGATGTTTCCCCACTTCTTTTAGCCATGGAACTTGGCCGAACGGCAATTCTAACACGCGACGCGCGCATCGATAGCTTCGCCCAGTCGAGAGAGGCCATAGCAAAGCTCGGTTTAGGAACTGCTGAACGAAAGGAGATGGTGCGACTTGCGAGGGATCTCAATGACCGCTCCGGCGACAACGAGTGGATTCCATGGCCGAATGATGATCAGGGTCAATTGGGGATCACTTATCGCAGAATAATTACTCGCAACCTATTTGCGGATCACGACGAGATATCCAGAAAGGTAAGGCACAGCGAAGCTGGACAATACTTTATCCAAGAGATGAGCGGTGTACGAGAAATCGTTCTAGGGGCGCTAGAGCGAGCGAACAAAGACGGTAGAGACGATTTGCGGTTCACTGATATTGCCCATACTATTGGATTGATGTGCTTTGGAATTCCAGGGGTATTGCCCGCTCCCAAAATTGAACAACTAGCGGGGTCGAGCAACATGGCAACAACTTTGAGAAGTTTGGCGAGTTGAACTGCTGCCAATTAAATGACACACACCCAGCTTGTGCCGTCCCCGAGTTAATGCGTTTGCTCATGGACGTTTACGATTTGGAATGGGATGAAGCCTGGAAAATCACATCGCGGTGTCTCGCCTACACCAATCACACCCTGCTTCCGGAAGCACTGGAGCGTTGGTCTGTGCGATTGTTCAGCTCACTGTTGCCTCGACTTCTCGAAATCATTTATGAAGTAAATGAGAGGTTCCTTGCAGAACTCACTGAGAAGTTTCCGACGGATGCGAGTTTGCAAAAACGTGTTTCGCTGATTGAAGATGGTCACGATCCGCATATTCGCATGGCGTATCTTTCGATTGTTGGCAGTTTCTCAGTCAATGGTGTCGCTCATTTGCACACAGAGCTTCTCAAGTCTGGATTGTTTTCCGATTTCTACAAAATCTGGCCAGACAAATTCAACAACAAAACGAATGGAGTCACTCAGCGCCGCTGGTTATCGCATTGCAACCCGGGTCTGCGCACGCTGCTCAACGAAACAATTGGCACCGACTGGGAAGCGAACCTGGAAAACATCTCGCGACTACAGGAATTTGCCGACGACGGCGAGTTTCAATCTCGTTGGAGAGAAGTCAAACAGAGAAATAAAGAACGACTTGCCGACTACATCCAGCAAAGCACGGGCATCAGCTTCGATACACAGTCGATGTTCGACACTCAGGTAAAGCGGATTCATGAATATAAAAGACAACTGCTAAATGTGTTGCATGTGATTCACTTATATGACCGAATTTGCCAAGGTCAAACCGAAGGTATGGTACCCCGTTCCGTGATCATCGGTGGCAAAGCAGCAATAGATGGAGTTAATCAGTCTGATGCAAAAAATTGAATAATAAACTTAATTTCAATTTTTATAATTTTTTTCCTCAGTTGCTTTGATGTTCTCATTGAAGTAACTCTAATAGCTTCTTTTCCCTACGTGGATAAGTTGCGACAATTGTATTTTATTAATATCGGTGATGGTTTTATTTATTTTTAGTTTATTGTCTTTTTATTTTTGTTTCTCTTGAGCTGAGGAGGCCTAATTTGTATACAGGCTAAATATCCGCGTTATTTTAGTCTTTCATTTTTCCTCTCTACTGACCACAGTCTTGTTTGTTTCTTTTCATTGTTATAAAAAAAATTGTTATAAATAATAAATGTTTGATTATTTATAAAAAAAAAATCATTTTAATGATTTTTCCACGTTCAGCAAAATGCAATGCTACCGTAACAACTTCATAAAAAAAGAACAAGATAAATCGAAAAATGTTTCAGCTATGAATAGCTAGGAGGCACGAATTTTAGTTTGACGCCCTTTCAATTTTCACAGTGAGTAATAATCCTAAGAACATCTCCTAATGTATTGGAAAGCAATAAGAGCTACTTGGAATTCCTTTGCCAAGAGAGGCGAGCAGGGAGAGTCTTGGACCTCAAGCCCACTCCAAATATTTGAAACTTTCCTGATTTTCTGGGGACCATTATCAAATCATTTTTATTCCCCCACCTAAAAAAAAACAGATGGCCTTGGGTTCGCACGTGCCTTTGTCGCTAAGCGAATTCATAGAGGTTGTGCATATAGCTTCCCGACTTGCCGACAAAGCTAGCACAATTAGCATGTCGAAGGAGGAATGGCTTTTTTATTGATCATTAAATCAAAGGTTTCTATACTTCAAAACGCCCATGTTTAGTAGTTTGTTGTCCCTTCAATTGCTCCTTTGTAAGAAATTTGTGCAGTGAAGTAGGGTACCCAGTGCCACAGGGTTTCTTTCATGAAAAAAAAGAATTCTCTTGTTAGTTGAATTTAGTCATTTTCATTTGGATGCACCAAACATTACCGGCCACTGACTGGTAACAAATTGCTCCTTTTTTTTCTAACAATGTTCTCATTTAAAATTTATTCGCTCGTTTCTGTAGCTTTTATGGCCAATGGGAAGAGACTGTTTTCTATTTTCTTTCATGATCTATTATTCAAATGATTTATACCCTCATTCTATATTTTCATTTGTTTCCAGTTGCCTAATCTCTGAACTTACAAAAAAAAAAAGATGTTTAAAAGACCAAGCGGAGGGCAACTAAAACCCTCCAAATCTCAGGTTGGCCACCACTGCTATTTGGTGGAGACGAGTTAATAAGGAAGAAGGGAAGTGGGACTTTACTGCAGGATAAAGGAAAATGAGTTCAAAAGAACATATGGATAATGAGGATGCGGTTGATGTTGTTTTTTTGTGAGTTTTCTTTATCTTTTCGTTTTGTTGTCTGTACTGTAAACCACAGACTATGCGACTCTAGTTATGAAGTATATCATGTCATATCCTACATTGTTATATCGTCATCACACTAATTAAGGTAAATACAAACAAAATAGAGCCCAGGCAGATGTTCAGAACCGATACGTGGAAAAGGATAAAAGTGAAATGTGGCAAGTGATCTGTGAAGTATCAAACAGTTCGTGGTAACGAACTGTAGTAAGGAGCGACCCGGCTCAATAGTAACCAAAACTCTAAACAACGGAATTTGATGCTAAATTATACATCAAAAGAATCAGATTTTCATACTGATTTTAGTCGGTGTCCGAGTCCGGTCGATTCCCTCCGTCGCTTGCATGAGACCCATCACGGGATTCGCCAAAACATCGTCGCCATAGTCGACCCGTTGCGCAAAAGCAAAACCGCGAAACTCCTTTTCAAAACCATCATAGAAGGCATCTCGGTAAGTAAATTCGCTCACGTATTCGTCTTCTCTCCCGTCACCGTTGAGGTCAAAACCACAGGTGGTTCGGATACGGGCCACCACATCGATCGGGAATGGCGTGACGGTGACCCAAGATTGGTTCAAACGTCGCGCGTTTACAAAGTCATCCGTGCTGGATTTGTACTCGATTCGAGTCCGCTTCCCGATGCCGTTATCAATGTTGGTAAGATGCGGTTTGCTTGTGGGCATGAGCTCAAGGTAGCGCCAACCCGCGCCCTGATCGGCATTACGAAACAGTAGGTCCTTGCTTCCGTTGCCGTTGATATCAATCAACCGAAAAGCACTTGAGTTACTCTCATCCCGCGGCGCGTAACGGGGGAGCCGAAGATCATCGCCGCTCGCAAACGGCCGAGACCACCTCGATCCCCCAATGTTGACACGCAGTTCAAACCGGGCTTCCGATCCACTACCATCCATCAACAGGATATCCGCCAGACCGTCACCGGTGATGTCGTCGAGGTAGACATCCCCAAATTCCAACGTATCAAAAGCCATTTGGTCATCGGGCATCACTGTCATGGGCCGTTCCCCGGCCCATCGCCCCAAGTCACAAAGTGGCATGTACCGCACCGAGAGCGTTTCACCCACGTCATTCCCGCTTCGCTCCAGCAGCACCAGATCCACCAAACGATCGCCGTTCATATCCGCGAGCCTAACCGCGTTGTTCGGGCGAAACTCCTGATCTACCGGCGGCGTGTTCCATTGCTTCGCCGATGGTGGCGCCCGCCATCAGGGCGCGGATCCAGACCGCGCCAGCGGGCGGCAGGTTCTGGGGAATGGGATCGAATTCAGGACGGGTGATCAGCACGTCCTGCGCCTGGGGGGCTGGCTTGGGCGCGCCGTCTTCGGTGTTGTAGCGCCAGATGGCGTGAATGGGCCAGGGCGAGCGCAGCACCTGCACTGCCGGCGCCAGCGCCAGCCGGGTGTTCAGCAGTGCATCCGGCGGCAGCGCGCCAAGCGTTTCGGGCGCGATGGGAGCAGCATCGGCGGCGTGGTAGGCGCGGCGCAGGGCCAGCTCCAGCCGGGCCACATCGCCGAGGTAACCCAAGTGCCTGAGCTGCTCCATGCCCTCCAGGAAGGCGGGGAAGTGTTCGCCGTAGAACATCATCAGGGGCGAAGACGGCGGGTGCTGGCGCAGGTAGATGCCCGCCAGCCCGTCCATGTTCTGCTTGCCCAGGAGTTTGGCGATCACCGGAAAGGCGCTGTGCATCGCCTCGGTCAGGGATGCGGCAACGTTGTTGCGGTAGACGCTGAAGCGGCGGCCCGCGGGTTCGCCGACGTGATCGGTGAGCCCCTCCGGCACTGGCTGGCCCGCATCCATCATGGCGCGGGTGAAATCTGCTTGGCTCACACTCATGCCGGGATGCGCTCCAGCGCGGCTGCGGCGCGGGCGGCCTCGGCCTCAAGGACCGGCCAGTCCGGCACGTCGTTGTCCCATTCGATCAGCACCGGTTTGGGACCGGATTTGGCGAGCGTGTAGTCCAGAAGCGCCCAAACCGGTTCCACCACCTCGCACCCGTGGCTGTCGATCAGGAGGGGGCGGCCGTGGCCGTCCTCATCCTCGGAGTTTAAATTATTTGTTAATGCAAATGGCATTCAACACATTCTAACAAGTCCAAACCATCCATCTTCAAACCCACTGCTTCCCATCCGAAAAAAAAGTGATTTGGCTTGTTATTCCAGATGGGAGACTATTATTTTTTTTTTTTTTTTTGTATATTGGGTTTTTGGCGATGGTGGTTTTAATGGTGCAGTTTGGATTTTGATCGGTTGCCATTTTTGAAGAGTTCCTGGCTATAATTGAAAATTTCCGTATTGTTTCCAAGAAAATTTGATAATAAAATAACAGTTACCACTCCTGAATCAGCATCACCTGACGATCCTTCTTTAAGTGACAGTTTTTTCCAAACCATATTTTAAGCTTTAAGTTGCTATGGACTAGAGTTGGTTTTTATTACTAGGTTCCATTTGACACCACAGCCAAAATTGTCAGGGTATCATGGATTTTTACTATAACAAAGCTTGAAAGGAGATGTTTTAGAATGAAAAATTGTGCCGATGTACCTTAACCACGTAGCATAGACAATTGCTTTCGTAGCTTGAAAATACCTGAAAAAATTAACTAGCATAGGACATATATACAGCGGTATTTTATTTGACAATATAGCCTCTTAACAGGACCCAAGACTCAAACGTATAAATCAGAAGGACAAAGACCTGGAAAAGGTTAGTAAACCCAACCAGCAGGTAATATTAATTAGTCTTTATTTGCTTTTGTATACAGCTCAGGTAAGTTTAGATATTAGTATGTTAAAAGTGGTTTTAGACATATGACCTTCAAACTAAACAGCACTACACGTCGTTCAGTTTATGTTCTGAATTCTATGGCGGTAGGCCCGCTATAAAAGGGTAACTGCTGTGATAACTTGGTGTCCAGACAGAATAATTAGATAAATTTACAAACCACTAAATTAACTGCAAGCTACCCCCAACCCCCACCCTCGTCACTGAGCACTACTGTCCTAAATATTTTACAACTTTTTTCACACTAGAATTATCAAAATATTATCTACTTACATATCCTAGCATTACTTTGTTCTCTCCTTGAATGATGTCTTGTCCTTCACTAGCAAGACTATCATTAGACCATACAACAAACACTTCCTTCAGGAGTCCAGTCGAATAAGTTTCGTAGCATTTTTCAGAAGTTATAATGCCAGGGTGGACTATCGAAATGAATTTAAGAGCGTAATTTTCTTGTTGGTCCCTTATAAAGGTAGGCAGGTTTGGGAAATCAATTGCATTATACGTAAAGTCGATGTAGCGATCCATATAATCAATATCGAGATGCTGAGTATCCTGAAAAGAGTCCGGAAAAATTAAACAATAACTGTAAGATACAGAGTAGTATGATAATTTGCCTATACTTAAGCTAATATACAATGTTATAAATTATAACTAAATTCATTAATAAACATAATAATCATACAAATTTAAGTTCACTCTTAGTTTAAGTAGAGTTTCAGATGGAGAAAACTAAGGCCTAATACCTCCATCCCCCTTAGTAGAGTAGCCTAGATTTTTTTAACTCTATGAAGACCGATAAATATATACCAACTGAAGAAAGGGTACTATCCTCGCCAAAAAAGATGTAGCCTACGATTTTATTGAAAATCACACTGTGGCACACCATAACCTAGAAGTAGTTATTTCAAGAAATATGCCTAGCTATTCTAATCTCATTAGAAAAGTATAGTCCCACAACCTGTATCATTAGGGTAATTCTTTTGATTTCTAGAAAAGAGTCATTTGATTATCCCTAATGTATCGTACTTTCTTTCCTTTTAGAAAAATATGTTATTGTCTGAGCGCAATGCGTGGTAAGTGTCCTGTCGTAGCTAATGTTTTAGCTCCCTACATTCATCGTCAAACCACTGGTTACGGGGGAAGGTTAGGGATCTCTTCATTTTTAGAGTCAATAGATCCCTTGATGCTGAAGTGCTTGTTGAAGTTAAGAATTGCTCACTTATCTTTAGATTAATAATTAAGTACAATTAAGTACCCGGCAATAATTAAGTACCCGGCAATACTTAAATTTTCCGTGACCAAAAATATCATATCCAACAATTCAAAGTTGGAGCCGACGATTCTCAATAAGACTTCTTCTTAGAACACACACACAAAAAAAAAATAAAAAAAAATAAAAAGCGCATTCTAGACCAAACATCGTCCTTTCTATCATTTTGACAGATTTAAACTTCAGGTCGCATTTCTTTCCTGAAATATTCTATCTCTGTCATTGTGACAGCCTAGATGCAGTTAGATTCTGTTAAATAATCCCATAATAAAAATAACAGCAGTAATAGCAGCAGCAGCAGTAGTAGCAGTAGCGGTAGTAGTAGTAGGAGTTATGGCTGTCACAAGTAGTCACAGTTACAATTGCAAGTAGTCATAATTGCTTGTAGCCTTATTTGTTCGTTACCAGGAACTACTTTATAAACGTATCTAGGGAGAGAGTGCGTCAGTGATCCGTGAAACAGTTTATAATGGACTAAGTTCTTATAAGCCTGAAGACTAGTATGCAACTGGATGTCATCAACAGAGAAGACGAAGAATATTGAAAAGATAAATTTAATGTCTTCTTAAGCAACGATTCTTTTCATCAGTATGAAGTTGAACTTTTTCATTTTTTCCTTAACACATAGTCCATCAAAACGATCCATATAAAGTCGCAAAAACTCTTCTATCAACAGAATTGAGCGCTTGCTCATAACATGTAAAACTAGGTTTTTGATAACTCAGGCACTTCTCAATTATTAACATAAGTGTGAAAATTTGGTCGACATATCTGACACATTTCTAAAACCACACTGTTCTTCTCTTATCACTTTTTCTACAACATCCCTCAGCCTAAAAAGTATCACATTGCTAAGTAATTTGGTACCTACAGTTATGAGATTATGAAGTTGTGAAAACAGGGATATATCCATCGATTTTAAGAAGGTTATGAAGATAGAGATAAATTACTGAAGATTATGGATACAATTTTTGAAAAAGGGGAAGTATCTAAACAATTTTAAGAAAACTCTAATTAAAGCCCTAAGTAAAGTTGATAAGAGTAATTGTGGTAATTGTAAAGGCCATTAACTTGGTTTCTGTAGGAAGCAAATTACTTAGTATGATGATACTTTTTAGACTCAAAGAGGCTATAGTTGAAGTTTTAAGAGAAGAGCAGTGTAGTTTTAGGAAGGGGAGAGTATGCATTAACTAAATCTTAACTTTTAGATCAATAATTGAGAAGTACCTTAGTCATTAAACCCCTTTAGTCGTCACTTAATAGATGAGTACGCATTTGATTCGGGCGGTAGAACAGCTTTAGCGAAAATCCTATCCTTGAATGGTATACCAGATAAATATAATGAAGTAATTATTCCTATGTAAGAGAAGAATATTGCTGTAGCTAAGGTAGGAAATGAGGTTAGCAGATGGTTTCGTATTAAATCAGGATTTAAGCAGGGTTGCGTCCTATCCCCATTTAAGAGGAGATTTAAAGAGGGAGGCTATAAAGCCCCCCTCCCCTATTTTCTGCCAGGACATATTGATATGACATCCCAAACAATTTCAATATGATTTCAAAATGTAATACATTTGAAGAGCAATAGGAATGAAAAAGTTTCCAACAGACACTTTTGAAAGGTAAATAGTTACATTCGTTATTTCATTCATGTAATACATATGAAAAGCTAATCAAAACAAGTTCACAAAAAAATAAGAAATTACAAGGACTCTATGGTTCAGATATTCGACTACTTCTGTCATGGTCTTAAAACATGGAAATTTCTTATCACAGACTCCAGCAGTGAATTCTGGACAATGGGAATAAAGTTCAATATTATGTGGAAGATGAAGAGGAACTGTTTAAATTTTAAGTTTTTAAGGAGAGCCGTAAATATTAAGGGGAACTGTTTAAGTTTTAAATTTTTAAGGGGAACTGTAAATATTAGGGGGAACTGTTTAAATTTATAAGGGAACTTTAGCATAAAGTACCTTATCTACTTGAAAATTTATGCTTATTTGTTTCAAATTTGGGGTTCAAGTGGGGAGTTATATTAGCTATGTTGTTAGGGGCAATGTAAGTAAGGCCCTTGTTTAAAGAAGTCACGAAACCTTTTTGATCGCAACCAGTTATATGTCAGTAGCAAGGCTCAAAAAACGAAAATTTGCAATTATTACAATTGGGTTACATTTTACTACTACAAAATAGAGAAACTATTCTCTATTTTAACATGGGATTGCAACAATTCAAAACCTTAATAAGGAAAACCAAAAGTTTGAAGCTTAGTAGAAATCGCTGTAGAAATCGGACTAGCTTCAATAATCAAATATCTTTGAACATACTTTAGTACGAAAGACATTAATTTTCGTAAAAATCAAAAAACTGTTTCCCCCACTTCTTAACCCTCGGATACAATGGCTCCACCTCCAATTCTGCTGGCTTCCACCCCGATTAAACCAATTCCAGTTCCCACTATGCCCGCTCCGATCCCAATTCCAAATATGGCTCCGGTTACGTCAGTTCCAGATTCCCCACTTCTGCCGTCTGACTCCACTTATTCCGCTCCAAGTACCGCTGATTCCAAGATTTGGTATTCAGGTCCTTCCATAGTAGTCTATGGCTGGAAAATGACACCCCTCTGGCACACATTATCAAAACCTAAGGGTTTTTTCAACTTCTTCCCCACAAACATAACTTTCTAAAATAATTATGACCATTGATTTTTATTTAAACAGCGGAAACTTGCCATTTCATTGATAGATTGCGATGTTCCATGGCTATTCCCAGCCTCTGACACTCAATGACTAAGACACGGCACCCTCTGGCAACCAATATCACACATATGACATTTTTTGAACATTCTCCTTCCAAACATCTGTTTACACTAGAATCGTTCGTTTAAACTTAATGAAAAATCCACAATAACCTTCCTTCTGGTTTTCTTGGCAATTGAGGCCAGCGTGGCACAATGTACCACCCCAATGACACCCTCAGGCGCACATATTAAGAAATCAAAAATTCTAATAACAAAATACAAAACACTTATTAAAAACAAAAAATAATTCTTAGAAAACAAAAATACATACTAAAAGATCATAAATTCTTCTTACAAAATACTAAATTCTTCTTACAAAAAAAATATATCCTAAGAATTCACAAATTCTCATTAAAAAACAAAAATACTTCTTATAAAGAAAAATATTCTTGAAAAGAAATATATCATAAACAAGTCCCAAAAAAAAACATAAAAAAACAAGTGCCATGAAGGGAGAAGAAGGAAAAGGTTTTTGCTAACCAGATTTTCACACTTCTGTTAATAAGTGAGATATGTTAATCACCCAACCCTTCTAACGCAAGGCATTTATAGGTTATGAATAGGCATTTGATTCAGCGTATAGCCTATGATTCTTATTTTAATGAAACTTGTATTCTAGAATGGTGTAGCTGATAGTATTATAAAGGAATCAATGCTATATCACAAAGTAATATTGCTTCAGTTAGAATAGAAATTGAGGTTAGTAGTGGGCTTGGAACGGTGCAGCTGATGCGTACTATAAAGGGATTAATGCTATACAAGAGAGTAGTATTGCTTCAGTTACAATAGAAGTTGAGATTGGTATCGGGCTTGGCATGAAATCATGAGTTAAGTAGGGTTAGATTGTTAAATAAGGTAGAGCATGGTATCAAATGACACGGTAGAACTTCCCTAAACCTAATCAGGCAAGTAAATGTTTGAGAAAACTAAGTCGTTGAAAATAGGACCAAATGAAAATAGGGTTAAACCAACTAGCGTAGATGGGTCGAACGATTTTTCGTAATTCATTATCTTCGATTCGTGAAACATTAATCTGTTTCATCTTCTTTTTATTGTATAGTTGTTAAGAAACTGTCTAAACTTTGAATAAACAGTTCCTGTGGAAGATATCTGCATAGCTTCTTCAACTTCCCCAAGTGTCCATTTTTCAAAAAGATCTCGGTTTCCTAGTTTCCTATTCTCGGTTTTAAGTCATATCTATTTGTTTTTCCATATTTTTATTTTCCTTCAAATGCAATAAAAACATACTATGTAGTGATTATTCTAGATTTTAATTCTTCCATCTCATATCTTTGAATATTGAATGGATAGCGTTTTGATTTCGACTTGCTCGGCTTCGGGATGGACATGGTCGGCACGCGCCACAACTTCGATCCGGAGATCGCCAAGGACATCGGTGTCGACGACGCCATGTTCGGGGCGCCGACGGCGACGTCTGTGCCGGACATCTGCGAACTGATCGCGATGTTCGAAGACGGCTCCGAGTAGGCTCGGGCCGGGACGCGCTCGCGCGCGACCCTACTTCGACTTGCCGCCGCCGACTGTGGCTTCGACCGCCGGTGTCTCCGCGCGGTTCGCCCGCGGCACCAGGTGCAGCACGACGTTGTTCAGGTCTGCGTTGCCCACCGTGATGACGCCGGAGTGCTCGTACGCCCGTGAGTCTGAGCCGGAGCTCTGGGCGGCACCGCCTTCGAAGATCGCCTCGACCTCGACCTTGTAGCTGCCCGGCATGAGGTCGGGCACGCGCCATTTGCCGGTCTTCATGTCGATGATGGTGGATTCCATCGGTTCGAACTCCACGACTCCCTCGGTCGCGGATGCCGGTGCAGCGGCGGTGTCATGCAGCGACAGCCATGCCCAGCTGGGCTTCTTCCCCCCGAACACTTTGAGGTCCACGACGCCAGATATTGCGACGGTGCGTTGCAGCGTGACTTCGACTCCGTCAGTGGGCACGCCGCCCACTACTTGGACGCCCGTGAGCACTCCGCGCCCGGCCTTGCTCTTGACGCGGATGGTGTAGCTGCCAGCGGGTACCTGCTCGAGCCGGAACACTCCAGCGTCGTCGCTCGCCGTGCGCAGTGTCACGGTGGCCACGTCGGTGTCCTTGCCGGTGGCACTCTGCGCATCGGTGAGGGCGCCGAAGACCTCGACCTCACAGCGTCCCCCCGCCGCGTTGGCTCCATCGACGACCCGCCCCACCGTTGATGGCGGGGACGATCAGCTCGCCCTCTTCATGCATGCGGTAGAGACGCGCGACGCCGGTCGTGGTCTCCTCCGTGATGCCCTTCACCTACTTGAGGAGCTCCGGGTACTTCTCGTGCATGATCGCGGTCAGGTCGCCGCCGTCATCGAGGATCATGTTCGGGCCGCTGCCGTCGGGCCAGCGGATGGTCTGCTCGATGCACCAGTCGTACTCCTCGTCCGTCTCGCCCTTCCAGGCGAACACGGGCGTGCCCTCGGCGGCCACCGCGGCGGCGGCGTGGTCCTCGGTGGAGTAGATGTTGCAGGACGACCAGCGCACCTCGGCGCCGAGCGCCTGCAGCGTCTCGATGAGGATGGCGGTCTCGACCGTCATGTGCAGGCAGCCGGCGATCTTGGCGCCGGCCAGCGGCTTCGACTCCCCGTAGCGCTCGCGCAGCGCCATCAGACCCGGCATTTCGGGTTCGGAGATGTTGATGTCCTTGCGGCCTTCGGAGGCGAGGCCGATGTCCTTGACCTTGTAGTCCTGCTCGGTGCTCACGGCGACGTCCATGTCGTTGATTCCCTTGGGGCGAGTGACGATTGCGTCTTGTTGGGCCCCTATGTATCGCAGGAGGCCCACGGTCGCGCGAAGCCTTCCCGGGCTCCCGCGCTATCCTGCGCCCATGAGCCGGGACCCCCGCCGCGTGCTGATCGTCGGAGACCGCCGCCGCCAGGGCGTGGCGGAGGGGGTCGAGTCGCAGCGTGCCTTCCTCGAGCAGCACCTGACCGTCGTCGGCATCGACCTGGACGGATCGATCGATCTCACCACCGCCGAGGCCGACCTCGTGCTCGTGTTCGGCGGCGACGGCTCCATCCTCCACGTGGCCCGCCGCCTATCTTCCTAAATTTATTTAATATTTTCTCCGCATTTGCTAACTCTAACTGTAGATCTATATCCAACTGTTCTTGGAATGCATTCCCAAATTCTCTTCTTGGAGTCCGTCGACGTTATATTTGTCCAGACGTCAGTCACCTTCCTGAATTTAAGGTCCTCATCCTGAAAACAGCCCCCCTGTATTATCTAGTGCCCTGCATGGATCTTGTCAGTCTTCAACTTACAACAGTATAATAAATAAGATTAAACGTCATTGCTGTCATTAGAGTAACATTAAACGTATGGGGTTTTTTCATGACCAAATTTCGTATTGTTTATACTAGACTATTGTTCAAGCAAATTGTAGCAGTTTGTTACTTTTGCCCATTAGCCCCTTTAAAATTCCCCTTTCCCACCATATTCCTTTTGCTTAACTATAGCTACATATTGAACAAAATTCATACACCAGTCGGCATACGGACAGATTAATTCTCTATACACTACCGGTTTTTATCACTATTGTCAAAAATATTAGGGAGATATCTGCAAATTATATTTCTTTTTTTTTTTAATTACTATGGATTTGAGTTTCTGAAGTAATTATATTTTTGTAAGTAAGCTATGACTTAGAAGAAATAATTTTATCTTCAGCTTGGAATGAGATTCTAAGACAGAACAATTTTCTGCTTTGTCCCTATCTCCAAACGTATCACAACTCATTGCACGGACAATTAAACCGGGGAAAGACTTCCAAAATCACTGAATTGTGCATTGAATGATTATTTGCTACTGATATTCCACAAGCATTTTCTATCCTTTATCTATAACCGGAGACTCGTAACAGGAGAGAATGGTAGAAAATACGAAGAAAAACTTGCTCGCAAGCTGCTAAAATTAAAAAACTCAGCAACTGAAGCGTTGACTCGACGCCCTATGCAGCAGCAATGGCTCAGGAGGATCTTTATCCTTTGTCTCGTGATCAGTCTTATCATATTTAACCACATCAAAACCTTTTTTTAATGTTAAATTTCTATAGCTAAGGTCCCTATTTGTGTCTTAGAATCATAGAAAATTAGTTGACGTAACTTCGGACTTCATTTAAACGGTGGAATGGTTGTTTTTGGTTTAGGGTTAGTTTGGAACTGAAAATATGCTTGATTTTCTCCAACACTGGATTTCCTTCAAATTACGTAGAACAGCCAGAGTAAATGATAATATAAACTTGTGGGGCTGAAAAGGTGCCGCCAAAACTATCACGTAATACGTTTTGTTTTCCCTCTATCCTGAAGGTTTCGCCATTTTCCAACGTACAAGTGGTGCACGCGACGGCCCTGACAAAACAGCTGCGTTGGGTGGTGCTCGTAACCCAATCTCATAGAATAGGAAGAAAGGTTATATTCTTAGTTCTGGAAAGACTTATTATAACAGATCCATCAATCTTTGTTGTTTTTTTGTATAGTTATAAGGAATAACCTTCAGCAGTGACAGCCGCCTTACTGTCCCAAAACTAAAAATTTATTGTCATCATATTATTAAGGTTGTACTTCTCTGTGGATCACAAAATACGTTTTTAAAGCTTGCTTTATGAATAACGCGTTATTCCTCTGGGGTTGTTTGCATTTTCTCAGTCAATTAGGCTAAAATCCAGCCTGTTTTCTTCTCCTGTCTGAAATGTCAGGCGTTTGGTAAGAATTTAAGGTCAAAGTTCTGATCGTTCTTTTTTCTCTGCTGGTTGGAGGATTCTTCTAATTTCGTCTTTCGTTAAGTGATTTCTTTTCTTCTTTCTTTTTCTCCTTTGTAGATAAGCCTTCTTGGTGGTGTCAAGATTTCCACCCTTGTTTTCCTAATCCCGAAGAGCCCACTTAACAGCTCCAGACCGTCTTTGGCAGGCAACCCTCTTCCCTCAAAAGACAGAGGAGTCACACCCACTACCCACTAACCATCACGTCAATCAGCACTAGCTTCTTAGAACCAGTATTAGTAAAAGAGCTTATTTTCCCCATCTTGGATCGCTCTTTGTGGAGTAAAGGGGGAACAAATATTCTTTGTTGTAGTCTCTACCCCCTCCCCAGGATCCAAAATGTAAATTCATAAGAATGAAACTGCTAACGAATGAAACTGCTAAACTGTCTGCTACGAGGTATCTGTGGTTGCTGTAATTGAAGAGAATTACAGGAAAATGTCCCAGAGGCCCCACCCCTAGAAATACCCCCACTAGTCGTTAAGGGAAGACGACTCACAAATGTCCTCTACACTTTAAAAACAACTCCTTCCTTTCTTCAGTTTTGGAGAGAAAAAGAAATGAATAAGCTGCTTTCCAAAATTTTGAAAAAATACATTTTGTGTGTCTATAAAAAGTCTTGCCCCCTCCATTTTCTCGTGAATTGGTGCCTCTGCTCTGAACCAAATAAAAAAAATGCCAGAACTAGATTCCCATGGAACCGGAACTTGAAACTGTTATCCTGACAAGAGGTACCTTTGAGTTCCAAAATTACGAAACTACTGTCCTGATTTCAGATACCAAAGAGTACTAAGTCGGGTAACGAAGATCGAATTTCAGTGCAAACCCTCAACAATCTCAGATTTGTTCCAAATATTATGTCGGCATGGTTCAATGGTCAAATTTTGGAAAGCCTCAATCTTATTCCCCTGAAAGAAGCCAAGCAGTTCCTTTCACCCTCTCTCCAATTATTAACAAAATTCTTAGTAACTCAACGAATTTTATAACTTGGAAGATTTTTTTAAATTCTTAATTTAAATTCATTTAAATCCTTAAATTCAAAATTTTGAAAAATTGCTAAGAAAAACATCTAGTTCAATCAAAATACGGTATATGAATGCTGTTTGTCAAAAGAGCATATCAAAAATATCTAAGGTAAGGCTGTGGGCATTAAGTTGAATTTTTAAGCGACTTTTTCTGAATCTATGGAGATCAGCACATTTGACAAATTGTTTCACTCCAGACATAAACGCCTAAGAACTTTGATAGAACGGGCTTAGTCTCTTTTTTCGCCTTTTGGAAGTTAGAAGCTTTCAGAAGAGATTCTAGAGGATTTTTAAAAGAAGCTTTATAGATTAAGCCTTAGTGTTTGTGACGGCATGTGCCGAGTTCCATCTTCAAGTTAATAGCAGTTTTCCAGTTCAAGCAACAAAAATTTAATTTAAAGGATAGCTTCCAAATATAGATGAAATGAGGAAAGACGATTTAGGCTTTTCGGAAGGAGAGAATGAAAGTAATATTGGCTGGTCATTGAAGCGCTGTTTATTAAAATTCTAATTTTCTATAGTCTATGGAGTCTTTCGTGGAAGCTTTCAAAATAAGGAAAATGTTGTCAGTTTGATTTTCTGCTTTAGCAAGTAAATATGGAAAATAGAAAAATAAATTACTAAGAACTCCAATTTTTCACATAACTTTCTTTATTTAATTAGAGGCTTGCCAAGATGAATCGTCTATTCAAATTAATTAGCAGGACAATTTTGAATTGAATAAAAAAGAATTTTCGCAAATTAAAGATTTGTAAATTACTCAGAATGTTTTCGTATCAAGCAAAGCTTCCATTAGAGTGTGTAAAAGTATTGGTCAATGAGGTAAAACGTCACCACCTTTAATAATAACAGTGCTTAAGATACTCGTGAGAAAGTTGCTATGAATTACATATCTCAAGATATATTAAGCGTTTGCCAAACGCTGGTATCAATTAAAAAAGATTTGTCTCTCCTTAGTTTCAAATACGGAAACATAGGTTTGTCCTTCAATGCATCTAAAAATAAGAACTTTATGAATGGCCAGTCTCATGCTACGACAGAAGGTGTGCAGATAGAAAGTCAAAATGTTTCGTCATCTGCAAGTATTAATTGTCTTGGTCTATCGATCTGTACCAGTATCAAATCGTAACGCAGCCTCCTGCTTGTGCGTCTTGGTGAGGAGCTGTAAAACATATTTGGATTTCTCGTTTGCTGCAAACTTCGATATAACAGATGTATGCTAGAAAGAGCTTTCAGCTCCTTTGTTCACCTTCATGTCATTGCTCTTTCAACTGTCGTAGAAGATTTTTACTCTTGAAACAGGTAGCTGATCGCCACTTCGGCTGAACCGCTAGCCATATCTGAGAGTGACCGTGAAAGATTTTTTGAAAGACTAGATCAGTCTCGTATGTTTTCCCAAGCAATGATTGAGTGTTAGTGCATCTTTTATTTGCATTTGTTTCTGTATGTTTTTTTCTACCTACTCCTTAACTCCTTTTTGCGTCTTCATTGGCAACAAAATTACCATTCATTCTTTCATTTAAATAGGTAAATTTTTATTCTATACAAACGCTGCGAATTGCGTTTTTTTTTTCTTTTTAAGGTTTTTGTAATTTTTTTATTATAATTGATTTTTGAATTAAGATAAAGCTGATGAGATTGCCTGGATGGCCAACGCAGCTGTCGACATACAGGACAACACTGGCTACATCAGTCCAATTGTTGCCGAGGCACTCCGCGCCGCTGTCGAAAATGAAGTCTCGACCAAGGGTTTTGCGTTCACCGAATCCGAAGCCGATACGAGGATCAAGCTGACTTTGCGGACACGTCGAGAACTTGTGAGCGTCGAGCCTGTCGCATCTCCCTGTGAAAACATTGACTGCTGGGAGCGAATTGATATGAACGATGGCGCCCGCATGGAAATAAGAACCATCGGTTTCCTCGCGGCAGATGTCTACCATGAAAATAAACCTATCTGGCGCGGTTGGGTGGAAACCAATCTGTTCCCCAAAGATCGCGATCAGAGCGAAGCGGTCATCGCACGCGCAGTGCCTTTGTTGTTCGAAACGTTCCCCCCATAGGGCAGGCAACTATCAGTCGGTTTTATTGTAGTAAGGCCGCGATGCGTCTTTGATCCGACATGGGGGCAAACGCAGCGCGCGCCTTATCAAGTGCAAGCTGAGCAGCGTCACGACTCTCATCCGGCTGGTTCAGCTGAGCGTGCGCAACGCTGACTGCAAGGTCGACCGGCCAGGCTTCAGGTAGGTGCAATACTTCCTTGTAGGGCTGGGTAATGGCATCAAGGTCTTTGAACGCCTGCTCGCTGGGGTAACCGTTTAGCAAGCGGACTCTAACTTCATTAACTCTATCCAGGGTTTGTTCAACATCCGCGAACGAGTAAACCAGGTTGGGAATACGCGCGGCTTCTTCAAATGCTGACGAAGCCTGTGCAAGGTTCCCTTCCGCTTCCAGCGTGCGTGCATGGGCGCGCCACCACTTGTGCACGAGATAGGGCGTCTCGTGAATGTCCTTTTTCCTAAACAAAACTCAAAAACGGAAATCGTTATTTACTATTCCTTCAAAGTGATTCACAGCTGATACTATTCCTGATATGAGATTAAAGCAATAGTACAATAAAAAAATGAAACAGTGGAAAAAAGAACTGATAAAGAGCTGGTGGTTTCCTTTTGTCCAGTAAGTCAATTTTAGCTATTACTAAGTTAAGATGAGCAAGATAAAAATGAAAGGAGTTGACCAGATCTTGTTTCTTGCCAGGATATTGCTATAAGCACCCCAAATACGTTTGGAAACCCAGATATTTGGGATTCAGTGACAAGTCAGGTTTCGTTACTGACACTATCAGAGAATTTGGCAAAGATGATGGACATTATGTGTGAAACTCATAGCTCAGTCCAATCAATTGAATTGCGATTTATTATAGCAGAAAATAGAATAAAAGCAATTGGAGTAAACAGCCTTACTATCTGAGCTCTCCTGGTTAAAATCTTGTATAAATGCTGTAAAAAATGACGTTGCTTTGTTGAAAAATAATAATTTTGACCTGCAGTAAGAAGGTAAGTATTTTAAAGAAAAGACCATGTGTATGTCTGATGGGGCCTATGGCTGCAGAGTGTCAGCCTGATAAAAATAGTGTGGTTGTATGGAATGCAGTCTGTGAGGTTTAAGATCAAGCTAAACGTGTGTTTACCGAGATATGTACGGATGGACTAAGTTTACCAGTGATGCATCATTTTTCACTAAAAAAAATTTAAGATGTATTTTAAGGTTAATGTAAAAAACCGTGGAAACAAGATTGTAATACTTAAAAATGGGGTGATGATGCCCCACTATCTATGAGAGAGGCAAGAAAAAAAAATAATATGAAAAATAATTGTGTCTTAAATCGATGCCCACATGAAAAACACGATTTTCTAAATTTTTCTTTTGACTGTTTCAAACTATGAAGTTTTTAGGGCAGTGCCATATTTTGTCAGTTAAAAAGCCGTGAAAAAAAGGAAAATTAATCAGCTAAAGCGATATGGCTTTTCAACTGTAAAAAATACATTAACAAACTGTTGATTCTTAATGCCAGCTAAACCTACAAACAAAGACTACACCTTCTTCGGCTGTTTGTTGCCTTGTTCTTAAGTGCTTATTTTGATGATTTTTCGTCCACATTCCCTTTTCAAATTTTTGTCCTCGCTACAACAAAAACCAGCATAACTCCAGTTGGAGTTTTTTGATTAAAAACTGAATTCATTATTTTTCCTTATTTTTAAGGATCATTTTGTTATGTAAGTTTCCAATTAACTAATTCGCTTAAGATTTGAACCAGACTCCGAAGAGCTTCGGTCCAATCATTCGAACCATTAGCATTGAATAATTTAAAATCAATATCATAAAAACCATTATAATATAAAAAACCATATCGCTTTAACTATATTGGAAACAACTTTTCCAGGGTAGTTATTTGAATAAAATTTTAAACCAAACCAATAAAATCATTAAAAATTAATGTTTTAGAATTTTAATTTTTCCAGAATTGAAAGATATTTGCGTTTAAATGCATATTTTCTGATTCTAAATCTGATTTGAAATCAAACCAATCAACGCTAATAGAATCAATAAATCAAATTATCCATTTATTTGTTTGAACAAGTGCATTTCGAGCTCATTTATTAGAAAAAGGGTTTTGTTACTTCAAAATCAAAAATACAAAATATACAAAAATATACAAAAATACAGAAATACAAATAGGACATCAACAATCAATGAAATCAGATTTTAGAATATTCGAGCGATGTGCTGCCAAAACTCAACATTTTTTCTTACGCGAAAGTTGGGGGGGGGGGCAAAATGGAGTTCATGCCCACCCCAAGATTTGGCGTAAATGGCGCCTCTGTTGAAATGACAATCAGCTGTCTTGAAATGATATTATCCCGCTAAACTTTTCACTAGTTGAGACTATCCATACAAGCTGGTTCTTTTTCTTCTACGCATCCAAGGATTACAGTCCCAGGTCAACGCAGCCTTGGCCTGAGTTGAGGAGATCCTGATTTCTTTTCCCGCACAGCGACATACTTCCAAATCTCTTAGAGTATATAATAAATCTTTAAAGTACCATAAATAAGAACTCTTGTAGAGGCCACGCTTTCATAGGTCCTTTTGGTACCACATAAATACTCTTTGTAATTTATAAAGTGAAGAAACAGCCTGATAGTTCTGCTGCCAAAAACCTTTAAAGCTATTTAAAATTGAAGATAAAGCTTACTTGTTCTGGCACCCGAACAAAATGAAGAAATAGAACAGAGAGCAAGATCGCCCCTTCACGTCGATAGAGAAAAAAGTAGCAGGAGGGTAAGTTTCCAATAATATTGGAGACTTACTGGATAACAACATTAGCTAAAGGCTATTTTTGACCCACAATGCATAATTACCGTGCCCTAGTTACTCATCATGATATCAATTATTAATTAAGATACCCTGTTGTTTGCTCTTGATAAACATTATCCACCTAATGATTTTGTCGTATGCTATGGTAACGAGGTGTTTTTACGCATATATCCTGGTTCCATGAATTTTAACTGAAAGTGATGGCCCATTCAGATATATAGGAAAATGGATGAGAAAAACCGGTCGGTATGAGGGGAAAAGTGTTCATATCTGCAGCAATGAGTTTTCTTTCCAATTGTTGCGCATGGAGGTGAAGCTGGAATTCAGCGCACACAAGCCTGTGGTCTGCGTTTCTGAGCTCTGCTGATCTGTTAGCTCTGCAGTTCTTCACCAATAATCTCCAGCGCTGGTAAATAATGACGTAGTCAATTATGTTCTTTGTGTGACCTTCGTTACTATGCCAAGTGTACTGGCGGATAATTTAACGTTGAAAATAGGTGTTTGCGATGCAGAGGTTGTGAAATTGATCTCACTGGACATTTTTCTCCAAAGTGTGATTTAAACTTTTAGTTAATATGGCCAGTGGATCATTCTTTATTAGGCTGGAGCTGTTGCTGCAAACATGATGTATATACTACACTAAAGCTGCTAGCAACTTACTGCAGAACCAGGCTCCCTGAGGCCAACACAGCTGTCTACAGCTCCATCCCAGCTTCATTCTTTACACCCTCCAAGGAAGTTCTAATTTCATCAAGTATTTCCTTGGCACCTTCTTCAGCTCATCCGGGGACGACCTGCTTTGTATTTGTCCGTAGATGGTTGGCTGATAAGATAATTGGCAGTCTGTTATCCTTCATCCACAGAAAATGTCCTAGCCCCCCATCCTGTCAGTACTTATAGCCCTTGAAAGTGGGATTGAACCGCATTGTTCGTACAGCTTACTGTTTGAAATACGGTCAGTGAAACTAGGACCCAAAATTATCAATAAACAATTTCTTCGGAACACATCTAACAAATCTTCCTCTGTCTTTTGGAGCACCCACGCTCCAGAACCATACTTGACCACTATCATCACTGTAGCTTCCAATATTCTTATATTGGCTCGCGAACTTTTCTTTCTATTCTTAAAAGCTTTTTTCCAACTTTTCTTTGAATACATTGACACATAACGAAAAGGCCCCTCTCCAGGTTCTGGAAAAAGAACTTTCTTTTGTATCATTTTGTAAGTCTCCCTGTCCTATATTTTCGTGAATAGGTCCTGGAGTAGCAGCATTAATTTTTAACTTAAATATATTAATGCTGGTCTCCGAAATAAATTAAACAGATCTCATATAGCCTTTGATAATCCTCAGTTGTGACTACCTTATATAATATATTTAGTTTTTAGAATACCCTTAGACTGCTAGATACTAGCTTAATTCTTTAGCGAATTCCTCTAGAAGACAATCCCAATGTTCTAATCTTAGTTTCAAGTCTCGTCTTCCTATTCTTCCAAAAGAAATTTAACTACTGCCTTGCGCGTTGGCTATTCTACTTTGTACTTCATCATTGCATCCACCATTTCTGTTAATAATTCTACTCAGGTAGAGGATGCTATCTCGTTTGACCGATTTTATTATTTTTGACATCACCTTTTCATCCCCATTTACTCTTTGTCTAAGGAACTTAGTATTCTTACTATTTACTTTCAAACCTATTCTTGCAGACTGGACGCTCAGAACCTGTAAAAATTCATTCCTTTCGCTAGCTTTTTTTTATCTAGGACACTCACGTCTTCTGCATAATCAAAAGCTAATAGGCTTCTATCCGCACATTTGATAACATGTTCTCCCGTATCATTTGTTGTATTCCTTAAAAGTGAGTTCACAAAAATGGTATAAGAACAGGGATAGGATACAGAGCCTTGTTTTACTGCCGATTCTTCACCAAACCAACTACTAACCTTGCTTTCTATGTTAACCACAGCAAAATTGTTCGTGTTACTAACACTGGCCACTTTGATGTACTAATGGATATCACAAGAACTCTTGAATTCGTCAAATCATCCACAGATTATCCCGAGTCCTTCTCCAGCGGTCCCTCGAGCACCTTATGAAGTTTGTCCCGAACAACCCCCCACCCAACCGATTCCGATGAAACAAAAAAAGGCCATTCGTTCATTGAAAAATCACAAGTCTCTTGGTGAAGACGGTCTGCCTCCTGGAGTAAATAAAGCTGCTGATGAGATTGTCGCTGCTCAACTCAAACCACTGTTTGACCAAACTTGGACTGAAAAGAATTACTCGAAGGACTGGAAAGTTTCAATCCTTCTTCCTCTCTTCAAAAAGGGTGACAAGTCATATTGTAAGAACTACCGTCAAGTTGCTCTCGCCGATACCGCTGCAAAGTGGTTTGCCATTCTTCTCTTCATTAGATTTAAAGAGGCACGAGAAGAGAAAACGTGGAAAGAACAAGCCGGTAGTCGAATCGGGGGTTATTGTACCGAGCAAATTTTTATCCGTAGACTGATTTTACAGCAGTGCCATAGATATGGTTTGCCGACGATCCTTATCTTCATTGATTTCGTAGCAACGATTTCGTAGCAGTTTGATTTAGTTTAGTGAGACATTCTCTAGCGTATCCTAGAAGAGAATGAAACATTTTAGGAGCTTTTGAAAGCATATTATGAAGGCACGCAGATGAGGGTACAAGCTAATGGTGAAGAGTTTGAAAACGTTGCAGTAGACTCAGTAGTTAAACAAGGCGACGTAATATTCCCCATCCTGTTCAATTATGTAATTGACTCGATTATAATGACAGTTTTCAGCACACACGAGGGAGTAGCAGTCGGAAAAGATCTTGAGGTCACTGACTTAGACTATGCTGATAATTTTGTCCTTCCCGAGGATGATCTACGAAATTTTTCATACAAAGCATAAAATACTTCTTACAAAACAGACAGTAATTCTTACAAAACAAAAATACATACTAAGAAATATGAGTTTGTTCTTACAAAATACAAAAAACTTCTTACAAAAGAAAATATAATTCTTTAGAAAACGAAAATAACCCTAAGAAATCAGACATTGTTTTTACAAAATACAATATACTTTTTACAAAATAAAAATACTTCTTACAAATCAAATAAAGAATTCTTGAAAAAATACATCCTAAGAAATTACAAATTCTTATTACAAAACAAAAAATACTTCTTACAAAACAAATATAATTCTTACAAAAGAAGTAAATCCTAAACAATCATAAACTATTCTTACAAAATACAAAATACCTCTTACAAAACAAAACATACTTCTTACAAATGAAAAAATAATTATTACCGAAAAAATGAAACTTAAAAGTTCACAAATTCGTCTTACAAAATACAAAATACTCCTTACAAAAAATATTCCTTACAAAACAAATTTCTCCTAAGAAATCAGAAATCTGTATTACAGCATAGAAAAAAACTTCTTTAAAAACAAAAAATAGTTCTTACAAAATACAAAAATATGCTAAACAATCATAAATTCTTCTTATAAAACACAAAATACTTCACACAAAACAAAAATACATCCTAAAAAATCAGATATTGTTATTAAAAGTACTAGATATTTCTTACAAAACAATAATATTTCTTACAAAGCAAAACTAATTTTTAAAAGTCAAAAATCACAGATTCTTTTTACAAATACAAAATACTTCTTATGAAACAAAAAATTAACTAAAACAAAAATACATCCTAAACAATCACAAACTCTTCCTACGAAATACAAAGCAATTGTTAAAAAATAGCGAGAACCCCGTTTTGTCGATGTCGAAGGACGACAGCTGAGTCGGCGGCAGGCCGAAGCCGACCAGCGCCCGGTTGTAGCGCTCGATCAAATGTGGCTCGGCAACCGGCATCAGTTGGCCGAAGATCAGTTGATTTTCGACGAGTCGCTTCATTCCTGCCAGCGTCCGTCGCTTTTCATTGCCGCGATCTCGGCGATCGCTTTTTCGCGCTGCCGTTCCCGCCGGATGATGTCGGTAACGGCGGCATCGTCGGAACGATCCGTGTAGCGGAATTCGGAATCGGCGTAGCGGTTGATTTCCTGCAGAACCATGTCGAGGGTGAATGGCCCGCGCAACTCCTCGATCATCGCTTTCTTGTCGTCATAGGCCTTGTGCATGAAGGCTTCCGGCGTTTCGAACCATTCGTCCGGCAGCTCGATATCCATCGCCCGCATCTTGATCGCGTCGGTGATGTTCTTGATCGCACGGCCGGTAAAGCGCGGTTCGGCCAGCTTGATGCGATGCAGGTATTCGCCGATATCGGCCATGGATTTGATGTCACCGCGCTCAGCGCTGAAGCGGTCCCAGACCGCCAGCAGGCTCTCCTCCTGCGGCCGGTCGTGGCCGGCATAGGAGGCTGCAACCGCCTTCTTGATCTGCTGACCGGCATAAAGGTCGTGCGTGCCGAGCGGAATGTCGTGGTTCTTGCCGGCCAGCAGCACGAAGATGTCGATATAGTCTTCGCGTGTCTGCGGCCCATCGACCAGCCATCGGGCCCCTGCCCTCTGGCGCAGCGCATCGTCGACATTTTCCGGATAGTTCGAAAACATGCCGAACGAGCAGTTTCCACGCACCACCGTATTGGCCCCGGAGAAGCTCTCCATCAGGACACCGGTCCTTTAAAATTATCTATTGGGTGTTATTTAATGTTTCAGCGCTATAGGTAATATTCATATTTATCTTTAGTTTGAAAGTAGAATTAAAATTTATTATCTACGAAGAGCGTTCGTTTGAAGGGGTTAAGAGAGGGAATGCCTAAGCATAGAGATTTAAGATTATAATACTAAACATCCAAAATAAGGAGTGATCTTGGAAGTGCCTAGAATATTTTTGGCCTTTGCCTTCCCCCCACTGAGACAATTTATAACTTAGGATTTCCCCTCCCCTGCGCCAAAAATTAATTGGAATAGTGGTTCCTCAGCTAATTAACTTATTAGATTTTCTTATATTTTAGTACGCCCCAGCCCCCTATGACTTCGCTTGGGCAGTGAAAGATGACTACACATACAATGACTACAGCCACCAAGAAAGCTCAGATGGTAATGGCTACGTAAAAGGCAGCTACCAGACTCTACTTCCAGATGGCCGTGTTCAGACTGTTACCTACACTGCTGATGATTATACCGGATACGTTGCTGATGTTCAGTATTCTGGTGAAGCTAAATATGACTACAAGCCAGCATACAAACCCTCTTACCCAGCACCAGCATACAAGACACCAGCATACCCAGCCCCTGCTTACAAAGTGCCAGCATACCCTGCACCTGCATATCCCTCTCCCGCATACAAGGCCCCAGCCTACAGGCCAAAATATTAAGAGATCTCCCTTTTATAGATTGTGATGAATATATTTTTACACTATTATTGACAATAAAAATTATAAGAATAAATACGATGTCTTATTGACTATGTTGTTTTTTTTGTGGAGCAATGCTTCTTGTTTTCGGTTATTGTGGTTCAGATCAAACAAGTTCAGAAACACTAAGCTCTGGGCCTAGTTTATATGTTTTTTTAAAGTAAAAATGAACCTACCAGTTCCATTAGGTAATTCAGGTAGATATGTGTTTTCCATTTGAAGACAAGATTTCCTGCTAGGATTTCTTGCAAGTCCAATTCGCATTTCTTCATCATATACCTCTCTGATTCTTTTCTGAACCTCTTCTGAGAGTTTAAGTGGCGCTAAAATGTCTTCAACCTTAAAAAATAAAATATGATTACCGATACTCATGGAGTACAAGAACCTCTTAACTGATGGACAACTTAAGAAATCATCATATAAATATCGAAAAAATGGTAAAAATCGTTGAATAATTTATTCTGAGAGAGGGTGAGGCATATTCTAGCGAAATAATGACATAGCTCACACATCTAAATACTTCTAAACTGACATTTCAGAAAGTGGATCAATTGTAAGAGTCGATGAAAAATTTATATGAAGACTATAGATAAATCATGGCAATTCTAAGGTACTGAGCTTATACCCCCCCACTCTTTCCTCTGAGCGTCCAAACTAGCTTTCAAGACAAATTTGTATTCCCACTTCTGTAGTTCTTACGATATTCCAGCTTGAGTCAAATCTCTTGGTTCGTTTGACCGATTTACTCGTCTATTAAGTGATGTTCCCATCAGGGGCTACCCTCAATACGTTTCTTCCAAATATTATGCATAATACACAGTCTTGATATACAGTTAGCTCCAACAGAAAATGTTCTACCAAAAGTTAGCAAGTATAATTAAACTACTAACGAGACAAAATTGACATATATCTGGACTTGCACTGAATGTGCACCGAAGCGATCATGAATTGAAAAGTCAAACTAAAAACGAAATAGAAATAATAAATGAAGAGTTCTTCTTAAAATAATCCTAAGTCATGCTGGATTTGGAGACGAAATTCTCCAATAATAATTTCTGTTGGTTTTAGATTGAATGTCGCTCCTTACTTTCAGTTGAAAAAAAAACTTTTTTTTTTAAATTTAATTCTTGATCGTTTTTAAATAATGCCGCAAACATCGTCCCCCGTCCAAGGTAAAATTCCTCCGTTCCACGGAAATATTCGCTAGGCAATTAAATCCAGGTAAAAATTTACACCGGACAATTACTATTAACATCTTCACATGTAAAACTCAGTCGGCAAAGAGAAGATAAGACAAATAAAAAGAATTTTTATAGAAATTCTGGCATATTTCCCCGAAAAGTTCAGCCTCTGGAAACTTCACTCCCAATAAAAAAAATCTCGTAGCAAACAATTCACTCCCCTCTCAACCCAGGAAAATGTAAGCCTACTTCCAAATAGCAACTCCTATACGTTAAACAATGGGCAAATTTCATAACTTAAATACCTTTCCCCATGGGTTGTTGGGCGTCATGTTATCTCCAAATGTATAGTTATTGGATCCTTCAATTATGGTGAAGGAAATGGTAAAAATTTTGATCAAACTACTTCGGCGAAAAAAGGAGCGTCAGAAGGGGGCTAGCTGCCCTCCAATCTTTTTAGTCACTAAAAAGGTCACTAGAAATTTTAATTCCCGTTCAAATGAGCCCTCTCCGGATACTCTGGGACCACTGGTTCGATTCGATCAATCCTGGGTAAAAAAAAGAAAAAAGATCAGTGATTTTTATTTTGGCAAAAAACACAAAATTCCACATTTTTGAAGACGGGAGCTTGGAACCTCTACGGTAGGGTTTTCTGATATGCTGAATTTGATGAGAAGTGGGACCAAAAACCTACATTAGGCAAGACAAGTTTGACGGATTGATTTTTGTAGAGTCTCTTAAAAACCTTTCTTGGATGAAGTTGCTACATAAAGTCTTATGTCTTGGAAAATGTCCTTGGACAAATGGAAAATGTCCTTGGAAAATGTCTTAGCATTTGAATTTCATTTGTGTTTTATGTATGATTTCTTTCCTTCCAGGAGTTATTAAGGCCAGGTTTAACATCATCCCCACCCATCATGAGGGTGTCCATGGATATATTCTGAAAATCTGAAGCCTGAAAGGTTTTTTTCATACATTTTTATTATAACAGAAATAAATTGTTTTGGTGAGCTGATTGCGAAATAGCGACCATCGATCTAGCTATAATTTTCTTTTGAGTAGGATTCATGGATGATGAGATTGGGAAACAGCTATTGGAGAGATGGCTACAGGTAGGAAAGAATTCTATACTCTTTCAGATTCTCAGCTTTTATGTGTACAATTCCTCATGCACAAATAAAAGAGCTTGTGAACGCCTTCTTCTCTTCAGTGTCTTCAATACAAGCATTGCTAGACCTCTTTGTCTTTTTTCTATGGTGGAATCCAGGGAAACAGCCATTGGAGAAATGGCCACAGGTAGGAAAGAATTCTATACTCTTTCGGATTCTTAGCTTTTATGTACACAGTTCCTCATGTACAAATAAAAGAACTTGTGAACGCCTTCTCCTTTTCAGTGTCTTCAATACAAGCATTGCTAGACCTTATTGTCTTCTTTCTATGGTGGATTCCACAGAAACAGCCATTGGAGAAATGGCAACAGGCAGGAAAGAATTCTATGGTCTTTCGGATTCTCAGCTTTTATGTGCGCATTTCTTCATGCACAAATAAAAGAACATGTGAACGCCTTGTCGATTTTAGAAAAACTTCTTTTATCATATTGCAAACATATATTTTTCCTTCTTTTCCATTTTCTCTTTTTCCTCTTCTACTATTAATATTTGTCTACATATCTTGACAATCACTTGGTAACATTGCCTTGATTTCACGATGCAGCATCAATTCCTGGCATTTTTGATGTTACAATAGGAATGGCTCATCCAGCCGCATAAGTAGGAATTCATTTGTGTGGGGAAGGAAGCTCGAGGAAACTCAAACAACAGGCAAATTAGTTTCACAAAAAGTAAAGATAAAATGTAAAAAAAATAAATCAGTCTTGGGAAGGGAGTTTGATATGGGACTACACGCAATTGACAAAAAATATATTGTACGTAAACAACGGGCAAGTTTCATAACTTGAATACCTTTCCCCGAGGAATGGGGGGGGGGTATTTTATCTTCAAACACGTAATTATTGGACAACTCAACTATGTTGAACAAAATGGCTATATCATAATTTTGATCGGATAACTTTGGCAGAAAAGGGGGCGTGGGAGGGGGCAGGCTGCCCTCCGACCTGTTTGATCTCTAAATAAAGGCACTAGAACTTTTAATTTGCACTCGACTTAGCTCTCTCCCGATAATCTAGGACCATTGGCTCGACACGGAAAAAAAACAACAAATAAACGTGCATCCGTGCTCTTTCTGGCAAAAAAATATATCCCCCATGCATGTATGTATATACAAATATGCATGTACTATTGAAGCTTTCGCATTATGAAATAAAATTACTGGATTTCTTGAAACACCTGCCTCAACTTCTTGAAGCAAATCTAGCAATAACGGGTATAAACCAACCATCAACAATTATTTTGCCAACTATTTTTGTTTTCTGCAAACCTATTTAATGCAGGGAATTTGCCAGAAAGGACTGATTCACGGACAAACTATTTTTGTTTGGTCCCAAATGTGTGACGAATAAGAGCAATTTTTAGCCACCTGTCACCCTACATTCCCTAAAATCGTCTTAGCTGTCTTTAACATTCCTTCATTGATGCCCAAAAAAGTGGGATCGAGCCACATTCTTACAGTTTATTTTTTTTATATATATAGTGAGTCAAACAGGTACAGAAGACAGTCCATTGACATTTCGTCTGAAAAACATCTAGCAAATCTTCCTCCATCTTCCAAAGTATCAAAGTTTCAGAACCGTGCATGACCAGTGTCATTACTGTAGATTGAAATATTCTATTCTCAGTTTGCATACTTGTCATTCTATGTTTGAACAAAATTTCAACAAGGATCTCAAACATTCTGTGACTTGTCTACTCTAATTTATAAATCTTCACTGCACCCTCCTTCTTTACTATTAATACTACCCAGACAAGTGAAGCAATTAACTTTCTAGATCTTCTTGTTACCTAAACATCCCCTCTTCACTTTCATTTATTCCTGGTCTAAGCTATTTAGTCTTCTTGGCATCAATTTTTTTACCTTTTGTTGCATCTTGAACTCTGAAAACCACTAAAAATTCATTCTTCATGCTAATATATTTATTTAGGTCACCTTAGTCATTTGCATAATCTAAATATAGTATTGATTGCATACTTGCATACTCTCTCATAGCCTTCACTCTTTTCTTTATGACGAAGTTCATCAAAATTAACAATATAAATAGGAATAATATATAGCCCTGCTTAAGTCATGATTCAACACTAAACTACTAACCTTATGTTATACTTTAACCGTAGCATCATTGTTCTTGTGTATAACACTACTCACTTTAATGTATTTTTCTGGGAGATCCCCGCCCCGAGCAGCCGCCACGGCCCCTGCCGCTCCAGCCCGTTGAGCATGCCCCGGGCCACGCGATAGATGCGGTCGGCCATCTGCGTGGCATCATCCAGCGACTGCCGCCGGGTGATCAGCTTGAAATCGGCGCGCTTGACCTTCAGCGTCACCACCCGCCCGGCCATGCCCTTGGCCTTGGCCCGGTCCGAGACCTTTTCGCACATGCGCCACAGATGCCCGTCGAGCAGATCGTGATCGCCGGTGTCCTCGTTGAAGGTGGTTTCGTTGGAAATGGACTTGATCGGCGCGTTGCGCATTACCCGCCGCGTGTCCTCGCCCCGCGCAAGGTGCCACAACCGCTGCCCCATAGAACCGAAGCGGGCAATCAGGTCACGCTGCTCCCAGCGCAGCAGATCCTCGAAGGTGCGGATCCCGGCGCGCTCCAGCGCCTCCTGCGAGGCCATGCCGACGCCCCAGATCATCCGCACGGACTTCGGCCGCAGGAACTCGGCGGTCTCCGCCTTGCCGATCACCGAGAAACCGTGCGGCTTGTCGAGGTCCGAGGCGACCTTCGCGAGGAATTTGTTGTAGCTGAGACCAATGGAGGCGGTGATGCCGATCTCCTTCTGGATGCGGCGGACTAGCCTGGCCAAGGTCTCGGATGGTGGCGCTTTATGCAGACGTTCGGTGCCGGTGAGGTCGAGAAACGCCTCGTCGATCGCTAGAGGCTCTACGAGCGGAGTCGCCTCCCGCATGAGCGTTCGGACTTCCTGTCCGACGGCGGCGTATTTGCTCATGTTTGGTTTGATGACGACGGCGTCCGGGCACGCGGCGAGCGCCTTGAACATCGGCATGGCGGAACGCACGCCATGAATTCTGGCGATGAACGATGCCAGCATTTCTCGGCTAGCCGAGCGAATGGTCGAGGTTATGCGAATGGCAAACGGGGTCGGACTGGCCGCCCCCCAGATTGGGGTCGGAAAGCGGCTTTTGGTCTACGAAATTCCCAGTGCTCGGCTGACCGAAGAGGAAGAAGAAGGTCCCGAAGGACCGCATGTCCTTATCAACCCGCTGATCGAGCCGGTCAGCGATCAGGTCATTGACGGAATCGAGGGCTGTCTTTCGATTCCAGGGTTGCGGGGGATCGTGCCTCGCCACGCATCGATCTGGTATCGCGGCTATGGACTGGACGGCGAGGCCATCGAAGGTTTGGCCGAAGGGTTTCACGCCCGCGTCCTGCAGCACGAAGTTGACCATCTGGATGGAGTTCTTTTTTTAGATCGGATGAAATCCATGCGACTGCTGGCTTTTGAGCAAGAAGCGCACAATCTTACTGAGACGATCGGCTAACCGGCAGTCTTTGAAACCCGAAAGAGATCGATTGATGACGACAGTGCGACGCGACGATGATTCAAGTGAACTGCGCGACCTCCAAGATCGGCTGATCTTAGCGATCCTGCCGAATATCCCGTTCGACGGGTGGACTTGGGCGGTTATTGACTCTGGCGTCCGGTCGCTCGATCTGGATCCTGCCGATGGCGTGCGCTGTTTTCCCGATGGACCGCGCGACGCGATGGTTCATTTCAGCGACTGGGCCGACAGAGCGACCCTAGGGGTCATCAATCGGGAGCCTGGGTTCGAAAAACTTAAAGTGCGCGAGAAAATCGCCTTTGCCGTTCGAACCAGGCTTGAATTGTGGGAGCCATACAAAGATGCCGTTCGGGCGATGAGCGCCAAGATGGCCCGTCCAAGCAACGTGGCTGTACGTTTTAAGGTTCGACTTTGGGACGCAGCCTCTTTAACTCTTTAAGAAAACGAAGTTTTTTTCATATTATATTATTATAAACAGAGCAGGCCATGAAAGTAGACCGTCAATCCGCTTCCAAAGACATGCACTTTTTGCTCAAATTTTAGATTTTTATTTTCGAATTCTGAAATTTTTGTCTAATAATTTGCTAAGAAAGAAAAGATTATATAGCAATTTAGCTGAAGGCTATAAATCTCTGATGCCCTTACATGTCGAAGAGATAGACCCCAATGAAATTGAAGCAATAAATGTAAGATATTTAAAGGATCGCTGGTTTTCAAAAGCGAACTTTATTCATCTCTGTTTAGATCTGGTCTCATTGGTAAAAAGATAGAGGAGGGGATCCTATTAGGCTAGTATAATTGACTCCAGAGAGCAGGTCTAGACTCAGTCGATATTGTAAATATTAAACTTAAGTGTCTTTTATGTTTTGATCAACTTCAGTCATCAAGCATTAAATAAGCTTTGAGTAAATAATCTATTTTCAGATAGCATTTTCCTCAGTAGCCTAGGGTATGCTAGCTTAAGACCCCCACTAGGCTACTTGGACAGTACCTTATTTCAGAAAAACGTCTGGATTGAAATGTGTCTTTCTAAACATGGTCAACAGGCTATTAATCTTGGACATGACATAAACAAATTTGGATAATTGGGTTTGGATTGTCTATTTTTTAGGACTAGTCTAGGCTAAATGGGATTGGTTCATTACCTTAAATTGCATTGTCCAGCAAAATAAAGATTAAATCCTATAGAATCACAGGTTAGTGATGATGATGGTTGGATGTCTCAACAGCATCCCACAGCTTTGATGACCATTCTCCATCAATGGCATATAACATTGTGGGTGCAGCCTCCGAGTTTACCGTGGTTTCGGGATCAACATCATCCGATGGCAATAGTGATTTGATCGCAACGGGAACATTGGATTTCACCGATGGTGGATTGCTAGACACTGAAGGGTCGGTGACCTATTACAATGCTTCAACTCCGACAGGGCTGACATTTACCAATGGTGCGGCAGATATCCTTTCTGCCGCTCTCAGCTTTGACTTTGGTTCTAGTATTACAACTGATGGTGGTGCCGGCACGAATGGGATGCTGCAACAAGGTGGTCCTTCAGTGATTCTGACTCAATCGCAAAATGGCTTTGCTAATGGGACATTGGCTGGAACTTCCATAGGAGAAGATGGAACGCTGGTGGGAAGATTTTCCAATGGTACGACGAGGAATCTCGGGCAAGTCTTGTTGACTCGGTTTAGCAATCCAGATGGTTTGCAGCCGATTGGACGAAATCTGTTTATTCAAAGTGCCGATTCTGGGAGCCCGTTAGATGGCGCTCCAAGTACCGGCAGTTTTGGGAAAGTCTTTGCCAATACCCTCGAAGCCTCGAATGTCGATTTAGGCGATGAATTGGTGAACATGATCACGATGCAACGTGGTTTTCAAGCGAATGCCCGAATCATCACGACCACTGATACGCTTCTAGGGGAATTAGTGAATTTATCTCGATAAGGATTAGGTAAGGAAGAGAAAGTGAAACGCTTCGCTCTTACATAAGGGCGAAGCGTTTTTTTTGTACAAGGCGTGAAAAGACGGATTTCGATCGTAATTTAGAGAGACGAAAGTTTTGCAGGGACTAAATTTTTTGAGCTTTCGAGGAGTGCCTCAATTTTCCGTTGAATATGGCGTGTGGAAAACGGTTTCGTGGAGTCGAATTTGCAACAGAATTTCTTAATTAAACTGATATTGTTGATTTGTCACCCTATGAATTGAAACTAGAGAATAAAACAATGATTATGCCAATGCGTATTTTAGATATTTTATAGGGCATAGGTGTAACGGCTCTCTGAAGGTGGCGGTGAATATGGCAGAATAGAATCAATGCCAGTACTGGCTTCTGCTAGAAGGTAGTATCGTAGTCGAGCAGTTTCAAGGGTTATACAAGCTCTTCTACACTTATATTATATCCAATGGGAATATAACGAGTGCAAAACTTATAGGGGGGGGGGATAAAGGCAGCACTATTTGGCCCGAGCTTGTACACTCTGTGTCACGACTAATACCTCTATAAATTTTTCTTTGGAGGGGGAAAGGACCTTCCTGTCGATGATGCAATGAAAATAATTCTCGAAAGATCTTTTCCTAACCCCGTCTAGGAACCCCACCGAGGAAACAATCTAATAAAATCGAACCAAAATAATGCACTTTTAATTACCAATGTCAGTTCAAAAACTCTGTCACTTTTCAACATGACCTTTTAAGTCTAAAAACGAACTCTGAACATATACTTTGAACTCTCTATACGAACTAAACTACAAAATATACCAACACATAAATAAAAGGTTGTCTAAATCTACAGTGCCCATATTAGGAGTCAATGGGCTAAGATGGCGAAATTAAAAATTATTTGAATCAATTGGAACAGCTAAAGCAAAAGGCATAGAAGTCAGGGGTAATGATGCATGAAAATGGTGGACAAACGAGAACTCTGGCTAGAAGACATGTGATAACCAGCATTACACCGAATATGTCGAATCGTAAATGAAATCTGCAGTTAAAAGAGAAGCGACATAGAGAATCACAAAAATTGTGCTTACTCCCACAGACTTAACCTTCTAAGGCGTGTGGCCAAGACAAAGAAAATAGAACGGAGGGAGCCTTTTGTTGCAGTGGATTGAGACAATATAAAAAAAAGAACGTATTGGTTGCGTCAATTTGTGACGACAGAATATCTGAGGGAAGTTTCTTTTTCCCTGTCATCGATTTGAAACTCACAGGGAACTGTTGAGAGGGACAAGAGGACCTCAACAAAAGCAAAAGTATTGGAAACATGGTTGAAAAATGGTTGAAACTCTCAGTAGTCTCTGGGCTTTTTTTTCTGCTCCTTCTTACTTAAAGAAGGATCCCTTGTGAACGTGTATATTCAAAAGTAAGTCAAAGACTAATATAACATCTCTCCTAGTTCTTCCCCTAATTGTCAGATTTGTTTCTCAGGATACATAAGTCGGTTTTCAGTGCGCATGTTGACTTGTATTACAATCATTGTATCTTTTATTTCTAGGTTTTTTTGACGATTTCGTTGTACAACAATGTCCGCTTGGGAATGACACTCTTTTTTCCTTTTGGTGTGTCATTGTTTGCCGAAATGAATGTATCCATCAAAAGAATTCAGGTAAAAGTTTTTTCTATTATACAAATCCTTTCTCAAATAGTCAGGAAATCACATAAAAGGGTTAATCGAAAGTGCGCAACATCGCTGCCAGCACTTCGAAATAAATTGTTCCGATTTATCAATTACAATAACAGGTAAAATAAGCCCAAGAGAACTGCAACCTCATAATTTGAAATATAAAAAAAAAATTATAGGCCTTCTCAGTTTAACAAAATAACAGCCACAAATGACCGAAAGTATTTAGAAGAAGGTTTCAGTGACATTTTTTTTTCAAATGATCTCGAAGCGTTCTTGTTGTATTAAGGCATTATCCAATGTGGCTCAGAAATCCACATGGTAGAACTAAACCAAGAGAATTTTTATAGCAGTGGTGGTAAAAGTTTGCAATGTTTTTAATGGAAATGCTCAGCATGACCATTTAGTGACACTTAAAATTCTGCAGAAAACGGTTTCAGGTTGTGATTCTAGTCACATAGCTTTGTCTATTCCTCACGCAGGTCTCTGATTCTTTTTAGCTTATTTTTAGTCCTTGTTACTGCTCTGCCAGCCACAATAACGTTGGCTGCGGCTTTTGCACAGCGGTCAATATTTACATGTGAAACTCCACCATCTACTTCAATATCTACATCGGGTAATCGGCTACGGATGTACTTTATTTTGGGTATCATGCTCTGCATAAACCTTTGTCCACCAAAACCTGGCTCAACTGTCATTATAAGAACAAGGTCACAAAGATCAACATAGTGTATGACATCATCTGCTGGCGTATTTGGCTTTATTCCAATCCCAACCCTCATACCAGCCTCTTGAATTTTGCTAACCAATGTTTCAACATCATTTGTGGCCTCTAAATGAAATATATATCGGTTTACACCTGCCTCAGCCATTGGTTGAACCCACTTCTCTGGATAAGCCACCATCATATGGGATTCGAACACTGTGTTGGGTAGTTTGGTTCTAAGACATTTCACAATTTGATGTCCAAAAGTTCGATTAGGGACAAAATGTCCATCAATAACATCTAAGTGAAGAAAATCGGCACCAGAATTAATTATCTCTTGACATTCTTTTGCCAAGTTTGACTAATCGGAATTTAAAATACAAGGCCCAATGGAAAGTTTCAAATCAACTTTTAAGATTCAAACAATCAGAGGGTGTTCTGAGGATTGTATAAAAATGATGTCATTTTTATGGAATTAAAACTTCCATTTCCAATCGAATGTGCCATCTCCGAAGTTTATACCACCATCTCTTCTACGACAACCTTGTGTGCCCTCCAATCACTTTTGACTCTACAAAAAGGGAACTAAAACTTTCAATTTCCAATCATTTGAGCCTCGTACTAAGCTCATACGGTCAACCCTTTTATAAAAATCTTTTATGTCCTTGGATAATAGCTTGTAACCCTTGCCCCCGGGCTCTGGAGGGTTATGTAGTAGGGCTTGTCCCTAAGGGCATTTTATATGATCGTTTTATATGGACTATTTTGAACTAAATGGGTATCTCAAAATTTCGATCAGATATATTTGGGAAAAGAGGGTGTGAAGAGAGGTTTAGAGTAGTGATCCCTCACTGCATTCGAGAAGACCCATAGGTGATACTCTTTTCTTCCTTTAATGACGAAAAGGTTAAACGGCAACCCCCTCAGGGCACGGTGCAAGTGCATGCTACGTAAAGGGAAATGTTTTCTAGGAGACGCAGATGTCGCTTACGTCATAGGGAATGTTTACTTTTGCATGTTGCGTACTAGTTTTGGCATTTTATGTAAAAGGACTTGTTAGACCCCGTCAGTCAAGTGGGGAAGCCCCTGTTGTAACTGAGGGGGCACACACGTGGGGTCTGCGCACGTGTAATGGCAGCGCACATGTGGGTGTTACGCAGTGACGATGTACACGTGGGATGTTACATAATACTTTAATAGATTTCATTTTCTTTCACAACGTTTTTCTCAGGGAACCTTTATATTCCAACGACATTTTGTCCATATTAGGACTCGAAAGGAATCCCCCCTCAACGGAATGGAGTGCTAACCAGTTGGGTACAAACGATTTTCACCTCCTCAAAATAAACCTCAACCTAAAAAAGCCTAGTTTTTAGTTTTATGGTCAAATAAAGATGGTTTTCATAATCACCGTGATCTAATACCCCACTCTAGACATCAATCTTGCTGTTTTACGCCTTTTCATGGAAGCACGAATTTCACCTCCTTAAAATGAAACTCAACCTCAAAAAACCTAATTTTTAATTCTACGTTCAAATAAAAGTGCTTTTCGTAATCACTGTAATCTATTACCTTATTCTAAACACGAATTTTGTTGACGTGCGCCAATATAGGGAAACACAAAATTCACCCCCTCAAAATCAACCTCAACCTCACAAAAACATATTTGTGAAACAGCTAGATGAGCTAACTTTGCATGTTTGGAATCAGCATATTTTCTTTAGTCGGGTAGTTAAGGAATATTTACTCTTGCAAGTATTGAAGAGATATATACGAGAAACTGCGCCAAAATTAGGTTTGGTGGGAAAAACAAGATCAGGCAGAGACTAGTGCAGCCTCTCGCATTAGCAATTTATGATCCTGCCATAAAACATAACTTTTCTCAAATATCTTACCTCTACGCCCTACTGATTTCATATTTCGCATTCAGTATAATTTGTGCAAACACAATTTAACCATTTGTACCGTTGAGATGTCTCTTCCCACCCAGGGGGGGGGCTGCCTACGAGGCATTTGTTTTCAAATTCTTCCTATAGTCTACATCATTACTAAAACATAACGTTGCCATTAGCAAATTTTGCTAATACGCTTTTCGACATCAATAACATCCAGCCTCAAAAGTTAGCTTGTCATTGATTTCTTTCCAAGAGCCTAATGGTCCTTAGGTTCTTTTTTTCCTTTGATGTAAAAGCCGGAATCCTTTCACGATCAGACCTGACGACAATGCTAATGGATGAAGATGGTGAGTTGGCTCGCCTGCTCGATTCTTCGCTTAGCTTCGGTCGGTTTTGTCAGTCATTGGACACCTGCGAATCACGGCAGGTTTCTGAGTTAATGACTTATGAGGTTCAGACCGTGAAAGAGGGCACCAGCGTAGTAGACGCATGCAAGCTGATGACAGAGCTCAAAGTCCATCATTTACCAGTGGTCGATGCCGCGGGAAAAGTCACCGGAATCATTTCCGCTTCCGACGTGGTCAATGCCGTGGCGAACGCAGCGTAAGTGTTTGCCGTCTGAGCTTTTGAGAAATTCGCGATTCGCCAGAGATCGGTTTCTAGGAGTTGTCTGCTAGACCTTCGAGGAATCGCTGCAAGAAATTCAGCACTCCGTCGGCGGCTTCGATAAGTCGTTCCGGCCGTGTCTCGCTCAAGAGCGGTTGCGTGAGTGTTGCGCTGGTTTCTGTAATCTGCTCAGTGCTCAATTCCGATTCTTGTCGTGCGATCGCGACATGCATCACAGGCGCATCGGGAGATGCGCCTTTCTCCAAATGCCCAGTAACTGCCACTGCGAGTTGAGCCGCCGAAGTCTTTCGCAGAGAGGCAGTCGCCAGCGCCTGGCTGACTCGGATGCTCACGCAATCATCTTCCCGCAAAATCTCTTCATCTACCTGCAGCCAATCATGCTTGGATTGACTTTGGTAAGTCACAAAAGCACCACACATCCACTCGGATATTCCTGATGTCTGCGCCAAATATCCACTGACCAATCCACATGTACAACTTTCGACGAATACAATAGCGGTCCGGGTCTGCTTCATCAGATTTGCGACGTTCGATGCCGTTTGCTGAAAGACAAAGACAAGTGACAGAATAGAAGGGATATATCAATTTTGGCTACATATTTGCACGTAAAAGGAGGGAGGGTGAAGTATTTGGACAGTTTGAAGTCAGGAAACAATTTTTATTTCATAATATGCAGAATAATTGTACCTAAGACATTTTAATGCAGAACCGCTATATTTTATCCTCCCCCTAATGTGCAAATATACAAGGTTCCTATATAAATATATATAGGTTCCTATGTCCTTTCCCGTTGTCATAAACAAAACACTGCATATATAATTATTTCAGTTTATGAAATATAGCTATTTTTAACCACTATATTTGGAGGATCCTGTACTTACTTGAAACCATTCTAACATAATAAGGTGCACATTTTCCACCCATGATCAAATCACTAAGGGAGGATCCTTCAATATCAGTCCCATCTTGGCAAATAAGCTTTTTCTTTATCTCTGCTTCTGTACCTGATGAGAGACTTCCAGGAATGGGAACAAAAGTTTCAGTGGGACACTTCTCAACACAAACCTGAGGGGTAGGACATCCGGTCAGAACAACGGTAGGCGATGCACATCTCGATAAATCAAAGAAGAACAACTTAGTTTTGTTTTCATATCCTTGTGTTCTTCCACAAAGGTTTCCATTCGAATCAGTGGGGTATATTAGCTGCTCAGGGTGCCCAGTAGTGAAAGCTAAGATTAAAAAAAAAGCAGATAAATAACAGGAGACGTCAAAACAGGAGACGTGCTGTCAAAGCGAATATTCCTTCAAAACGAAGGAATATTCCGTCTTCAATTACACAATTCCTTACTGAAATTCTAGACAGCAACGTTACATTACAGCAAAAAACAACAAAGAGACATAAAACTTAACAAAAAAAAACCTCGCACTAAATCTTTCAAAATCATTTCAAAGGCACGGTGAAGCATTTTTATAAGATCGTAATCTTCGCCAAGGGGATGCATGCTGGTTTTTGTAAACGGGCACGACTTAAAGTCCTCATTTCTGTATCCGGTTTTATAGCTTAGTACTCTGGTTCCAGTCCTGTCTCTTCCTCTAGACTGGACAAAACGAAAAACGCTTCGCCGCATTGCAGCACATGCTTAGGAGGGCCGCCTCTCTCTCTCTCTATCATAGTCCCACTTACCTATTGCCTAATCCCTTGACTTCCGCCGTGTTTTACGAGTAGGATTTACATTGCCAGGTTCCTTGATTTCTAACTGCTCTTAAAATAATCATAAGAATGAAATTGAAAGCAGTTTTCGAGAAAAGAACTACATTAGCTTCATTTCATTTTTCATATCAGGATAGGAGTTTATAAAAGTATTTGAATGGGTCAGTTGAAAAGTTTAGTCTTCAATAAAACTTTGTTTTCATAAAAAAAAGACGAATATCGTGTTGGAAACTAGGCTACGTGTCTGTTGCACTTTGGCGTCTTAGCAAGGGCTTCTGTGCCTCTCCATGTTTTCTTTTAATTTGCCTGTTTCGACAAATTCACACAAATTAAAAACTTGCCCGTATCATCTTGTGTATGAAGATATGGTTTCTTTGAAAACAGTGTCATTTGTGCAGTAAACAGATGGATAATTTTCACTTGGTATTCACAGTACCTCAAGTACATTTATCTGGCCAGGGTTTCTCTTCATCTATCTGAAAAGAAAATGTCGTAAATAGGTGTGAGTAAAAACTCTTCTGTTTATGTGCAGTATATGCTCTGCCCTAGTTCTTTCTTAGTTTCTGGGTCAAACATTTTCCTCAATATAGACCAATGGCGGCAGCCACCAGCTTGCTTTTCTCAATTTATCAAAGACGCTGACATCAAGTAACTGGGCAAGCAGAAATGCTGTTCCCGATGCAATAGCTATGCGGGGTGTAGCCAGAATGATGGACAGGATTACAGCCAGAAAAAATCCGGCAAATACGATCATTCTCGCTTGAGCCGGTCCATAGTTCCGGTTTACCAGATCTGTTACCAGAAAAGCGATGGGATAGGTGAATGCACCCCAGGTCAATAGATCGGCAAGATTCAGTGCACCAAGCGAAAGGTGAACCGGAAATTGTACCAGAAAGTTGGATAGGGCGACTACCGCGCACATGGCGGCTATGTAAACGAGCAGATTTTTGCTGAGTTGCATTTTTTTATCCTGGGTGATGGAACCAGCAACGGGGCGGACCGGACCGGCCCGCCAGCGGATCGCTCAGGTCAGGCGGCAGCCTGTTCGGCAAGCTTCTTGGCGACCTGCTTCTTGAGCAGACGCGCGCGTTGCGACAGTTCGTTGTCGCTTGCCTTCATCAGGAAAGCATCAAGGCCGCCGCGGTGTTCCACGGTGCGCAGCGCATGGGCGGAAATGCGCATGCGGTAGCTCTGGCCCATCGCCTCCGACATCAGCGTCACATGGCACAGATTCGGCAGAAACTTGCGCCGCGTCTTGTTGTTGGCGTGGCTGACATTGTTGCCCGACTGGACGGCTTTGCCGGTCAATTCGCAACTGCGGGACATGGTTTTCACCTTCGTTTTCTTTGGGCCAATTGGATTAGGCGACCGGTTGGGCCCCGGCCGCCATCGTCTGGCCTCTCATAGGAAAGTCGCGGTTCTATAGTCGCCGGCAGCCGGCCCGTCAAGTGTGGACCGACGCAACCAAAAAAACCATCAAAATGACCATAAAAACAGTAATTGAGAAGTGTCTCTCTTTTTCTTCTGCTTTATGTCTTTCTGAATAGCCACTCATCTAGACCTTTACCCGGCTGAATAAGAACAAAATATAAACAAAATCAAAGAAATTGACATGGGAGGACACTATTGTAAGCTACGTATTTATAAATGCTTATCATCAGATTGTAACTTTACAATAGCAGCTTATACACACAAACTGGCAACCAATCGTAAAACTGGCAACAATTGTAAAGTTCTTCAAGCATAAAAAATACTTTCTAGGCCCCGTAGTGTATCACTCACTAAGTACACATTTTCTACAAACAACCATATCCAATATCGCACATGGTAATGGATACTTTGTTTACCGCTTAATTTTGTTTATCTCGCAGCTTGAGTCTGTCTTATTTTACAACTCTGAAACAGGCAAATTCCGTGCAAATATTTTTCTAAGTGTCTGAAATTGAATGCTGTAGTGCTAATTATTTGGAATCCAGGTTACCATCCTTTGATACTCACACATTCATTGCTTGTATCAGGTACGTTGGAAGCAAGACAAACAGGACAATTCAAAATTGGTTATGTCAGCTCTTTGTCAAATTCAGCTTTCCTATGTCAAATTGAGATTTTCTTCGTTAAATTGATTCCTCCCGTGTCTCATTTTTTTTAAACTTCTTCTTTGGCCAGAGTCTCCGTATTCCCGCAGGGATTTAAAATTTTCTTTCGTCTGATTTCAATTTTATCCCGTGCATACCGCTTCTTTCTTCCCCTTTTGCAGGTTATTTAGTGAACCTAGTATAGGAATTTTAGAAGTATAGAGATAATAAAGAAACTAGTATAGAAATGGAACATTACATCTTTATAAGTAAAATCCTTTGTCAAGCTTTATATATATATATATATATATATATAAAGCTTGACAAAGGATTTTACTTATCTGAAAGCTCGCGTATAGCCGTCAGGCATTTTAGTTTTATATATATTTTAATATGCCTTTTTATATATATAATTCATTAAATACACAAATTTGTTGACGTTTCGATGGCACAGACGATAATGCTGCACACAAAAGCGTGGCGAACAACGGTCAGCTTAAGCTGGCGCTATGGGTACCCGGGGAAGAGGAGCTGATTGACCAGCATACCGCAGCAGCGTTTGCTCATGCGCAACGGGTGTTTGCCACTGCCGCAGATATAGATGTGGAAACAACGCGTGGTGGGTGCATCATTAATGCTGAAGCACATCGCTGCTATGGCGAGATTATGGGCTACGAAACCGGTGCGTTGATGCCGCCCGTGGCCAGATGGCTGGGACGCCTGTTTGGTGCTGCCGCGGCCAGGCGTTCGCCGATGTTTCTAACCCATGTGCATGCCGGACGAGCGCAGAAGAAAGCCAGATATGCCGCGGCTCTGTTGAAACGGCAACAGCTACAGGCGCAGTTTGACAGCCGTTACGCGGAAGCTGACGTGCTACTGTTACCGGTGTCGCGAATCAGTTGCTTCAAGCATCGCATGCCAGCCAGCGATCGTAACGGCATCAGGGACTATGCTGAGCCGTTCTGTATCAACGGTTGTGCAATGGGTTACCTGGACGCTGTCACATCGTTCACCACACCCATATCGCTCGTTGGCAATCCTGTGGTTACCGTGCCGTTGGGTTTGGATTCCCGGGGGCTTCCGGTGGGCGGCCAGTTGGTCGGCCGGCGCGGCCAGGAGTGGCAACTACTGGCGGCAGCGCTAGAGCACTTGGAACGAAAGTAAACATTTACCCAAATTTGTTAAAAGTGACCTTTCAAACCTTAAAAGATGATGACCATGATCCCCCCTTACATACCAAAAATGGCGTATTTATGAATATGAAGATTTTGTCTTGAAACTAATACCTGGGTAAGGGTAGGATGTCCACGTTGAATCCAGGGTAATCCAGTCAAAGTCTCTAATTGTATCTTCGTAAGGCTGTACACTTTTCTCAGAATAAAACTGAAATTCAAAGTCACTCAAGCACTGATGCCGACTTGAATCTCCGTTATTCTGCCACCAGCAGCTACCTAGCACGTTTTCATATTTGCATGGCATTGCCAAAACATATATATTCCTCTTCTAGAGCCCCTTCGCACACATGAACCTAGCTGGCCCACAGATGAACTGACAATTTACAATCCGAAACATCTTGAATATAATCTCTTATCTAGGAACCGTGACGTTCTTTATGACGGCTTAAACTTGGACCAATGCTAGCAATTTCCACCTTAGAAAATATCCTGCGCGCATCATGAATTGTTGACGCTTTCTGACGTAGTGATACACTCTTTCTAAAACAGGTAACAGGTACTAAGTGTTCTATAGTTTAGATTCCTTTACGGTGCCGTCACAGATTTATGACCTTCGTATTGCTAAAGGACTTTGATAGAAAAAAACATTAAAGGAACAATTCTGAATGCATTTTGAAACAATCAATAAATAAGTTTTTTTGTGAATTGGAAGCTTGGCAAATAATACAAATTGTGAATGACATCCGAAAGAAATTCACCGCTTTCTAGTCTCAGCAATAAGCTACTCTATCGAGGTTTTTGCCTAAAAATGAAAGAGAATAATCACGTCCCTTCGCTGACTTAAAACAGCCCATTCGATTGGAATTTCGAAAGGGCTAGTGCCCTTTTTAATACTCAAAAGTGATTGGAGGAAAAGTAACCCTCTCACACGCCTACCATTTCCCCAAACACGTTTAATCAAAATTTAAAGATAGCTATTTTGTTCAATGTAGTTAAAAGGTCTGAAAATTATGTCTTTGAGAATGACCACACACCCTTCCCCCTCCCCCCGCCGCCCTTGGAGCAAGGGTTGCAAGTTATGCCCTGAGGGCATATAAAGTGTATATAATAAGGCTTCAAGTTGCCATTGAAGGGCAACTAGCCCACCTTTTCACCAAACACATTCAATCAAAATTATGAGATAGCCATTTTGTTCAACGTAATTAATAATGAAAATGTATGGAAATTATGTCTTTGAGGATGACAACTCCCCAGAGACCTCATGGCAAAGGTTGTAAGTTACGCCCTGGTGGCACATAAGGTATATATAGAACGGGTAGTCGTATAAACTTCGGAGGGGACTCATTGGATTAGTAGCCAAAAGTTCTAGTGCTCATTTTAAGATTCAGAGTGATCGGAGGGTAGATACCTCGTATTTTACCGAATTGCATCTGATAGAAATTTCGGGATGACCATTCATTGTAGTAGAAACTTCAAAAAGAATTCACTCGATTGGATATTGAGAGGGCTAGTGCGCTTTTTAATAGTTGAAAGTGATAGAAGGGCAACTAACCCATCCTCCCACGCCAATCATTTTCCAAAAACACATCCAATCATAATTTTGAGATAGCCATTTTGTTCAATGTAACTGAAAGGCCCGGAAATTATGTCTTTGAGGATGACAACCCCCACAGCCCTCAGGGTGTGGGTTGTAAGTTATGCCCTCTGGGCGTAGAGGGCATATTACTAAGTAATTTGCTACCTACTGAGACCAGACTAATCCCTTTATAATTACCAGACTCACTCTGATCACCTTTCTAATACAATGCTGACCTTAATTAATGTCTATATTCGTTTTTAGTTGTATATTAAGATGAATCAAACATCTAGGTTGACCACATTAAAAATAAGGGTTTGTAGACAAGATGGATTTTCATATTTTTCTATGCATGTGCTGCTTTATAGTAGATGTACAAGTGCCACATATACGTATAGTATAAAGAATCATAGTGAACACAAAATGTAGAAAAACACACAAAAAAACACAAAACGCACAAAAACATTTTTGTTTTTAATGGATCAATATTTAATGTGAATGATGCTCAAAAAAGTATATGCTCAAAATCTTGTGCATCATCTTGAACAGAAGCAGAAACGGAAAATATAAAAAGCAAATTTTATGACCAATATCACTGACACCTATAGATTGACGAAGATAGGAAAAAATGTGATATTTAGGCAAACTATGATATATTGTGATATAATAGAAAGAGTCTTCAACAGTGATTCACTGTTCTTTGTCAGTTCCAATGTTGCTCTTTACTTTCAGTTGAAAACACTAATTTTATTTCATTTCTCTGTTCATTTTTAATAGCTTTGGGATTAATTCTATTCCATTTGCCTGGAATGAAATTGATTTCATTCCAATGAATTCGTATGACAATTAATTTAATTTACATTCCACTGTAAACTACAGTACATAATTTTATGAAGTCTTAAATGAACCAACCCAGTTAAAGGAAGCTAAAAAGAAATAATTAGCCGTATAGACTACCTGCCTATTTTCTATGTATTACATGTATTTTTAGGAACAAGTGTACCACCACGGGGTATTAGAAAAAAAAAAAATCAAATTTCCTTAGTTATTCAGCCGAAAATGGAGATGTAAACTCCCATTTGTGAGCTCCTGATTTCGTTTTTGTAACCTGCGCTATGGTAGTATAGGTTATCTTTCGGGAACCTTTTGTAGAATTCAGTTCAATTCCAGTAGGATTTAAACCATTCGCAGTTATGTAGTTTAGTTCAACATCAGTTGAAACTCCCCGATATGTCTTCTTTATGCTAAGCTCGTGCCAGAAACCATGAAGATTAAAAGGAATTTCAGAAGACAGACAATTCCGCTAGTATATGATCCCACTAATAGCATACAGCTACCTATAAATACAGAAAAGCTGATGTACAATATCACGATCCAGAACTTGAAGAATGTAGGAAATTGCTAACCCCATTCAAATGTTTTTTTGAAATCAAAAGGAATGAAAGGACACATTTTTTTGTCCATATAACCTTGCACAGCTTCAAAACAGGAATTCCAAATGTTGGTTGTCTTTGTTGACCAAACAAATCAAACCAAACTTTGATCGTCTACCTGGTCCTGCTGACATAGTTAATAATTATGATATAATTATAATAGTCATAGTTATAATAGTCAAGCAAGTAAGAGATTAAATAAATTTTTGAGCCATCTTGGGAGATTCCTGGCCACTAGGAAAACAAATCTTTTGACTCACTTTCAGGTGAGTCAAACCTATTCTTTACGGTCTTTTCGCATAGGGGTCCCTTTTACCAGGGGAATTGCGGGAAGTATTTTTTGGTCCTTGTCTGGCAAAACCATTTTTTTTTTTAAATCCATGAAACTTCCAAATGCATACCACAAATCGTTCAAAAATTTTTTTTCTTATGGTCCTTTTCAGGCAAACAATATTTTTTTTTGGTTAAGATAAGCAAAAAACTAAAACCAAAATCCAGAAAACACTAGCATAGTCAAATACTAAACAAGTATAGTTTGACATGAAATCTTCTTAGCAACGCCACCTTTCGAGGTTGTCTCAGTGTAAGATATATAGCACGTAGAAGAAAGATACGATTCAAAGAGGAAACATAGAAAGTAAAAAAAACACACCATCTTTGCACGCTATTTGTTCTGAATACTGATAGCCACCAGCAACCAGCTTGTCTTGAACACTTGGGTGGGATGTGACCTTCTTGCCAAGGCCAATGCTATGAGTCATTAGACACAATGGACCTAAAAACAACAATATTTAAATTAGAGATAAACTGTCTCCAAGCTATTCAAAACTGCTCTATAGTAAAGTAAGCCGTTGATATCAAAGTTAGATAAGTTTCCCGCCACACACAACACTTTTCAAGAGTAAGGAAGGAGCATGTTACTGATAGTTGGCACACAATCATAAACGAATCTTAAGACGTGGCATGGCCCGAGTATTGACAAAAGAAAAAAAGTTTTAAATGCAATCTTAAAAAGAGATGTTTATTCACTTCCAAGCAGGATACACTATAGCTGAATCTTAGAGCGTGAAAGATAAAAGGGACTTCAATCATAAAAATCAGCACTCATGACGACCACCATGCCAAAATGTTTCTTCAAAAAAAAAAAAAAATCAAGACAAAAAAAATTCAAATATTTGGATAGTACATTGCACTGTCAATGATTTTGAAAACAAGATAGAATAGAAAATTGGTGATCGCATTATTTTCACTCAAAATATTTGGACGGTACTACAAAAAGGCCTGTTGCAGAAACGAGAGTTAAGCTGGGCAAGCGTACCTAAGGATATAGTCCCAAGGAAAAATTACAACATATTGGATATTTCGGGGATGGGGGCCAAGTTGCCCAAAGAAACCCCTGTAAACGTGTCTGATCCATAAATTTATGTTATTCATATTTTTAATTATTATTGTTTCCTGTTTCCTAATGCATATTAAAAGACATTTTCTTATCTCACTGAAATGCCGCTGAGTAATTATCATTTTATTCTCGAACTGAGGGAATTCACGCTTTTCTGTTAAAAAAAATGTTGAATTAGTAAAAAAAAAAAGGATATTTTTCTGTGTTTATACATTCTATTATTACTTCTTCACGTATAAATAAATTAGGTTCAAGTTGTCACCTAGAAGGTTAGTTTTGTCGCTTCAAAGTACAACAAACGTTGACTTGGCACGTATCCAAGTGATTGATTTAATTCCATGTCATTGCATCAGTCAATGACAATTTTACAGGCGACTGAACAGATTATACGATAATCATGTCAATCCATTTTACATTTGGCATTTCACTTAGATTGCTCACTGATATTGAAAATATTGCTCATATGTAAAAGTAGGACTTTAAATTCATATGATGAATTGCCCCTTGATTTCACTAGCCCCTGGTTAGTCCGTTGGGTTTAAGGATTGTACATACAAACTATTTAGTCTTTGATTAGAAAGTAAAAGCAAATCCAGAATTCTGAAGAGGGGAGCATTTTTGAATTTAAATTTCCGCTTGGACAAAAACAGGGAGAAGGGGGCTTTAAAACCCTGTCCCACTGAAGTATTGAGGCTCTTATGATTTATCTCTTATATATTCCATACTTAGGTTGTTCACTAATATTGAAATATAGTTCATATGTAAAAATAGATATTTTACACGTGATAGATTGCCCCTTGATTTCAGTAGCCCCCGGACGATGTCCTCAATGTACGCGACGGCATCGCCGGCGCGATTTCCCTGTCCGAAGCTCCGGTGATCGCAGCGATCCCGCCGGCGGCACGCGGCATTGTCGCGACTGGCCTGACCGCGCAATTCAAGGGGGGCTTGTGGCGTGAAATCTCCTATCAGGGTGTGCGGGGTTGGGTCAGCGACCGTTTTCTCGAGCCGGTGGATGCGCCCCAAATGGGCGTTGTCCCGGAACCCCTGGCCTGCGGAGGTGCCGAGCCGTTCTGGTCGCTGGACATGGATTCCGCCAGCGCCGCGTTCGAGGCGCCGGACACGCGGCGCGATTTCCGCGTCGTCAGCCGCATGCCCGCCGTCAACAACCTGACGCGCTGGTCGATCGTGCTGCGTGATCGCAATACCGGTCAGCAGGCACGGGCAGTGATCCTCACCGACCAGATCTGCAGCGACGGCATGTCCGACGCCGACTATCCGATGGAAATCATCTGGCTCGAAGGCAATGGCGGCACCGCTCCGATCTTCGGCTGTTGCAGTGCGCCCCGCTGATACAGGCAACCCTCGGTGTCAGGCCGTTGATCCGATGCTGCTGAGCGCGAGCAGCACGGTATCGATCGGGATGCGCGCTTCGTTCAGCCCATCACCTTCATAATAGCTCTTGCCGGCGTTCGGACCGTTAGGGACCGGCAGCGTCGCCCATTCCATCGCCAGGTTGAGTGCAAAGCCCGTCGTGTCCAGTCGCCCGCCGAGAAAATCATCGAGCCCGCGCTTTTCCATCAGCTTCACAGCCAGAATGTCCTGGGTTGAATCGTCGAATCCCTCTTCGCCGCTCAGGCCATGATCCCGGCACAGGCGTTCCAGGGTCTTGCGCAGGAAAAAGTACTTGTGAAAGTTATAATGGATATAACGTTTGAGTCATAATCTCGTTTTAAATTGATAATAATAACCAATAGCTATGAATTCTTGTGGCGATTGACTATTTTTAGCTTCGTAGGTTTGCAATCATGGTTGGATTATTATTATTCCTAATCCTATCAGGTTAAAATTATTCAGCAACAATTTCGCTGTTATTCTTCTTGTAAAATAACTTTTAATAAGCTGTTGTTTACAGGGAATTTTGTACCCATTTTTGTGGGTTATCATGTGTTAAATAAAGTGTGCATTTGCAGACAAAACAAAGACCTAAAAAAACAATAAACGAAGCTTTATTAATTTCAATTGGCATCAACTATACTCTATACCTTCTAAGCCAAAATTATAATGACCAATGATAAAAAAGGGATAAGACAGTCAATCAAATATTAAAAGGGATGGTAAAACAACAAGGTGTAAGGACTGGATACTCACGGTCCTAGGGCTAATACTTCCCCAGCTACAGGGTTCCTTATCGCTGGAGCTTGTAAAGCACCAGCTGCAAGGGCTGCCACCAAAACCACCAGCTGCACCAAAATCTTCTCAAGTTAGTAACAAAGAGCCAAAAAAAACTATTTTTTTAACCAAGAAGGGGGGGGGCAATTTAGTTTTTTCTTCAATTTTTGCGATGCAAATTTCAAAAACGGTCATTTTTAAAAATTTAGGGTGAGTATTGTTGCCTAAAATATAAATGTTGCCACCCGGAAAAGTTATTGTGAACCCGAAGTAGAAAAACTGTACTTAATTCGACCAAGTTCGGCAAAGGTACCTGGTTATTATAAAATGAAAATCATATTCATCTTTTCCAGCAAAAATAAACTTACAGTCAAGGCCGTATCCAACAGAGGCCACCTCGTCAGAGAGAGGTCGTCTGTCTCATCCTGGGAGTAAAAGAGTCCCATCCCCAAGACTACCTCCTGAATCGATTAGTAGACAGAAATCCGTTAATGAAGACTACTTAGAGGTCAAACCTGCGGGGGTTCAGTGGACAGACCCAAAGAATGAGTTTTCTGATCTGTCGAGGTTCACGAAAGATTATTTGGCAGACTTATTGGAACTACAAAATCGTGTTTGCTCAGTGTCTGACCCTGACATTGCTCAGAGAATAGTGGATGCTATAGAGGAAACTGGATGTTTTGAAATTAGTGCGAATACTTTTGATTTCGACGCTTGTAAACTAGACCTTGTGACTATCCAGAAACTTAGGAATATTTTGGATTTTTGAAATCTTGCTATGTGTTAGTTTTAATTTTTCTGACTAATTTTTTTCTTTGCACTTTTGTCAAAATTTGAGTATATTTTACGATTTTTTTTGTAATAAAACAAGTTTTTACACGACAAATGCATATTTGGTACTGTAGGTTCGTGGCAGTAATTTTAAGAATGAACTTAAGTATTTTGCCATTTTAATAAGTTTCTGAAGGAACTACTTTCAATCAGCACGTTTTTCTCCATCCTGTGTTTAGAAATAACTACTGTTTTAAGTTTAATCAAATAAGCTGAGCAAAGGGGTTATGTAATAATTAATATTGAACTAACTTGTCTTAACCTAAGATAAATATTGAGCTTTTTTTAAATAATTTTGTTATTGAAATTAGGCATGCAATTTCCGTTTTTTAGTAAAAGAAAGTGGACAGAATCCAACTAAAAAATAGCAATAAACCCATATGAAATAAGAAAAAATTTATAACTGTGAAAAACAGCCTTTAGTCAATTTCAAACGTTTTGAACTTAACCAACATATAGACAGTTGCTTAATATAAGAAATGGGTGCCCTCTCGCTTCAAGAATTTTTTCCTTTCATTGTTATGGTCAAAAATAAAAAGATATATTACTTACATAAACTAAAAGATGGAATATAAGAATTTATCGTTCTATGAAACGATTGATTAAAAAAATCAACACACAGTATTCTTATATCTGTAACTAAAATCAGATTCACAATTTCTAGGCGTGTTTTTTTTTTAAGACGGAAGTTTTTTTTCAACCAGCTGTAAGACCAGGGTACCATGGGGTGCAGGGAGGACAGGGGTCTAAATCCTCTCTCCAAGGTCGGAAAGTTTATAAAATTGTGCAATACAAAAGACATTAAATAAAAAAGGGTAAATGAGATTTTCTATAGTCCCCCTATTCTACCTCTTAAAATCCACCCCCCCCAAGAATAGCTACAGTGAAATGCATGTCTAATGTTAGTTTGAAATTAGATATAGTATGTTTTTCGGGTGGAAACACAACCAGAGATAACCAAAAGAAAGCCGTGTGGAGTCTGTTCAAAGTTACTATGATAGAAAATCCGGTTTTTTATAGAAATTATTGATCAATGCTCATTATGGAATCTACATGAATGGAATCAAAATGTTGAGTTCCAGTTATGTTTTGCAATCGATCAGAAATGTAAAAATTTATTTATAGGGTCATCTTTTTTACTATTTTCAATGTGAACTCTTCTAACAAGTATTTTTATATAGCGACATCTTCCGTGGACTCTATCGCGGAATTCAAGGGGTCGATCCACCGGGCAATAAGAAGACATAAAAAATTGTATATGATTAAGAAAAGGCAAGTATTCTCATTTCAGTGTTAATAAAAAAAAAACTCCTAGCTTGAACTGACGCCATTTGCCCAGTTTATAACTCAAAATCCAAATATAGAATGGCTATCTGCGCTTCATGTATCAGATCGCCCTTTGGTTGAAGAAGAGCAGTTGGGTAAAATTTTAATGTTAGACTCAAAGGCGCAAGCCCATCAAAATAAAATATGCAATCAGGCACGAATAATTGGCGAATTCCCTTATCCTGGTTTGAAGGAGTCGTCAAGGTCAGGTAACATTTCTTCAGGACAAGAAAATTTCCTATGGACTTTAGCGAATTTTTCCCACCCTTTAAAGGTTTGGGAAACAGAAGTACTAAGCAGAAACCAAGATTCGATTACGCTCCATTTGACGCCTATTCCACTTGAAAGATTTTCCTTAACGCCCGTAGTCAATGCCGGCGGGCAAGATTATGTTTGGAAAGATAAAATTGTTCGAGGGATGCGCCCTTGGGACGTTATGCACATGAAACAGATGAATCAGGTTTTTAGAAAAAAACCGATTCAATACCTCAATGATTTTCGAAAAACCGATCCAGTTGCCGCTATCTTAAACGGAAATGGCAATCTTTTTTGGAATTTAGGTCATTTTGTTTATACCGAAGGCAGGTGGTACCATCATTTTCGGGAACGACTATCGGGAAAACAGGCCTTGCCTGACAATTTATTGTTTGCTATAAGCGGTTGCAAAATTATAATGGATGGCGCCCCGATTGATATTTTTGGTTTTGATAAAGAAACCGCCCGTCCCTTTATCTCCGATTATTATGGTGATTTGACTCATATTGTTCACGGGTTTCGGCTCAGTTTATCGCTTTCAAGATTGCTTTTTCGGGAAGCCGTAAAATTCAACAAAAACCCAGGAGAATACGCTTATTACGAAAAAAACTGAATAAATCTATCTATCTATTATGCAAATGCATGGGTTAGAAAAAGAATCTCCGGGAGTTGATAGAATACCAAAAAGAGCATAAAATCAATTTTCCTGGTTATTTGTCATGTTTTTCTTTTTCGGCTAAACATTTCGTTTAAGAAAGGAGTTGTTCCCGAACAACTGAAAAAAAAGTCAGATATTACCCATATATAAGAATGGAGATAAATGGCAAATTAACAACTACTGGCCAGTGTCAATTTTACCGCTATTCTCTAAACTATTTGAAAAGGTAATGCATGAAAGAATGACAAAATTTAAATCAAAATGGTATTTTACTTAATAAAACATATTTTATTAAGTTGATAAAAGTTGTTTGTTTAATTTTTCCGTTTAATGTCTTGTGAATAAGGTATATGCGATAATATTGTGAAGTAATGTTTTTCCTTTCATATGTGGAATACTCTTATATTGCCGTGATATATAGAAGAATTGATTTCGCTAATACCGTTCTGAAAAAAATATTTTAAAATATCTTATTGAGTAGATATTCGGCCAATCTCCGTATTGGCCGTTTATAGTCTCTGGCATGTTGGCAGTACGGGAATAAGTGTATGTATTGTTTTTTGTTTTGTCAATAAATCAAGTCAAGTCCTATTTGTTTAAACTAGAGAATGTTCCTAAAACGGGAATTAATTAATCGTTTGTTTTGACTGAACTCTTCACTGAAAGTAGCAAAAATTAAAATACCTGTGGCTATTCAACTACTAGAAAAAAAAATACAAGATTTTTGTTTCAGTAATTTAATATTGAATTTTGTAGTATAAAATTAATGAGCATAAAGTGAATGTTCAATGATCAATGACGAAGCTTTCACAAAGGCCGTTTTCTCATTGACGTACTTCCCCATCCGGAGCAGCAGGTCGAAGACGATGAACAAAAGCACCACGAACAGCATCGTGGTGGCGTAGGAGCCGAGCACGGCCCTGCCCACGTAGCGATCCAGGCGTCCCAGCATGTCAAACGCGCAGCAGGCGCCAGCAGAACGGGATGCCGAGGCTCGCCACGACGACGGCGGGAAGCCAAGCGATCGGTGCCCAGTCGAGCTGCTTGACCAGCGTCGGTGCGAGCAGCACGCAGCCGTAGAACAGCACCATCGGCACCATCGCGAACAGAAGCGCGGTCATCCGGCCGCGGTCGCGCGCCAGCACGCCGATGCAGAAGCCGATTGGGGCAAAGAGGCACGGCATCAGTGAGAAGCACGATCGCAAGTGCACGGTAAAGCGCGCGCCTCCCGGGTTGGGGTGTGAGCCCCGGTGGACTTCGCCGAGCAGCTGATCGCTGGTCAGATCCTTGTCGCTCTCGGTCCGGCGGTTGCGCTCGGAGATCTGCCGCATGCTGATACCGAGGCCGATCGGGCCGGCCAGGTACTGGCCGCCGGCGTCCCGGATGTGCTCCAGGTCGAGCCAGATCGTCTCACCCTTCTTGCTCAGCTCGATCTTGCCGCGCGCCGCGTGGTGGACTTTGCCCGCCTCCAGCTCACCGCCGCGGGCCGCGCCGCTCTTCGAGAGCTTGAAGACGATGTCGTGGAAGTACTGACCGTCCTTGCGGCCCCAGACCATGAAGAAACCACCGTGGGCGATCTTGAGGCCCGACATCCCCGTGTTGTGGATGACGTTGCGCATGATCTAGCCGCCGACGCGGTACTTGTGGTAGTGCGCCCACGGAATCACGTAGTGCTGGACGTAGCTGCCCGCGACCGAGAATCCGCGAGAAAAAGTTAAACTTTGTATGACATTTCATAGAAGAATGTTCGCTGGTTTTTTGACAAGATAATATGGAACTAGACCATTAAGATAGAGGAGGAAAAGAATAATGTAAAAAGTATAAGGAAAGAATAAAAGGGGAGTGTAAACAAGGAAAAAACAAACAATTAAGGATATATTGAACGTCCTTCCTCAGTAGTAAATACGACAGAGCATCTGTGTAAAAACAACTCGAAAAACAAAGTAAAAACTGACTAACTAGTAAAGGATAAAAAAAAAATGGATATCTACGAAAACTAAAAATCAAGAAAATGCACGATTAAGTCACCTTTTAAGAAAACAAAAGGATAGTGAGTAGTCAAGTGCCTCAACGGGTTCCACTGTTCCTAAATTCCTCCCCTTAAACCATCGTGTGACCCTTTCTTGACATCTATTAAATGGTATAGACAGATTGAATGTTTAAGTATTTTTGAAGACCACACTGCCTTTCCACTAAATACAAATAACAGTTCTTCCTCGAGAATTTTTGTTTTAATTCATTTAGAAAACTTTCTCCGCAAACGAGTTTTTCAAAGAAAAGTATAGCTCTCCGTTGGGCCAATAATGACCAGAAATAAAGTCAAATAATCTTCCAAGCGTAGAACTACCATGAATCACTATTAATAAATATATGAAACTCAAAACAAACAGAAATCACAATAAATAGCCGGCTAAAACTCAAAACGAGCAGAAGTTAACATGAGTAGGGCTGATACCCCTATGCCTTCTCAAGACAAGAACACAACGGTCACTCTATTGAAAAAAAATGACCCTTGGATTGTCAGTTTAATTGACATACAAGCGAAAATATTTAAAACGTAAGTAGTGTTGCAATAGGGAGAGACATCTGTTTGTTAAGCTATATAAGTCAAGATAAAAGGATTCAGATAATTCAGACACTTGTAGACATAGTTATTAATTTATGCCTAAAAATCTGGTCAGTACAGCCTCTCCCTTTCCTAAAGCCATACCGTTCTTCTCTTAAGACTATCCACAGGGCGATCTGCAAAGAAATCTGATTCCTCCTGAAAACCAGCTAGTGTATTTCTAGTTGCTGCACTCATTCAAACTATTTTTCTTATTTATGGATTTTATAAACGTTTTTCTAATATCGTGAGATGGTTCCTTCTATATCAAAATCATATAAGGTACCTGCCTAGAAGACAGCTACAAGCATGGTTGCACACATTCCTGACACTTCGGGGAGGGAAGAGGCTTGAAGAATTTTCCTTTTTTGGTGGGTGGTACTCTAAACACAACAAGGGCTATTTCAGTCCTCATTTTACGGTTTTTTTCGATAGAAAGCGTTTTAAGTAAATATAATGGAGTTTTCTTTGTTTTTTGAAAGTTTCCAAGGGGTGGAGGGCGGTGTAAATTTTTGCGAAGGTGTTTTCAAAAGTTTTGACTTTCAAAAAGTGTGTTTTTGCCCCAAATTATTATTGGCTTATTGGAGTATTAAGCTAATTGGTCCATGTGTGTTCCAAATGTGTTAAAAGATTTTGTTATTGGCCCAAATTTTTAAAGCTTTCCTGGGACTTCCTTTGAAGTAATGTTAAGGCAATTACCTTCTCTGTACAAGTAGGATCCAAGCCATTCCTGCAAGCATAAACAGGGGATGAGCTTACTTCGATCTTCATACTTTCTTAGATTCTTGGGAAGTTATAGAAAAAAAACTTTGATCAAGTATTGCAACTTCCTTTAAGTGTGAACCTGCACAGAAAAACCGGCCGACATACTCGGCTCGCCCTACGAAATCGAAATCGCCGGCGACCGGTTTGCCGCCTCGGCAAGCCTGAAGCCCTTCTATGACCCAAAGGCCGAACGGATGCGGGCCTGACCGCGCAACCACGTATTTAGGGAGAAAGTTCAATGAAAATGACATCGCATGAGGCGTTCGTGGAAACGCTTCGCATCCAGGGCACCAAAATCGCCTTTGGTATCGTCGGATCGGCCTTTATGCCGGGTCTGGACGTCTTTGCCGCTGCCGGCATTCGCTTTGTCGATGTCGCGCACGAACAGGGCGCCGCTCACATGGCCGATGGCTATACGCGAGCTGGCGGCGAGGTTGCTGTTTGTATTGCCCAGAATGGTCCGGGCATCACCAACTTCGTCACGGCCGTCGCGGCCGCCTATTGGAACCACACCCCGATGATCGTGGTTACTCCCGAGACGGCCTCCAAGACCCAAGGGCTGGGCGGTTTTCAGGAAACCCGCCAATTGCCGGCCTTCGAGGAAATCACCTGTCACCAGGAAACCCTGGCCCATCCCAGCCGCATGGTCGAAACCCTGACTCGCTGCTTCCAGCGCGCCCGCCAGCACTCGGCCCCGGTCCAGTTCAACGTGCCGCGCGACATGTTCAGCCAGGTCATCGACGTCGAAATTCCGGAGCCGATCCTTCCGGGCCGGCAGCCGGGCGATCAGGACAAGGTCAACCAAGCGGCAAAGATGCTCGCCGATGCGAAGTACCCGGTAATCGTTTCCGGTGCCGGCGTCGTGCTCGGCGATGCTATCGAGGAATGCAAACAACTGGCCGAAATCCTCGGTGCGCCGGTTGCAAACTCCTACCTGCATAACGACAGCTTCCCTGCCAGCCAATCAACCGAATTTGTTTTTAATTATACATGAATCACGTCTCATAGACAGATGAAAATATGAGCTTAAATTAACTTTTGGGGCCTAAGTAGCCCGCCTTTCCTATAAAAAAATACATTAGACAAAACCATAATAAATGGAGTGTAAATATGCTATACTCTATAGCTGTCAGCTTTATTATATAAATGAGCTTTATTAACGGCTTGTTTTTATGGATTGACCTTATATTTTATGTTTTAGACGGTCAGCATAGTTCACACTAGCATTGTCTCCAAGGCTAGCATTCTAAATACTAGCCTTTTCAGTATTTCTCAGAATTTTTGGTCGATAACATTTTTGGCCTGTTTGGGCCAAAATCAAATTTTACCAGCCAAAATACAAGGGCGTGACAATTTTCATTTAGTATATAGCAGGATCCGAGAAAGAGGACCCCTAAAATACAAAATAATTTTTGTGAATTTATGTTTGACTTTTGTTTGAAAACTCTTTGCTTTTGTTTGAAAATCTATTTTAAAATAAATAAATGTTTAACACTGGAACTATTTCCACCGAATGCTTCAATATGGAACCAATTTACATAATAAAAAGTGGCTAGTGACATGTAAATGTTTGTTAAAAGACAACAAGATACAGATATCCCCAAAGATTAGATCTCAAAGCAAATAGAAAAACCCAAAACCCAAAAATCCCTTCTCCCTTTCCAAACAAGAAAAATTTTGAAAAAAAATATAAGGTTATTTATTTTAGAAAATTTCGTTCTAGCTTATATAAAATTATTCTTTTTAAAGGTAGTCTAAGTAATTCCAGTATTCTTACAACTAAATCCAACAGAATTGGATCAGGTGAAGCATATAACACGTTGCACGATTTTCTCAGTCAACTATGATTAACTGATTGGCTATCTCAAAATTTTGAGTGGATGATTTTGGTGAAAAGGGGTGGGGAGGGGTCTAGTTGCCATCTAATCTTTTTGGTCCCTTAAAAAGGACACTAGAGCTTTAATTTCCGTTCAAATGAGCCCTTTCTTGATATTTTAGGACTACTGGATTGATGCGATCACCCCTAAAACAACAAACAAATAAACATATCCGTGATCTTCATACAAAATATAAAATTCCAAATATGATAATGATTTTCATTAAGATTCTTTGACTTTTAGGGGGGGTCCCCTTTTTGGAAAATCAGGCAAATTTTCTCAGGCTCGTAGCTTTTGATATGTGACACTAAAATTAATGAATCTTATTGTATTTCATATCAAAATGAGAAGGCCATTCCATTGATGTATCTATTTGTATCAGAATTTCTTGTTTTTTGAGTTTGGGTTACTATTTAACCGAGTGGCTCCTGACTTACAGTTCGTTACAACTTGTTTGATCAAATACTTATGAAAGCGAAATTTCTTTTTACGGTAATTCCATGATGCTCATTTATGAAACCTATATATTTGGAATGAGCATAATAAGCCGATTCTTTTGATGTATCTATCGGTTTTAAATTTGGGTTTTATAGAGTTTCGGTTACTATTGAGCCGCGTCGCTCCTTACATACAGTTCGTTAACAAAACTTTGATTACCAATCGACGTTTAAAAAGATTTTTTTAGTTGTCAAATTTCAATACTTCAAATGAAATGGAACAAAAAAGCTTGTTTTAAAAAATAAAAAATGAAATGTCTCGGTTGTTACTATTCTAAGAAATTGATTGTTTTATGGCACTTAGAATTTACCAAGTGATATATAGTGATCGCAATTTCTGACAGACAGACCGACAGAATTGGCGACTGCTATATGTCACTTGGTTAATACCAAGTGCCATAAAAAAACTAAAATATAATGTAAAAACAGGGGAAATTTTTATTAAAATCAGTTAGATATTATCCCAGTTGGCCTGTGGTCCGGATATTGTAGTTTCATATCTCAAAATATTCTTCAATGGAAAAAAAAGAAAAAGAAAACGAAATTGGAAAAATTAAAAAAACTAAATATATAAGGAACATAAGTAAAAAGAAAGTTGGAGAATACATACATGTAAGCAAAACTTCTAAAACCAAAATAAAAGAGACATATTGAAGGAAGTTCTCTTTGTGGTGAAATTCCATTCACGCTCGGAGTATTTGTTTTCAACGGGGAAAACAAAAATACTGTTAAAAAAACTTTAATAAAAACAAAACAGATTTAAATGTGAATAAAAAGCTAAAATACTTACATCTAAACATAAATTCTATTGCAAGAATGGACACAAGGTATATCGAAACTTCGGAAGCTTTGCGGTGAAATTCCGAAAGTCTTAGCAAAAAGCGAATATTGAAATAGAAAGTTAGAAAAACTTTTCCACTATAAACGAAACAACCGTACCGGTATATTGCGCAACACAAACTAAATGTTTCTCGTTATTAAGAAAATTAAGCTGCTTTATAAGAAAAATATACCCTTTTTATATTTAATTCTTTCATTTTGTTTTATTTTACATGAGAGGTGGGAAGAATATACAATTTTATTTTTGTTTTGTTTTTATCTATTTCAATTAAAATACCTTTATAGGTATCTCTGAAATTATTCAAAAAAATATATTAATCTGTAAGCTAAATCTACCAGTAAGTAAGGTCATCAACTCCGATTGCTTAGAACAAGTATCAGAGTTTCAAACAGAGTGGCTAAAAGAAGAGGTGGGAATCGCCCACTTGTCTCTGATATTGTTAAAATAAGGCTCCAGAGTTGGTGTGGCTGCACCATGCGGAGATGCATATCACCATGCATATTACCAAAAAATGCCTCAAAATTCCTCTACTACCAGCATGGAAGAAGAAAACTGGAGTACAGAAGATAACATGGCTTTTGACAGTCGAGGTTTACTTAGAGTCTATTGGAGGTTTTCGAAAATTTCAATGAAGCTGGGATCGTCACTGGCTTGAAATTATGGAGCCTGCCACCCTCGAGTGCAATCTATGGAAAAAAATATTTGTCGTCTGGTGGGTGCCACGATGAGCCTGAATGTGGCTTGAACGTCTAACAATTACAAGTAAGTAAGTAAGTAAATTATCTATACCATTCGTAGCAGCAGTAGTATTAGCATTCACTGACTCCCTTTTGGTTAGCTCAAATCTAACACAACATGCCCTGAAACTTACAAGTTAATAATTAGTCTGTTCGTGAGATATTGCTGTTACCTCGTTTTACAATCTGCTTATAGTTCATTTTGATTTAGTTCAACATCCGCCTAAATATTCCTTGGAAGCTTAACCTTGATACCCTTAGCTTGCATAGTAGCAATAGCTGTAGTAGCGGTAGTAACATTATTATCAGAAGAGGGAACAACACCTATGGTTGTCTTCAGTATCCCTCTCAACTCGGGTTGAAAATGTTAAATTAATGCAATAATACTGTTGATGAAGCATTGCTGATATGTCCCTTCGTAACCTGTTTTCGCACAGTGTTTTTCCATTTACTTCAGTACTGTTTCAACATTCTCCAAATTTGTCAACTTAATACCCCTAGTTTTAGCAGAACTATTAGTTTTTAGTTTTTTTTCTTTTTAGTTTTTACCTTTTTTAGTTTTTTTTTAGATTTTTTGTATTTTAGTTTTTAGTTTTTTGCCTTTTTTTTATAAGGCAAAAAATAGTACACATAGTAAAATAGTACAATATTGCATTAGTAGACGGTTGAACAATACAAAAATGGACTCTTAGGTAGGCCTAATCGAAAGTTAACTTTGTGCGCAAAATTCTTCTATTAAATATTTTTAAAAGAATGCACAGACCTGTGTAAACTTTACGAGTGTAGAAATAAACTAAAAGTGATTTAAAGATGGTAAATTGTCAAAATATTTCCAGCAGAGGACCCCCTAACCCCCTGTTTGCATGAGGTTTGGATCCACTAGATTCTTGTGGGCAACCTCGAAAGACCTAAATCGGCAACCTCCTCGTGATGGTGGTGCGCTCTAAAAATAAGAAAAAATCGATGAATACAAATTTAAGAACATGCTTGGAAAGGAATAAAAATTAGAAATCATGAAGTTGTTGTAAATAGTTTGGAAATTTGGTTTTGGATTAATGTGAATAATTTCGGTTTATTCTTAATATTTTGTTATTACTTATCCGTTGTTTTAATCGAGATATGACCTTTTTATGCATCAGGGTAATTAATTCCTTCCCTTTTATGACGGGGGAAAAATACAAAAATTGATGTACGTCTTTTGGGCCTAATACGGTATAATATTTCAAGATTTGAACCTTGAAGATTTTTTTTATTGTAAAATGAACTACTCCCCTTTCATAGAAAAGATAAAAAAATTTGTCCTGTATGAGAAATCAATTACAACTGCCAGTGCTTAGTTTGGCTCTCCAATTCGAAATATGCCATGTAGATTTTTCAATCAGTTCGTGGTCCACGTAATATCAACAAGGAAATGAAGCCTACCTTTGTGGGGTGGGAGAAATAATCCTAAGAATCCCTGATGGTTACCCATTTCAGTGCCCCTACAATGTTCCAGTGTCCTGCTAGTGCTAAAAAAAACTACAGACATGTCTTGGAATCAAGCACTTTTTTGCAACAATTACAAAACAAGAATTTGTTTTATAATGAATTTTAGTATCGAAATAAAAATAAAATAGCTTCTGTCTTTAATGGGTCAGCTCTGTATTTGAATACTTATTTTTTCACTTGGTAGTTTTTTTCAAAACGTTTTTTTCTTTTTAGTTTTCCACTTTCAAAGGAGCCTGGGGAGGGGAGTAATCAAGAAACAGATTTTTAAAACCAATTTAAGAATTTTTGATCATGGAGATTTCAGTGGTATACCTGTTATCATTTCAAGCCTTTATATTCCAGAAATGACAGTGCAATGATATTTCGATGGGGATTGGCATTTTATGATCGTATTGTCATGATGAAACTATTAAAAGCACATAATGTAAATATTAGCTTTCAAATGACCTTAAACAGCTCTCTATAATGCTAAAGTGCCCTATTAGTACTTGAGAAATAAAACAGAAAAGGGGGACTTGTCACCATTTCCAACTCTTTTTAAAAATTCTTATAAATTAGTTTCTGTAGTAAACTTTTACTATTAAGATGAATTTGAATAAGAGCTATCATTCATGAATCATCATTAATGGCAAATTTTTCTTTAAACAAGGGTCAGTTGCATGAGGATTTAGCTGAATGTGATCAAGTTGTATGAGGGTTCAGTTAAATGGGGTTGATTTACAAAAGGACTCAGTTAATCAGGGCTGAGTTGAATAAGGTTGAGTTGTATGAGTGTCGGGGTGAACAAGCTCGTTGAAAGCCAAAAATCAGAGACAGAAGGGTTGCCAGAATTGCCCAAAAAGCAACAGCAAGAGACTGTTAGTCTTACTAAGCATCATGCAACCCAGAATAATGAAAAGAGATTTGAAGTGAAACAAGATAGTGCAATACATATAAATGGTGAACCAACCACTCCTAGTCAAAGGATGGAAGATAAGCATCCTCTACTAGCTCTGGACAGTGCTGAAATTGAGCAAGAATTAGCTGAGTTAGAAAAAAAGCCACCTCTCTTGATAAACTCGGTGCGTTCCGCATCAAACCCTTGTGAGCCATTTGACCTGGCCAGCCAACTGAAATCTATTGAATCAAAAAAGGAAGATTCAGGGGGGACAGGGATAAAACTCCGGCTGAAACTTGGAAGGAGTGAGCCCACAACTCCATCTTACACAGTGGACATCGTGAAAGAAGAACCTCGTGTTCCCCCTTTGTGTATATCCTTAAAAAACAGAAACGTCACCCTTCTTAGTCCTAAAACTGAAGAGGAAAGTGTAAAAGTGAAATTGAAAGGTGATGACCGGAAACCAAAAAAGAGAAAAGTTGGCAGTGATAGTGAACTAGAGTTGACTGTGAATTGTGAAGCTCCTGGAATCATCAAGATTAAAAAACCTAAGCTGGATGACAGCTTGGCTAGAAAAACACTGGAGAAGAAAAAGTTAAAAAGGAAGGATTCTGATGGTGTCAGTGATGAAAGTCATGTCTCCTCCTCGGATCTCAGTTCTGTACCTGATTACCCTGCCAAACGTTGTGGTAAGCTGTTTTTTGGGATCTTGGCTTTGTTCTTCTTTAGACAGTATCAAAAATAAGTATAAAATAGTCCAGCAGCAGCACTACATTATAAAATTAGTAGAAATCATTAACAGAATTTAAATTAACAGAAATATGAATCAAAACAGTTAAAAATTGAAACGAATAGTCTAGTCAAACTTAAAACGAACCGGGAATCGAATGAATAAGCGGATTGAAATAAAATGAACAGAAATTAAAATAAATTTTCAAATTATATTTTGTACGAATACAAATTACTACTAATAAGAGTGGTGTTGCCACCTCAAATCCCCTGAAGGCTATAGGGTCACTCCTGCTATAATTAAGTCTAAATATATTTTGAACAGTTTATGATTCTTTTTTCTATTATCAAAATAAATTAACCGCTGTCAAAGCCTTCAGCATACCAAAATATTTGAAAACGCCGATTTAGTTTAATTTTTAGAAAAGGCAATAAATTTTCCTCCATATTTTCTTTTTTTAAGATCATTCCTTTCAAATACGCACAAAACTGTTGACGAATCATTTAATGATTTGCCAGTTTCAAATATTTTTGCAGTGAACTAAATGGATTCCTTCAAAATAAACAATTGATGTTTTATGAGTTAGGTTTGGCTTACATTTTCCAATACTTTTGAATAAAAGGCATAATAGAAAAGGACAAAGATACTCCACAGCCATTGCTGGCACATGGGACGTCGAATTAAGTTTTTAGCTGTTGGGTCTTTTTAAGGGGATAAGTAACCAGCCTGTCGCTCTATCTTACCGCAGAAGGGATCAATCCATGGACCCCGTATTGCTAATCAATCTTATGTTCTGCCACAGGGTCAACGAAAGGAAGCTAAATGGAAAAATAGTATGATGAAAAGTGTGATTTTAAAATAATAAAACTAAATTGGTATTCGAAGATATATTTATTCCAAGAAATTGTTAACTATTTTCCTACAAGATGCTGCGATCGCCGGACCGCAACCTTGTCAACTACCGCAGCCATCAGGCCATTTTCGACGCGATTGTCGACCGTGATCCGGATGGCGCGGAAGAAGCCCTCGGCAACCACCTGCGTGCCGCCTGGGAATATGTCCGCGTTACATTCGACGAGGATCAACTGTGACCGAGCGGTTCGACCATATTGTTGTCGGTGGGGGTTCCTCCGGATGTGTGGCGGCAGCTCGGTTGGCAGATGAGGGCGGCGCCCGGGTATTGCTGCTCGAGGCGGGTCATTCGAACCGCCATCCGTTGCTCGACATGCCACCCGGCATTTTCAAGATGATCAACGGTTCCAAGTTCATGCGCTACCATCAGACGGAGCCGCAGGACCATCTGGATGGCCGCGTGCATGACATTCCCCAGGGTCATGTCCTCGGCGGCGGCTCCTCGGTCAACGCACAGGTCTATATGCGTGGCCGCCCTTCCGACTACGACGAATGGGACGACATCCTCAAGGGCAACAACGATCGCATTGGCTGGGGATGGAGCGACGTCCTGCAGCATTTCAAGCGCATGGAAGGCAACAACCGCCTGTACAATGATCTGCATGGTGCGGAAGGTCCGCTCCTGGTGTCTGATCCCGGTCATGTCAACGAAGTGTCCCGCTGGTTCGTGCAGGCGGTGCAGGCCATGGGCGAACCATACAATTCCGATTTCAACGGGCCGGCGCAGCGTGGGGTCGGCTTCTATCAGTTCATGAACCGCCACGGGAAACGAAGCTCAGCAGCTTACGCCTACATTTCGCCGGTAGAGAACAACCCGAACCTGACGGTGCGCCTGCACAGCGAGGCGCAGCGCATTGTCATCGAGAACGGGCGTGCCGTGGCAGTTGCCGGAAGTACGGAAAAATAAGTGACTAGAGCGGAAGCTAAAATCGATTAAGAAGAAAGTGACAGTTCAAAAAAAGAAGTTAAAGGTTGCCAAATAGGTTGTATGGAAGAAGCGTTTTAATTTGAGAATGAAGAGAATAGTGGAAAACTTGGTAAAGAATGTGTAGAAACTACGATGTACCATTTTGAAGAATTAAAGAGCGAAGGTGGTATTAGTAATGGAATTGAAGAAAAT
>JAAAKM020073195.1:194487718-194511382 GCA_010016025.2 Alatinidae sp. Z8VKAUB7J3 | reverse complement strand
ACCGCTAGAAAATTCACAAATTATAGATTAACTGTTAGAAGATTTTCTGTTAGTAGTATGTCGATTTAATAAAATAAGACGCATGTAAAAATAAAATATGAATTATTTTAATTGAAAAGAGCGGACACTGTCCTTGAAATATATGCGCTAGAAGTTAGTATTTTTCGAGACAAAACTTATATATTTGCAAGTTTAGTAGAGGTGACCTTGTAAGTATCTTTTGACCAATTTTATGTTGCTTTAAAAAGTACCTTCGGTAAAAGTGATATGACGTGAGATGACATATCACAAGCATACGCACGTAGCCACTCTGGGGAGGGGGGGGGGCTGGAATATCATAGAGAAGGCTGATTAAGGGCTAGTTTCAAAGGAAATTCCTATATCTAGTGCCTTTTACAATTAATCATGTGTAATATGTATATGGGACGCTGTCAAATCAAGAGTTTGAAATTGAAATATGCGTAAAAGACGACCCGAAAACGAAAATTCACCGTTGTTGAAAATTTTTGTCGCTGGATATACAGCAGCCTGAACAATCAGATGTCCAGAGTTTAATGGGGCAGAATTCCAGGTCAGTCGATATCGGATTTAATGCTAAAATATATATATATATTTTTGTTCAACAACCATAACTTTTTTTTTTAAAAAAATTTTTTTTTTTTTTTTTTTTTTTTTTTTTTTTTTTTTTTTTTTTTTTTTTTTTTTTTTTTATAAATAGAATTATAAAGTGAAAACATTAACGAGGGGTCTTTTACTAACAAATACAAAGATTAATACACACATAAATATGATTTGACATATATATGTGTGTGTGTGTGTGGGATATCATTTTCCACAAAAACGATATGCAGTGAATTGCAGAAGAGTTGAGGTTATAAAGTTTTATTTAATAAATTAATCGAATGACCGTATGGATATGAAATGTTTCTCATATGTCAAATGTATAGATTAACGGTTTGATTCAGGCACCAAGCCAGTATTCATATTGGGGTCTACCGCACTTGATCGCAGGGACTGGAACCGCCTGATTATAATACCTTCAAGGACAGGATTAGAATTTGCTGAATCCTAATTCTAAAAACGATTTCCACTTTTTAAATATCAACACGTAGCCCTCTTTTTTGCTCTCGGAGAAGACGATTTTAGTGTAAAACTGCTGCTTAAAATCTCTGAGGCATTTGCATAAGAAATAAAACTAAGATCAAAGCCCCCTTCCCCTCCTCAGCCTGAAGTAAATCCCCTACAAATTGGTTTAGTTATGAGACGAATTGTTGAACTGAGGATGAGAATAAGTTTGGCATACAGTGCCTGGCGATTATTGCCATTCCAAAACAAAGCGAATATGTGTATGGTGGTACTAATTATGGACAAATAGGACAATACATGGGTCCATTTTTGAATCTTAGAGGCACCATAGTACTAGGGTGTGGACGATGGAATTGCACGGAGCAGAATGGTTTACCCTGCAAAAAAAAAAAAAAAAAAAAAAAAAAAAAAAAAAAAAAAAAAGGCCAGATGGGGCAGATTTGCGCCATTTTGGCGCTTTTTTGAGTTGTTTGGGCATTAATTTTTCAAATCAGTTAGATTTTTGCGGGATTGTAAATCGTTCACTTGGACCATTTTCGCATTTATTGTGACGCAACTTTCAAAAAAACATCTGGCAACACATAAATGATGATGTTCAGAAAATTACACAGAAGCTTTAAATATGACCTGGAATGCTTTTTACGAAAAGGCAGAGATCTCAATAGCGAAATATGGATGCTCAACCGAACGAATGAGCAATAGCTGATGATGACGTAGTAGAGAAGAATTATGTAGAAGCTTTACTTTAGAATATGACCTGGAATGCTTTTTATGAAAAGGCAGAGATCTCAAAAGGGAAGTAAGGGTGATCAACCGAACGACTGAGCAACAACTGACGATGATGCTGTAGAGAAGAATTACTTGGAAGCTTTAAAATATGACCTGGAATCCTTTTTACGAAAAGGCAGAGATCTCAACAGCGAAGTAAGGATGCTCGACCGAATGACTGAGCAATAACTGATGATGACATTGTATAGAAGAATTACGTAGAAGCTTTAAGATATGACCTGGAATTAAATGCTTTAGTTTCTTCTACTACATTATTCCTTAACTACTTAAACCAAAACACAGCCATATTTTGCTGTTTGTAGCTCATATAGCCCACTTTTCAGTTGGGATACAATCCAAACCGAGATTGAAAAGCATTCTTAAAAAATACTGAAGATCTTGAAGTACAAAGGAAATCAAAATAAATATAAAAAATAGGTAATTGTGTTATATTTTAAACACTCGAGAATTTGGATCTACATATCAGACAATAAACAGTTTATACATATCAGTATACCACTCAGTATCTACCCCCCTTGGGGACGATGATAAATGATGCGATCACCCAAACCCTTGTTGTTTAAAATATCTACTTCACGCTTTCCATCTTCTTCCGTTTCATCGTAAATGACCATGCTGACCCCACGCACCCCATCTGAGGTGTTCCAGTAAGGGCGATCTTCATTGTCTTCGTTAAAAACGGTGAAAACTGGATCCATATTTTCGAAAGAATTATTATCATAAAGACTCGCATCCTCAACATTTTTATAATTATCGTTATAAACGTTATCAACAAAACGGTGAGCGTCTCCATAAGCATTAAGCAGACGACGCAGTCTCAAATTAATAAAACCACTCAAACCATCATCTACCGGATCTTTAAAGGCCAAATCAGGTGAGGCCAGCTCATCGACAAGCCCACTAGGGTAAGGATCCAAGGCATAGGCTGTATAACCAAGTGAGGCTAACTCCATTTGCTTGTCTTCTTGTCTATCTAGAGCATCTTGTAAATCAGGTGGTGTTTCAGAGCCGCTACCAAACCACTGATCTTGAATGGAAACGATTTCTTGATCAATTAAAAGAAGTTCTTCGGTCAACTCAACCCGCTTAATGCTTACAATCAACTCACCGGCTGAAATCCCGTCATTAATATTGATCCGACCACTGGCATCTTGAAGTTGGGTGACAAAACGGTCTCCGTCTTTAGTCAGTGTGCCTGTGCCCAAAGCCAAGTCTTCAAGAGCCGATTCAAAAAAAATCGGGGCATCGCGATATTTATTAACCGCGTAGTCAATACCGGAAAGGGCCAGGTTTTCTGCTTTGACTTGATAAAGATATTGACTCGCCAGTGACCGGTTTTGTTGAGCGATTTCAATAAATAAAACACTGACAAAGGCGAGTAAACCCGAAGCCAAATCGCAAAAAAACTCCTACATGGAGATGGGGTCGGCATGTTGATCTATGCAGGAGTCGGTGGTCTCTGCATGATCGGCGGTGGGGAATTCCTGAATTATGCCAATTTGGAAATTCCCGGCCTGGAGACGGCGTCGCGTCGATCATTGGGTATTGTGTTGACACAAATCGGGGTCGCCGTGGATGTGGCCGTTACCGCTATTTCGATTGTCTTTAGTTTATCGGCCGAAGAGATCATCGAGGATTCATTGAATGGTTGATGTATTGGCAGCGGTGTTCCAACGCCCGAACTTTCTCACGTTTGTCATTATTTTTCTCTGGGGATTTTATATTATGGTCACACGATACAACCTCGTAAAAAAACTCGTGGGCATGTATCTCGTACAGACCAGTGTGATCTTTTTCCTTGTGTCTATCAGTGCGAAAAAAGGGGCAACGGTGCCCATCCTCTTGTCTACAACCGATCCTGTGCAAGCCATCGACTATGCCAATCCGTTACCTCACGTCCTGACGTTAACCGCTATCGTCGTTGGCGTGGCCACACTGGGTGTCGCGTTGGCCATATGTGCAGCCATTTACCGAACCTACGGTAGTCTTGATGAAGAAGAAATTTTGAAGAAGTTAGAATGAGTCATCATTTTCCAGCGCTTCTGTTCCTGCTTCCCTTGTTTGCCGCCATATCCATGCCGGTCGTCTGTTTACGACACCGTACCTGGAGTCGGCATATTGCTTTAGCTGTGCTCTCAAGCATGGTCGTGATCTCTATCCTGAATCTCAACAGCATCGTTCATCACGGAGAAGTACGATATGCCTTTAGCGGATGGCCCCCACCTTTGGGCATTGAATGGGTCGCCGATGGATTGGCGAGTAGAAGGAGAGGGAGAGGAGGGAGTCCCTAATTCTGGAAGGTGGAGCTGTTCCTTTGAGTGATGTAGGGGAAGGCAAGGGCGGTTCCGGCGGTGTTGAGGAAGTGGCGGCGGTTGATTCGGGTGTTATGGCGCATGGTGAGTACGGTGGTAGGGTAACTATGAGATCGGAATACCACGGAGCCTAGCGGGCCATTGTCTGAAAGACAAGCCACCACCTTACACAGGCTGGTCGTGGGCGTGATTAAGATAGGGTGCCCCGTATCCCGTGCACCTCTTCTTAAGCACACGCTTGCTCCGACAGGAAAGCGGAAACCGGTCTGTCTCTCCGCTTGAATTGAGGAGAGGTTCCTAGTCCAACGTCCGACCAAGAATGATCCGAAACCCGATCGTCGGGCTTTTCGTCGCGGCATCCGCAAAACTGCGTGCGGTTCCCGTACAGAGGGTTTGGACGGTTTGGAAGTCCCCGCCGCGTAGCGAATGTTCATTTCTGGAGCCGCTCCGAGAGCGACCAACGGGATTCGTTTGAGTCGTACCCGAGTAGTCGTACCTCCAATCCAAGCACCACTCGCGAAGATTACCATAGAGACCCTTCAGGCCGGAAAGCCCGGCATCCTTAGTTCCTACCGGACCGGCTTGTCCGAGGCTGTTTTCTTGGGATCGAAGTTTGTCGCTGAGAACGATCCCCAACGTTTCCGGCGCGTCTCCAAACGGGTAGAGGGTGGGGTAATCCCGTCGGCAGGCCCATTCCCACTCGGCTTCGGTCGGGAGCCGTACGAGGTAGCCCTCCGGGAGTTGGCCCGCTTGTCGCAAGCTTTGGGTGAGTTGGTGGCAGAAATTTGTGGCCTCCAGCCAGGAGACCTTGGCGATCGGAAGATCTCAATAAATAACTGGAACCAAAGACTGAGCAGAAATTAAAATGAATAATCACACGGAACATAAGATAAAAGATACTTGTATTGGTAAATTGAAACTTTAATTGATTTTTTTTCGATTGAAACTTTAATTGAAACTTTAATTTTAATTGAAATTTTAATTAGGAGTGGTACTCTATTCACCTTTAATAATTTGATAGAAATGAAATTATTTAGGCGAGAATGAAATTGATCAACAAATATGTCTTGTTTGTTCACTAGGTTTAGATGACGATGACAGTGACGCTGAAGAAATTGACCTTGAGCTTATTAATGATGATGATGATGAAACTGACGACAAAGATAGTGGAGTTGATGGACTTAATGTAGAGAACTCTTATCTTGAAGAAAAAGAACAGGCCTTGTATGGTCTTGGTGAAGTTGCATTAAATACAAAAAGTGCCTTTTTGCCATATATGGAGAAGAGCTTTGATGAGGTTTTCAGAATGGCTGATTATCCGCACGAATATATAAGGTTTTTTTTTACCTTTTTTGTTGTTCTTTTCTTTGATTTTTCATTTTTCTCATATTTTTCTTTTTTTTCATTTTTGCAAAAAGTTTTTGAATTCACAATAACTAAGTTGGTTAGCTAAACTTGTGACGATGTATCAAATGACAGTATTTTATCAGGGTGACTTTGTGTTTAATGAGCTTCTGACATTTAAGTTAATGTAAGTTGTACTTTAAGTTGATATAAGCTGTACTTTAAGTCAATATAAGCTGTACATAACAACTCTGGAGACTGCGGGTCAGACTCGACTTTCGTGTGGCCACCTTCCTTGAGGATTGGCAACCCTTGAGGTAAATATAGTCATGAAAATTGCATAGAGATATACTGTGTTTTAAATGAAAAAAAACAAGTTTTTTTTTAACTGCAAGTATGGAGCAACATTAAAACTTAAAATGGACAGAAATTACTCTGTGTATGAAAGGGGTTGTCCCCTCCTCAATGGCTTGCTGTTTATGCTAAAGTTTTCTTTATTGTTTTAAAAAGCAGAGTTGTGAGAAAGAGTCAAACTTCAGTGTAAAGAGCGAGGCATTGAGGAGGGGACAACCCCTTTTGTATATGGAATAATTTCTGTTCTTTTCAAGTTTTAATATTGCTCCTTACTTGCAGTTAAAAAAACTTTTTTTTTATTTAATCAAAATTTAGAATTTATATTGCCCTTAATAAGGGTCCAAACCTATTGGCAGGTATACAACCATTGGCCAACATATTTTTTCCATTGTTTGTTCCCACCATGCTTTATTTTCTTTTGGTTACCTCATAATAACTATATAGTAACCCCTTACCTCTCCCACCTCACCTGCAGCTGCCCTAGTTCCAAGTATAGTATTTATTACACATAGCAATGGGATACAAATCATAAACAAGTTGCTTATTCTTGTTCTTCAAAATAGCATTATTAATAAACAGTTTGTGAGAAATAACACTGAAAATAGTGTAAAACTTCACAAGAAAACAGTGTGGGCCTAGTTACCTAATAACCAAATTTTTACTTTAGGCTATAATATAAAAACTTTTTATGAATCATATTTATGGGGTCACCTCTGCTTTAATCTTCTATTTCCCAGCCTTATGCATGGTCAATTTTCTAAATTTTGCCTCATTAAGAGGGGTAGGTGTGTGTTTGTGTGTGTGTGTGTGTGTGTGTGTGTGCAATTTTGCAGTAAGAATATTGTATTCAGGGTGTGTTCTGAAGGAGAAATTCAGTTCTTTCCCCCCACAGAACCTCCTCCCTTCAACCCCCCTCCCCATCAACGAAAAAATCCTCCCTGAAAACGTCTGTACAGTTCTCAATAACCATTACTATATGTAAACACAGGTCAAAGTTTGTAACTTGCAGCCCCTCCCATAGGAACTGTGGGGGATTAAGTCGTCCCCAAAGACATAGTTATTAGGTTTTTTGACTATGCTTAATAAAATGGCTATCTCAGAATTTTGATTCGGTGACTTTGGGAAAAAATTATTGTGGGAGGGGGCCTAGGTGCCCTCCAATTCTTTTGGTCGCTTAAAAGGGGCACTAGAACTTTTAATTTCCATCAGAATGAGCCCTCTCTCGACATTATAGGACCACTGGGTCGATACGGTCACTCTTGGGGGAAAAAACAAATAAACACGCTTTCGTGATGTCTTGTGGCAAAAAAAAATTACAAAATTCCACGTTTTTGTAGATAGGAGATTGAAACTTCTAGTGTTGTGTTCTCTGATACGTCCCTCTCTCGACATTTTAGGACCACTGGGTCGATACGATCACTCTTGGGGGAAAAAACAAATAAACACGCTTCCGTGATCTGTCTTGTGGCCAAAAATTTTTTTTACAAAATTCCACATTTTGTAGATAGGACATTGAAACTTCTAGTGTTGTGTTCTCTGACACGTTGAATCTGATGGTGTGATTTTCGTTAAGATTCTATTACTTTTAAAGGGTGTTTCTCCCTATTTTCTAAAATGAGGCAAATTTTCTCAGGCTCTTAACTTTTGATGGGTAAAACTAAATTTGATGAAGCTTATATATTTAAAATCAGCATTAATATGCGATTCTTTTGATTTAACTATTGGTATCAAGTTTCCATTTTTTAGGGTTTCTGTTCGTGTTATTAGAGATTAGAAAAAAAGGAATGAATTATAGAGATAGTTACAGGGTTCAATTTACAACCCGTCTAATATTTTATTCTCTGAAGGATAATAAAGAACTCTAACCTATTCATTATCATAGCTACTCCAAGATTTTTCATAAAAATAGTGACATCAAACAAAACCATCTAAATCGTAGCCACATGAATATATACACATTAGTCATAGAGAATAGACCCATATCATCCTTACGGTGGGAAAGAGTCGATGGAATTAATTATTGAATGACAAGAATTCCAAATTATGCGGAATGTACTTATAAAGAATTGCCTGAATTTAAAAAAAAATAAAAAGTTTCATTAATAGAAAAAATATTGATAAGAAATGCTTGCTTTAGTCATTACTTTCTTATCTTGATCCAGCTCAAAATCATGCATACATGATAGCAAACAATCGAAAACATGAAAATGAATTCAACTTTAAAGATTAATTATTTTCAAATGGAAATTCAAGATCTTTATAAATTTGAAAACAAATTTATTATTAAAATTTTTTATTTGAAATAAGTGAAAATGAAATGATTAGAGCTCATATTACTAAAACTATGATCAATGAAAAAATGCATGTGATTAATTTAGTCTATTTAGGTAATCATTATGTTTTAATTGAAGATTTCAGCATTGAGAACTCAAATTACAAATCATGCATCGAAAATTTATCTTTACACTTACTGTGGAAGACATCAAACAGTTCGTGGTAACGAACTGTAGTAAGGAGCGACCCGGCTCAATAGTAAACGAAACTCTAAAAAACGTAATTTTGATGCTAAAAGATACATCAAAAGAATCAGATTTTCATGCTGATTCTAAATATATAAGTTTCATCAAATTTATTCTCGTACTGGAGGCCGGCGGCAGGGACCGCAACATCCTGTTCCACTGGCCGGCCGGCTTTGCCAAGATGACCAAAGGCATCGCGTCCTGGGGTTGGGAGACCGTGCCCCAGCGAAACATGAATGACCGTGTCCTCTGGTACACCCAGGCCAAGGTTGTTGGCGGCGGATCGTCGATCAACGCGCAGATTTACACCCGCGGCAACGCGGTGGACTACGATGCCTGGCGCGATGAAGCCGGATGCGAGGGTTGGGGCTACCGCGATCTGCTGCCCTATTTCAAGCGCCCCGAGGGCAACCAGGTATTTTGCAACGACTATCACGGGGCGGGCGGGCCGCTGGGTGTCTCCCAGCCCGTGGCGCCGCTTCCGATCGCCTGGGCGTTCATTCGCGCCGCGCAGCAATACGGCATTCCCTACAATCCCGATTTCAATGGCTCGGTACAGGAAGGGGCAGGCGTCTACCAGACGACGACCAAGGATGCCCGCCGTTGTTCGGCCGCCGTTGGTTATTTGCGCCCGATCATGAACCGCAAGAACTTGACCATCAAAACCGACTGCCTGGTTAACCGCATTACCTTCGACGGCAACCGCGCCACGGGCGTGGAGTACTTCGATGGCAAGCACATGGTCGAGGTTCGGGCCACAAGCGAAGTGATTGTTACCTCAGGGGCGATCGGTACGCCGAAGATCATGATGTTGTCGGGCATTGGGCCGGCCGATCACCTGCGCCAAGTTGGCGTTGAGGTCGTGCACGACTTACCGGGTGTCGGTGAGAATCTGAACGATCACTTTGGCGTGGACATTGTCGCCGAACTGAAGGGCCCGGACAGCCTGGATAAATACGGCAAGCTTCACTGGATGCTTTGGGCTGGAGCGCCAAATTAACGAAAAATATACAAAAGTAAAACATTTTATAATATTTATGGAAAATATAAGGCTCTTCTGAGATCCCCCTTTTTTAAAGTCTTTGCAGTTATACGTTTTTCTTCTTCTCACTTGAAAAAAATTGCAAGGATGCCATGTACCTGATTACATCTGCTTTATCTCTTCCAACTGTGTAGTCAATCAACCCCAATGACATCTATCATATTTTGGTGTTGAAATTAAGTCATATCTTGTAAGCATAGAAATGAGCTATTTAAGTTGGTAAAAGGTAAAAGATTCAAAAGGTCAATTGGTTTCCTCTTCCTCTTGGACATCATTAGTCCAAAGTGCTCATCTTGGGGAACTGATTTGGTTACCATTAAGGATTAAGACGTGGCCCTCATCAAGATTTGGCCTTCAGCCTCTCTTGAATTTATAATCTTGTAGATCCTCTGCCCCTACCCAGGAAATAAGCTAGTATAGTCTTGGTAAACAAATAAGAACATCAACTTGTATTATTACGTTAAAATATTTCCTCTTCCTCTTGGACATTATTGGTCCAAAGTGATGATATTTAGAAATCTAAGTCTAGCTAAGCACATGTGTGAACGGGGCTTAAGAGTTGGTTAAAGGCCGAAGTAAGAACCATTTCTCCTGTTTTTTTTCTTCCTGCTATTACAATGGGTTTTGTCTTTTTTTTCAGGCCGCATTTACAGCGTCTTTTTGACACAGTTCGATGCGTGAACAGGGCCCAGGAAGCATCCCTTCGATCACCTTTTAATTCAGGCTTATCATCCTCAGTCCTATCTAGTCCTCGTTTAGCGACCGGTAAGTCGTATATCAAAATGCATTATGTCATATGCAGGGCCGTATCCAGGGGAGAGGAATGTCGGTCCCTTGCTTGGTCGGAATGCGAAAGCTGGTATCCACCTCTTCGGGGTTGATGGTGACCTCCCCGGGCACGAGCGCGATTTCGTCGAATCCGTACGTGACGCGGGCTTTTCGATTCCTGCCGATCCACATTCCCATAGGCTTATAGAGAGATTATTACTGCGTTGGTGTCGATTGGTTTGTTTTTGGTTGAGGAGAGCACCCGTGGGGCCTGCCATCAGAAGTTAAACTTGGCGTTCATGGCGCTGCAGTGCGGACACCGTGACCGCTCCACATTGGGATCGTCGGTGTAGACATACGCGCACTGGTCGCAGCGAAAAACGTTGTCATCACTTCGGGGTGGTTCGAAGCGTCTCCGTCGAAACTCAGAGTATAGGCTGACCACCGTGAGCCCAGCAAGCAAAGAAGCAACGTAGAAGAACAAAAGCTCGCTCAAGGTCAGAGTCATGGCGCCTCCGTTCGGTTGGTGGCAGTCGTGGCGGTGGTGGCTGGTCGGGTGGCCCAGCGGAAGGTCAGGTCGCCCCAGGTTAGAGGAGCGTCCGTGGTGCTGGTGTCTGGATCGATGGGTTTAAACCGGGTTTTTCGGATCCAGTTGCGGGCGAAGGCATCGGCCTGTGGGATACTATTGGAGGCCACGATCACGCTCTGGGCCCAGCCCTGGCGGTCGATTCCGACCGTTAGGACGGTGGGACTGACATAGTTGGTTTGAACCCAGACCGGGAGGAGATCGATCCGATCCGGGGCTCGGGAGCGAATGCCGCCGACGATGAGGAGGGAGGATTGGAGACGTGGAAGTGCTTCTGGGCGTTCCCCTTCGGATAAAACGGGTGCGGGCAGAGTCACCACGGATGGCTCCTGCTGTTCGTGGAGCTATATAGGCCTATACATGCCAACAAATATTATGCTATTGCGGGGAGGCAACCCATAGTAGATAAATTCGCTAGGAAGAGATTTTTCAGCCCGAAAACGCCCTTCAAAACCGACCAAGCCCAGAAGAATTATCCATTAATCAGAATCCCTTGCGAATGCTGTATCGTTTACTAGGCTATTATTTCCTCGAGGGGTGCCACTGCTCAAATGAGAATAGAGTTGACAGCAAGGCCCCAGTCTCGCAGGTGCGCCGAGAGGATCGAGGCAGCCCTTTGCAGAAGTAGTTGTTCATAGATCTAAATCTTACTCCCTGCCGCACTTGTCCTTCTACAGAGGATTTTCCCACAGTAGTGATATGGGTGAGTATGCAATTTAACCCATTACTCGGAGTAAATTTGTAACTCATGGGACGTTTGGACACGGCGATGAGCCCTATTGAATTTACATTTGATGGACCTTCCTCCCCCTCCGCTCGTATTTATGGCCCCAGTTTCTATTATGGACCCCCAGTGACAAGGTCCCCCCTTGGTACGTTTCTCCTATGGAGGTACCCTACATATCTGTAGGGTGTTCCCCTTTCGCCACCTGGGAACACGCTAAGTGGCCTAGGAGAGGCCCTTAAAGAGAAGTAGTTTCATAAAGCTTTTCTTCGAAAGAAAATTATTCATATTTTTCTTTCTGTATGAAGCAAATCCTGGTAGTCAGAATCAATAAAACAAAGCCAGAGTGTATCATAATGAAAAACACACTGAAAAAACATGTCAGCTCATCGACTTCTTGAATTAAAAATTTTTAAGAGCCCTCCCTTTTTGGACTCCAGGTTTACACTCGCTTTTTTTTGCTACAACTAAGTGAAAAAAAAAAAAAAAAAAAGAAGCAGCGGAAAATTCCTTCCCACATTAACTTTAAGCTGTTAGACAATGTTAGTCCTAGCAATTCACACCAACATGGTAATATATGGCTGGCCCCTGGCAAACTGTTGATACATATTATTATTCCTAAGGCAATTTTTCACTTATCTTCATGATTAAAATCATGCATTAAATCTATTGGTTCATGTTTTCACAAGCCATCCCTCAGTGATAACCATGTCAACTAACACCAAAACGCAATTTTATTAATGGTACTCTAGCAACCTCTGTTACCTTCCCCCCATCATTCCAAAGACATTTTCCAGATATTTTCTTGTTAAAAATCATTCATTAATTCCATTGGTTCATGTTTTCGCAAGCTATCCCTCTGTGATACATCAAGTAAACTCACACCACCATCTCAAACTGTTACTAGCTGTCTGGAACTCCGTAGCACCCTCTCATCATTCCTAAAACATTTTCCAGATATTTTATTATTGAAAATAATGCTTTAAATCCTTCGGTTCTTGTTTTCGTGTTCGATCCTAAATATGATTCACCATCTCAATTCACACCACCATGCCACACTATGGTTGCCCCTCTGGCACCTTCTAGCTCCCTCATAGAATTTCTAAGATATTTTTCAGATATTTTGTTGTTAATAATCATGCACTAAATCCAACGTTCTCTGATACACCATCTCAATTCAGGCTACAGTGTGGCCCTCTGGAACCCTATAGCAACCCAACAAGTTTCACGATGAAAAACATCTGGAGTTTTTCCAGGGTTTTTAAAGGTTTCAAGTCAAGTACATATGTAAAGTTTCAATACCTGAATTTTATTTTACAGAAGCTGTAAATATTCACTAAGAAAAGGGTGAAAAATGTAAAATAATTTTGCAGGAACTTGACGTTCTGGTGGAGAGAACCTCCCGTCGTACGCATAGGCCGTTGCTGCAAACCGGCGACCCGAAGGCCGTCTTGAAGGAATTGATGGACAAGCGCTATCCGATCTATGCGGAGGCCGATTTGACGGTACTCAGCGAAGATTGTCCGGTGGAAAAAACGGTCGATCGTGTTGTCGCCGCCTTGAATGGATTGCTCTCCGATCAACCTGCAGGAGCGTCGGCTTGATGACCTCATCTGAGACCGCGTGGAGTTCGGCCGGCGCTGCCACATCAGATTGCACTGTTACCGTCGATCTCGGCGGCCGTGCTTACGATATTGAGATCGGCAGCGGCCTGCTTGGCGACATTGGGCCAAAGCTCGCATTGCTGACTAAATCGCACAATGTCGTTCTCGTTGCCGATGCCAGCGTGGAAGCTTTGTATGGCGCCGTTGTTCGCCGGTCCTTGTCCGAAGCCGGCTTTAGTGCAACGTGGATCTCCATAGAATCCGGTGAGGCGTCAAAGAGTTTTGCGACTCTGCACACCGTTCTAGACCGCATGCTGGACATTCCTGTCACGCGGGGAACGCCTGTTATCGCCTTAGGGGGCGGGGTCGTCGGTGATCTCGGCGGATTTGCCGCGGCGGTTGCGCTGCGAGGCCTGCCCTATATGCAGGTCCCGACGACGCTTTTGTCTCAGGTCGATAGCGCCGTTGGTGGGAAAACGGGAATTAATGCCGCGCAGGGCAAAAATCTTGTCGGCGCCTTTTATCAGCCCATCGCCGTTTTGTCCGACACGGACGTGCTGAACAGCTTGTCCGACCGGGAAATGCGGGCTGGTTATGCCGAGATCGTTAAGTATGGCGCCCTGGGAGATGCCGCGTTCTTCGATTTGGCCACTGCTACTTTCGAAAACCATTCAATCAAAGCGCCCGAGTGCTATGCTTGCACGTGAAATTAAAAGAGTATGAAGTTAAATTAGGTGAATGAAACTTTCCAGAATATCTTTGAAGTCTAAACTACACCGTGAAAGACCTTTTAAAACGTCAGCCTCCATCCTTTTTACCTCTGAAAGGCATTGGTCTGTGTTAAACTGGCACAAACTCTGTGTCACAGAAATTAAATTTCACAAACAATTCTACAGCTCCCCAAAGACCCAAGGAAAGACATTTGAGCCACGTAATATTGCTAAACCCAAATATAGCCTACAAGGTTTTAAAGAAGTTGGAAAACTTTGTCCTAATTTGAAAAAAAAATCTTATTTTTGGCCTTAAATCCCATTTAAATCCTTAGAATCGTTTTTTAATCTGGGCCTAGGCTAGAATCAAATAAAAGCTGAATAAAACCAACATTTTTGAAATCATAGTCTAGTTTGTCAGAAATTAAGAAATATGATCATTTTTTATGCCTTAGAAATAGAGAAGGAGAAGAGAAAGGAGGTTGAACTCACCTTCCCAAAGCATAATTTAGACTCTGAATGCATTCCTGAAAGTGTCATTCTCGTAACTGATATGCTTTCCAAGATAGAAAAAGCACCTCATTCAGAATTTTACCGAAATAAAATAAAAAAGGACGAGCTTTAAATATAGTAATGCTAGAATAACCGCATGTATTTGAGTCGATTGTATGTAATTATCTTGAAAATTACCTTAAATTGCATGGCTAGCAAGTTAAGGTGCTGATGAGACTCCTGTGGAACATCTCGCTGGTGGTGTGATGTAACTATGGTCTGGCATCCCTTGTTAGTCTGCCCTCTGCATTGGCCTATTTGGCTGGACTTACAAAGTTACACCACTGACCCCAATTCCAAACCAAATAACCAACAACACCAGGACTCGAACCCGTGCCCTCGCATAGCCCATTGATGAATGAGATTTAAAAATTAGTTTGAAATAGTTAAGAATAAATTGATAATTTTAGCGTAAATCTAAGAATATTTTCTCAATCAATAATGTTTTCCCATTTTTACAGAATGTAATGAACACTCAATTTTTCGTCATACTTTTCTAGGGCTACTGTGTCGTTTTGTGCGTATGTGTTTTTTCCCGTAAATCAATGCTTTGCTTGATTTATTAGAGGTTTTTGTAATTTATTTACTTATCTTTTAAATTCCTCAGAATTAAAGGGAAACAAGTAAAAGTTTCAAGAAAAATAGTTTTAAAAAAGAAAGTGCAGTCTCAGAACCCCTTTATTCCCGAGTTTTATAGTTTTTGAACATATGTTTAATAAGATAATAGAGAAGCTTCAGTGAATGCTTTATCAATACTTGAATAGGGGCAGAAAGGTCCAATCTTTTGGGGTAGGTGGGGTCAAAATAACATGCCCTAGAAGACTGACAAAAATCAGAAAAAGTACAATTTAAAACTACTAGTTTTTACTTTTTACTGGGGAGGGGCAGTGACGTCAATTGGAGGGCAGCGACGTGAATTGGAGGGCAGTGACGTCAATTGGAGGGCAGGGCATGTCCGTCAATTGGCCATGCCCTTACCCTATAATTTTAATCCCGCCCTCTAGATTTCAGAAAATACCTTTTTTTGGCATTTTCAACGAAAAATGACAAATTTGCCCCCTCCCTCCAGTTACTTAAAAAAAAAGATTTATCCCCCCCTAAATTTTCGAAAAATGATGCCACTGGAGATAGGACGGTGCAGATTCAGTGATTTTCTGTTTAGGCAATATAAAAAATCACTAGAAATAGTGATAAATCACAAGGAGTGGCAACCTGTTTTCTATACGAATAAAAGATCAAATATTGTTGTTTGTTACATATCATGTGCGCTTCTCAAAAATATATCAGATGGCCTTTATGCCCAACAGTAGATAAAAATGAAGACTGGTCTGACCGGTCTACAAGAAAAAGGAATTCAATAACGTTGAATTTACGCCATAGTGTTGGGGCAATTTAAAAAAAAAAATTATACCGTCATGGCCCACCTATGCTGGCACATTAATCTTACACGAACCCACGTATATTTGGTAAATTTGATATATTGTCCCTCTTTTTTTCTTGCCCTGGCACATGCCCACAGGCCATATGCGCTCTAATGGCAAAAATGTTTAATGTTTAAGTCTTTGTATAGTTTGTTGGTTATAAATAAGCATTAAAGACAAAGTAAGTTAAAAATACGAAACTGCTATATCTGCAAAATCCATGATTTGGTTTAACTTTTCAGGTAATAATTCAATTTTTGGCCAAAATATAACAACTGCCGCAGAAGGATGACGTTTTTTCCAGTAGCTTCTTCGGTAGCACCACGTCCTTATTTAGTAATTTTCTGACTTGGTAAAACCAGTTTCACACCAAATTTACCCACCTGAAAATCTCCCAAAAGAAGACTTATCCCATTTTTTTGGTGCAGGGGAAATTTGTACATTGAATTAAGTTCTTACCTTACAAACAAAAGCTTTTAATAGCTAAATTTCTTTCCACTAAACATTTAAACCTTACTGAAAATTTCATCTAGAATAGTATTTTACCTATTGGAAAATGAAGATAACTTTCATTCACCTTGAGTCTCAAATAAGTTTACACAAGTTATAATATGCATTATCTGGCTCCTAATTTCAACTCTTTTAAAAAAAATCAGGCTATACCCACTGTATACTTTGTATTAAGGAGTCATCCAGGCACTGTTCTCTGTGAATGAAGTGGCAATTTAGTTAAATATATTCTGATGTCATTTTGATCTTCCCAGACTTGAATTAATAGGAAATAACCTTTCAGTAACCTATTGTTTTAATTATACATTATATTATTACTCCATAATATACCACAAACAGTATTCTTACTTCTTCTGACTTCACCTAGGATGGAAATAGGGTACTAAGTAATGGAATTTTTTAATTCTGGTAATATTTTTCAGTCTCTTCAGACTGGAGTGAATAGGAATAAACCTCTCAATTCATTAGACAGTATAAAAAGTATAGTTTTGATTTTTTATCCCCCTCTGACTGAACATAAAATAGAAATATAGTACTCAGTGATGAAATTTTCCAGTTCCAACAACATTTTTGGTCTTTCCAGACTTGAATTAATAGGAAATGATCTTTTAATCCAGAAAATGTAGAAGCAATTTAAATTCAAAGTGTTACCCTATTTTTCCTAAGACATCCTGTCTAGCCAATTTTGGGTATGTTATTGAGCAAATTTTGCTGAATATTTTGTGGCAAAAAATATTTATGTTGCTCAAATGCTGGGCTTGAAACTTCATATTTACTAGACTATAAATCTTTACTGCCCCTCCCCCCACCTATAAGAAGGCTTGATATAGGCTATATTGGCTAGTGTCCCTAATACCTAGAAAGTGACTCATTTTGTTCAGATATTTTGACTAAGATGTATCTTTAATAAATATAGACAGTAGGCTAAGCTAGATTCCTAATCTTGGACATGATGTATAATCTACACATCTGCTTTCAATATTAACCCATTTCTTACAGAGGTCAAAATATTTTGGAGGAAGATCATAACCAAGTCCAGCCACCCAACTTCTTCCTGGTTATAAAGACTTAAGCTTTGAAGAACAAATACTCAATTTGAACTTACCCAACCTGAGATATAAACGAACGACAGGAGACCAGATACAACTGTACAAAGTAAAGCACAACCTGGAGAAACTGTTTTTCAAGAAGTATTTTCACATTAAAAAAAAATACCACAAAAGGAGACAAAGACAAAATATTCATTGATTTACTATTTTCAATTCAAAACCACCTGTAGCAGTAAAAAGATCAAAGACGAATTTTGGAGTGCCCAAGCAGTGGTTGACTGGAACTCACTCCCAGAAATAGTTGTTAAATCTGAAACCTTAATTAGTGCCAAAAATGGCCTAGATCAATTTTGGAGAGAACATTTCTACACCACACGACTCGAAGACTATGTTAATGGAGACTCTCACACTCGTTTAGATTACAGAATTCAGATAGCCGTTGTTTCATAGTAACATGACTTTGATGAATCAACTGACAGCCATCTAGAGAGTGCTGAAAAAGGGATTTGTCCCTGATAGCACTGAGGATCCAGTAAGTTAATCCTGTAAGTATTTAGGGACAAGAGTTACTAAAAGTCAACTAGAGCTTGTGAATAAAATGGTCGTAACAGGTATGGATACATAATTTTAAGTCCAACGTTAAGATTGAAATAACACTTCATTTTTAAGCAGTGTTTCATGAGAAAGAGAAATCTTGACTTTTCAAGAGACTAATTAATCTTGCCGTGTAGATGTAATCAATCTCCTCCTCAGATGTAATCTGAATACTCCTCAGACTTCATGAAGAAATGAACAGTGAAGGCAATTGAGAAGCAAATTGTCTAAACAGTTTTTCCGAGTTCTAACAACCATTTTATTTGCTTTTTTTTATAAAAACAAAAGCAAAATTAAAACAACTTATAAGACAAAACACCAGCTTAGACCTGTTTGTTGATGCAAACTTTTATTAATTCAAGTAATATTCATGATCTCAACCGTTGCACCATAATATATATTCCAAAAACACCTTTTGTAATATTTAAACAGCTTATCACAATATTCAATAAATTACTGTTCCTCACCATAGTCATAGTTTAGACTTGTTTGTTCTTCCAAATTATTATTAATTCAAGTCGTATTCATGATCTCAACCATTGCACCATATTGTATATTCCAAGGTTTGTAATATTTAAACAGTTTATCACAATATTCAAAAAATTACTGTTCATCATCTCCAAAAACATTATAATTCATAGTCTGTAACCGGTATAGATTTTAATATGATTTTCGAAATTTGGCTTTTGAACAAACCTTTTCCGACACAAATCAAAACAACTTAGAAGACAAATCACTAGTTTAGACTTGTTTGTTGTTTCCAGCTATCAATAATTCAAGTCATATTCATGATATCAACCGTTACACCAGACTATATATTCCAAGTAAACCTTTTGTAATATTTGAACAGTTTATCACATTATTCAATAAATTATTGTTCCTTATCTCTAAAAACATTATAATTTATAGTCTGTTACCAGTATAGATGTTAATATGATTTTCGAAATTTGGCTTTTGAACAAACTTTTTCCGACACAAATTAAAACAACTTATAAGACAAAACACTAGTTTAGACTTGTTTGTTATTTCCAACTATCAATAATTCAAGTCATATTCATGATATCACCAGGACTCTAACCCCCCACCACAAGCAAAGGGGTCAACTCTGACCGAGCTTACAGAGTCACGCCATTCACCTCAGAATTCCAAGCCTGAAGTGCTAACCACTCGGCTGTTAGCAGCCAGAAACATAAAGTTATCAAATATTTTAATCAGTTCTATTTTCATTGCTGTACTTCTTTTTACCTAAGATTTGGATTAATATTCATGAACTTGTGTCCATTTTAGGAAGCAGATACATTATTCGATATATATGGCCATTATGGTAGCAAAGAATAAACATAAAGAAATGGGACCTCATTTATATCGTTTCATTGCTTAGCCCCTACCTCCCAGCTCATGATAATGGACTGTTAAACAGCCTCCGGTCATGCAGATATTTTGGGCAAAAAGCGGGTAAACCGCGGAAACGGATAAAGGCCGGAAACAAAGCGCTTGCCATCTTTGAAATCAAAGGAAGTCATTCTTATGGAAAGAAAACATTATGTTTATCAGTAGGAGCCCCCTCAGAAATAATTGATGAATGTTTATCTTTTATTCCAGCGGTACAATAGACTTAGAGAAATCTTGAGAACATTTTTTCTTTTCTTTTATAAACACTCAATACATAAAATCCCTACTATATGACCCTAAATTTAAAACACATCTCTCCAACTACAAAAAGAAAGTAAAGTTGCTTGTTCCATGATGTTTTTGGTATGGTTCAGCAGCCTTTTGGCCGATTAAAGTTAGACTGGATAGTTCAGTTTGCTTTTTTGATTTTTCAGTGTTTTTTTTTGTGTATATGTGTATGTGGGTGTGTGTGTGTTTGTGTGTGAGCGTGCGTATTGTCAAGAACATGACAAAATCTGCATAAAGTGATCAATACACTGTTATTTTTTTAATTCAAGAAATTTCACATGAGCTTTTACAAGTGTCAGTTTTCTCTATTATAAAATACACGTTATATACCAATGAACACATTAAAACATCTTATCCAGTCATGCAAAACTAAAAAATATATTATAGTTATTTAAGTAACTCATAATTTATTCCTTATCGTCAAAAACAAATTGTTTTAAATTTCAAAATCTTTTTTGTTCATATTGATGATAACATGAGGCACTTTCAAACGCAAGGTCTGATTAGGCCCAATCGCCGTTTATCCACCCTGGGTGGAGATCACTTTACAAGTTGACATATTTGGACATAAAAGGAAGGGGACGTGTTCAAGAGATTCTCCCTAAGGTCGGTCAGAAGAATACCTTTAGGAAACTCTTTTATTTTACTAGATTCGAGCGACACTTGAAAAATATGCAAATTTTCGCAATTCTTTATCAATTTTTCTATTACAATACATTTGTTTTTCAATATAGCCTTCGTCAAGGTCAATATACTTCTTCCAGCATTGCTTCCATCATTTTAGACCCGAAGAATTAGAGAGATCCCTTTATGAGTTGTGTTTTCACTTTTTATTTTGCTTCATTGATGCTATTGTTAACGGGCGCCTTTCGACTGTTCTTTCAGTTTAGTACGTTTTCAACAAAAGGCCAAATTAGGTCTTAGATGTGCCAGTCTGTGGTAGGTCTAGGCTACAAGACTTATGTGGCCTCCATTTGCACGAAAGTTTTGTCAAAACTACTTTTATAATATGTGAAGAATGCATTGGGGCGTGAAGGAGCAAAAAATTAGCCCCTTATATATTTTAAAAATACTCTTTTGCCCTCTCCCCTACATTGTCGTAAATTGGCAGCCACTGCTCACTAGCCTTTTCACCATATGACATAATAATGTATATGGAACATTAACCGTCAACAGTATCCTGTCGACACTCTATGTGCCATCACCGGCTCTGGAGGATCTTCATCCTTATGATGGTATAACAGTATCCTATTGATCAAACACAAGGAGTTGACAGTATCCTTGCGTCGTCTTATGTGCTATAAATGGCTTTGGTGGGTCTGTACCCTTAATTTATCTTGTTCATGTAATTCGGTTGCAGTTTCATAACATGCAATGTCTCTGCCCTTGATTAGACACCACTACTTGTTCATTTACAACGAAATTAAAAAATGTGGCATCATTTTCCAGTAGGGCGATAAAAATTAGCTGAAGAAACTTTTTTCACCAATAATAATAAAAATCCAAACATTGTTGCCTTGTACATTACGATGTGTAAAAGGTAGAATTATCCCAGATGAAGAGATTACTTCAGATGACGTTTTACATTCAAGGGCTGTACTGTCTCTAGGCATTAAGATGGATGCGGTTCCGGGTCGACTTAACCAATCCAGACTTCTAGTAAATATGCCCGGAGTATTCTACGGATAATTTTCTGAAATTTGTGAATCTGGAAATAGTTTTATACCTATTGTAATTGAAGCTGTTGGGGAGAGAGACTTTCTAAAGTCACTTGAGTTACAAATTTCATAGGGTGGCTGAAGGTCACGCTGTAGCCTCTTCAGCTCTCTTATGGTAATTACCCCCTATGGGATAGAGACTCAGTTTAATAATTAACATAAGGATTTTCAACATTTTTTTTATTTGACAGTTTAATGTGGACCGACGCTTTGTTTTTAATTAGGGAAAGATCAATTAAGATTATTTCTTCTTGTTTTTTTTTTTTATGCGGTGGACGTAAGAAGTGAATTTAGCCATGAGATATTAGGGAAATTAAAGTCACATGTCACAAGAAAATCACCTTTGAAATTTCCAATGGTTTTATGAAATATGTTTGAGAGTGCATATTTGGTATCTAAGCAGGAAAAGCATACACATCCGTTTGTCTAAGAAGAAGTTGACAAATTTATTTGCAAGAAAAGAAGAATAAACTATTGATTGGGATATTGTCAACTGAACCCAGAAAGAAGAGGGGCATGATCTGAAATTCAGGATGTAGACCTCAATTCTCATCAGTTGATTAATCTTGGTTGGTATTGGTCCTTGATTTCAAACCAAACAGTCTCTATAGAGGGCAGGCTAGATTCTATATTCAGTTCCTGACAGCATATCCAGCTTTTACACAAGCTAAGACTCCATGTTTATATTATTTTGATGGGAGGTTGGAGATGATTTGTTAGCTGGGTAAAAAAGACCCAGCAACCGAAGCATCATTTTGATGCTTTATATGCCAGCAATGGCTCAGGAGGATTTTTATCCCTTATGTATACAAACTTGTATGTATATGTATATATACAAGCTTGTTCCTCGTGCCTGTAAAAAAAGAACCGGCAACTAATGCATCAATTTGATGCCTTATGTGCCAGCAATGGCTCTGGAGTATCTTTATCCTTTATGTATCTTTATCCTGGTTCTGCCAGGAGTTCCTTTACAATTGGGAAGCCGCGGAGTCCTCCACAAGAGTCTAGATCAACCAATTTACACTAAACGAATTTTTTTTTCATCACTGGAGCATCACAAGGATAGAAAATCCTTATATTGCTCCAAGCTGTGGTTTAAGGTAATGTATATAATCTTGTATACATATGTATATATACAAGCTTTATTTTATTTCAAACTTGTTACTTGTCCAGTTTTCTCCTAATGCTTAATAGATACTGTACAGATTGTATATTGGCCAGAACCCCGAATTAATTCCTTGCTAATAATTCCCGCCAAACCAGATTAAGACAAAGCAATAATCACAAATATTGACGACGAAAACGAGCTGGACGACAGGGACAGGAGCAAAGCGGCACCTGCCACTTCCCAAACGGCCAACCATTGCACTAATTACAAGGACACAAGTACTGGGAGAGCTTAAAATCCTTGTGGCCTCCCTCCTCATAATATAAATTCTGTGTTTATATTAGTCAAATATAGATACACATGTTGGTCGTCAAGTTAAAAAGAGGGTAGCTGTTGACCAGATTTCAAAGTATGAGTCCTAGTAACTAGGCAAATAAAAATGGATTTTGATACCTTACCCCTCCTCCTACTAAGGAGATTGTATTTTCTACAAATAATTAAAACATAACTATGAGCCTAGCTCAAACTTTTCCCAAAATTTAATTTCAATCCAAATGTTCTTTTAATTTTTACCGATGTTTGTAAGATCCTACAACCAAATATTTAAATGTCCAGACAAAAAGAATTAGGACCTCTGTTTCTCCCTATAGGTTGCACAAGGTGCACCTTTTGCAAAACTTTTGCCCCTTATTTCGGATACCACTTTTAAATTATAAGATGATGCACCCTACAGAAAAAATAAAAAAAATGCAAAACTAAAACTAATAATTTTACTTCCCACCAAGTTCGGTAAGAACTGACAACCTGTTTTGGCAGATATCCACAAGAAGTAAATTTACGGCCCACCTACACTCACAATGGTCAAAAAGGGTTGGGACCCTTTGAAAATATTTGAGCATGTTTTGGCATCGAAAAGATGTTCTTCCCCCCTTTTTAGACCCGTCGCAGACGTGGAACTTGCCTTAACAGCCCTGGCAAAAATTCACGCAAAATACTGGAACGACACTGCGCTCGACAAGTTGCAATGGCTCGGCCATACGGCTGAGATAGAACAAAACAATCGCTATAAAAATCTGTTGGAACAACTGCTTCCATCTGCCAGAAAGAAGTTCGCTAGCTATTTGTCCGGCTACTCCTGGTCCGTCCTTGATGCCGGGTTGTAAAACTGGGAAGCAGTGCGGCTTGGCATGTCGC
>JAAAKM020073195.1:194468437-194487708 GCA_010016025.2 Alatinidae sp. Z8VKAUB7J3 | reverse complement strand
GCCACTTCGCTAGGCGTAAAAACACTTGTACACCGCGAAGCCGACATGCGGCAGATGTTTTTCCCCACTCAGAAAATCGATAGATTTGTTCTGTTTGATTGGCAGAGCCCGGAAATAGGCTGGGCTGCCGCGGATGTCTGTCGAGTAATCGTCACCAGCCTCAGCCATAACAGCAGACTGGAGCATGAAACCTCGCTGGTGGACTTGTATGCGCATAAATTGAGAGAGCGCGGGGTGTCTGGGCTCCCCACCGAAACGCTGTGGCAGCAGATAAAAATAAGTCTGCTGATGAATGTGTTTGCGCACATGTTCAGCCTGTTATGGGTTGAAACTGAAGAAACTGAAGTTTGGCGCCACAGTGACCTTAGTATTCTCAGCGGCGCGCTGGAAGATTGGCAGTTGCTTGATGTGATCGAGAATTGCGTGACTGCGTGAACAATAGGCTGAGTATTAGAATTCATAGTTCTAACTGATGGTGGGTATCGTGAACTCAGAAAAATACACACTCGGTTATGGCACTGGATCAGTAGCACTGATGGCGTTGCGTACTGCTGAATCACATGCCGACTTTTTCCTGAAGAAACTCAAGCAAGGTATGTCATTGCTCGATATCTTAATTCTAGTCGATGTAGGTAATGAAGTAATGACAGGAATGAATTTAAGTTCTTAGTGATTATTAGTGGGTATTTTGTCTTCCATTTAGATGTATTAAAGTAAGGTTTTCTTACTCCTTCTAAAGTTTACGATGCCGCTGCAAATTATCTGGAGACACTTGTTCATAAGTTATTCAATGAAAAAGCAGTCCTGTTTTCGAATATATTTGGATATGCTTCCACCTAACATCGTGCCAATCCATCTTGACATATGTAATTATATTACGTAAAGTGCAGAGTGACGAGCAGATCTGGAAGAATTTAAAAATTTTCTACAAGTTGCGGAACATCAACTGCTCTACTCTACCAATGGGCAACAAGAAGGTTGGTATTTGAATGAGTTGCCAACCGCTTCATTGAACAATGGGTTGTACTCTCTGAGTCTTTTAAGATACCATTATTAGATGGAAAGAGCATGGGTGCTGTCTATCTTTATTCGAGTTGATCCAAAAGTAAAAATTTTTTATTCGTTTCTTAAACATGTTTTACCCAGTGTTAACACACTAAAAGCCGAATTTAATGCGTAAGAATACCCATAAATTAAAGTCTAGTGACTCATCCCTTTTTCAAGAAATAGGAGCCAATTTCCTTAGTGAATTTCAATTCGCTCGCTTAGAGGAGCGCCAAATGCAAGAAGTAAAAAAAGGCTATTTAGCATTTGAAATTGTATTTAGCTTTAGCATTTGAAATATTGAAATTTCAAGTCTTTCTCAACAATTCCAGGCAAGTAAATTCAATTTTTCCTCTGTTTGAGATATTTAAACAATACTTCCTTCATGTCGATCTTGAGAAGTTGAACACAAAGTGGAGACGCCTTCAATTTATGAGTTAGGCCATATACTGGTATATTCCTTTAAGTTTTAATAATTTTTAATTCATTAAAGTTTAAAAAGTTAAAACATTTTAAACCTCTTTCGTTTATTTAAATCCCACAGTAAATAACCGAGTCAAACTCAAAATCAGAAAAAATTAATATTAGTAGGGATTACAACCCCCATGCTCTCTCAAGACCAGAACATAATTTGCACTTTACTGAAAACAAAATACATTAGAAATGTTTTCACTTTGGTTTTACTTGTTTAAAATGTTTTTACTAAATATATGAAGGGGGAAGTCCCCCCCCTTGCGCTGCAATTATAGTACGAGTGTCTCGTGCCCTTTTTAAGAGTAATAAGAGATTGGAGGGCAAGCAGCCCTTCTCTCAAGCCCATTCATTTATCCAAAGTATAAATCACATTGTCTACCATTTGAATAGTTTAGAGTTGGATACACGCAGAAATATTGTTGTCATTTTTTACGTCGTTGAGAACCTCTAGCTGTCTCCTTTTTTATTTACCTCCATTACGAACAAAATACACTGTCATTCTCCTTTATAGCTTAGTAATTTCTAACTGCACTTGTAGAGTCTAAATGAACTTGGGTTGCTCGTATTCTTGTAGCTGGTATACCGTTCATGTTTTGTGCCCCAAATAAATTTACATTTCTATGTTTTTTCAAAATGTAAATAAGAAAAAACTCATGTTTAGGTAAATACTAAGGCTCCAAATACAATACTTAGAATTGGGCCAACTAGTATTTAAACAGTTGGGTATTGAAATACTTTATCCCAATCAATATGCCAGGATTTTTTCTTTTTTTTACGTTAGATAAGATTATTTTATTTGACAAAAAAAAAATGCACAACATTTTTGTTGCACCTGCCAAGAAAGCATTTGTTTTGAGTTCTGGCGACTATTCTGGAAAACTATAAACTTGTATCTACAGTATTTAAAATACTAGTAAAAACTACAATTTTTTTTTAGTTTAATTTATCCAACATTGTTTCTGTTCAGTTTATTTCTTCTCAATATAATCAAGATTATAGTTTGTTATCTCCATGTTATGTACATGCGATTGATTGAACAGGAGTTATATTTACGAAAATTTAATTGGCTCACCTTAATAACAATATAGTTCAAGGCCAGAATGAAAATTAGCATGCTAAAGAACTGATGTCGATGACCGTTGCTTCAAATTGTTCATTATAAGCTCGTGTTTGTCTTAATATTCAAGGACTAGTTTGTCAAGTTAAATTTCAGCTATTATAAATTCTAAACGGGTCAAATATTAAACATCTCAAGAGTCCTGTATGTCATAAAACTGTAGGTGAACATAACTAAGAATGATTGAATCAAAGGCAGGCACGTAGCCAAAGATTTTTTTAAAACAAATTTATTTGGTAATTTGAATAGGAAGTGCCCAAAAAATTTTTGAAGGGAGGGACCCCCATGCACCTCCCCCCTGCGTATCCCCCTGATGAAAGGCTGCTCTTTGCAGTAAATGTGCATGGATCTCCCCTCTGTGGCTCTTACCCAAGCTCCGAATTCTACTCGTTTTACAGTATTACCCTACGTTTTACGTTTGTTCTGTTTTATTCTGCCCGTTTTACGTCTTTGTATCTGGTCTTTGCCCTGTTGCAAACGAAGTAACCGAGTGTGCAACCCCATAGATTTAATTTTATTCCAGAAGAAACTGAAATCATAGGTGTATTCCAGGTTGTAAGCTGTAGTAAGTCTACATAAACTGCAGAAGTTACTTAAGGTTGACATTTACTTGCTTTTGATTCAATAAGATGTACATTGTGACGTTGCATAAATACCTCAGAAATTACTTACTTTGTAATATTTAAACAATTAGCAAAGCAAAAATCCATTAAACTCTCGAAAAAAGACTTTTTTCTCTGCGAATGTTATAACTAATTAAATAGTTATAAAAAAAAATACAATCGTCAAAAAATAAAATATAAAGCATAGACCAAATATTACATTCAAATATTTTAATACTAAAAACAAGTGTTAAGGATACAGACTTTCCTAAAGCAGTGATTTAAGAATTTTTAATAAAAATGCTTATGATTAAAACGTGGATCGGAGTATAGTTCTTACGGTTGGGTCTACCTTGTTTAGATTGTAAAGACTAGAGGAGGGTGTAGAAGTGTATCTTTTTTTGAAGATTTTTTTATATTTTATTCTAGCAACCAACATTCAATAAAGACCAAGCTTGCAAATTGTTTCTGACATCAGTATATATATAACAATCAATTTATTTTATTCGTAAACTATTTGGTGAATTTTCGTCATTATTTCGTTCCTTTCAAATCCAATTCATTTGGATGTACTGAAAGTGCTATTGACTAAACAAAACTTTCAATTGAAATAATCTGTATAATTTTCTGTAAAGTTTTTAACTTGTAAACTTTTGGGAAGCTCGATGAGGGGAGGGGGAACGTCATCATTATTTGAAGTAACATAGATAATTTAATTGTTTTCTTTCCTTTCAAATATTTACTAAATTGAAATTTTTGTTTTCGTCATTTCAGATCCAATAAATCTCTAATAGCGCAGTTGATGAGAATCCATATTGTAACTCCAAAGGCACCTGTCACTGTGACCCTAGATCCTCATATCCGATTTGGAACTGATAACTCCCTAGGATTTTTGCTCCCGCTTAGATCTTGGAAAAAATGCACCCCCCTGTAGATTCAAAAACGCACATTTTGGTGACCAAAACTAATTTCTGTGGATCAACACCACTGGTTATGTTGTTGAAGTTACAAAAAATACAAAAGTTAGTGCTTGAAATACAAATCGTTTTTAGTAAAGCCCAAAAGACGTTCAGAACTTTAGACGGTATAGGGGGCAGTGATCCTGCTCCGGTTTGTGGTAATTTTCATTCATTTTAAGTTTGACTGGACTATTTATGCGAATTTCGCTTGGTTTTAGTATTTATTCTCTCATTTTCTCAGTGTCTGTTATCTTCACGCATGATTTGGCTATTAATTTAAAATTTTGTTTTCTAAACCTTTTTTTTTGAAACAAGTTTTTTTTAATTAATTAGAAACACAGTAGGCACAGGTGTTTGAAAATGACTATTTCAGAATTTCATCCAGCTCACTCTGGTAAGAATTTCGTTGCACTTAGTATGGAATTTTAAACATACTGATGAAGTAATTATTTTACTCTGCTCTTGTTAGAAGGGGAACCTCAGTGGTTAACTTTTTTGGCTAACTAAATTTTACCAAAAGAATTCAGGGTTGATGTTGCTTTTCTTCTGGATGAATTCGTCAGTTATGTCTCTGTTGTGCTTAAATAAATATCCAGCAAAAGTATATTTTGTATGATTCTTCATTTTCAAGACCTGTCCAGGCCTATCACTGTCATGCCACAGGTGAAACCGAAACTGCAGATTGTCATGCTTTTATTAGTTTCAAATGAGTGGACCATCTTGTTTATTTCCAATTATTTCTGTCATTTTCTATTGTTTGTATGCAGTTTGAGCAGACCTGGTCTTGTTTTGGTTGAGTTTCGACCAGGCCGAGGCTAGAAGCCCCACTTCGCGCGGTGGCGGGCGAGGTACGCGGGATGCGGTCGCGCTGCGGGGTCCGACGGCGCTGCAACCTTCCGCTCCGGGTGCACCATGGCCCTCACGCGACCGGGCACGAGATGCTCGCGCAGCAGAATCTCCCGGTCATCTCCGATCGACACCAGGCCATTGTCGAAGAGCCAGTGAAGGGTCCGGGTCAGGGCGATGCCGTTGCGCGACACGTCCGGACCGCCATCCTGCACCTCCCAGATGTGTGCGGCCTCGACCTCCGCATGCTGCTTGTCATTCAGAATCGCCAGTCCGGTCATCGCGCACTGGTTCGAGTACGCGCCGCGTACCGAGTCGCGGAACTTCGCGTCGCGAAACGCACGACGGGTCAAGCGCTCGACCCATGTACGGTCCGTGGGAACCAGATCGGTTCCATCCTCCTGCGCGAGGTCGGCGGTCACGGGCCGGCTCCGGAAGCCCTCCGTGAGGATTCGATCGAACTCCTCGTCGGGAATGGCGCGTACGGATCGTCCGAACTGGCCCTTGTTCGTGGAGCCATCCGCCTTCACGAGCGCGCTCTCGAAGTAGTGTCCCCCGGCTCGAAACGGAACCGGCCGGTCGAATGGAAGGAAGTCGGCCATCATCGCGTAGTAGTGCCCGTCGACTTGGGCATCCGGCTCGATGCTCACGAGGCGGGCCGCGGCGAAGTACGACTGCCGGCCGCCAGTGCCCTCCGACCCACCAATGCGACGCCGCGGCTCGTAGTAGAGCACCCAGTCCCCGACACCCTCTCGTGCTCGATTCAAGTACGTCGAGGGGAAGTGGTATCGGGCCTCGGGTAGGTCGTCGTACGTCGCTACGGGCGGGCTAGGATTGAAGCTTCTAAAGTAAGATTTTGGGCTCAACTCCTCCAAATCCCTCAACTGAATTAATATACGGTTGTTGTATTTCTTTTGCCTCGTGATTAACCAGCGATAATTTATTAGAGTTATCTTAAGTGATAAAAGGAGTGTCCAAAATCGAAATGCGCCTAGTTAGTATTTTAGAGAGACAAGCTAGATTCAATATTTGATGTTTATTAAATCGGAATTTCTTTCGCTTTCATTTTAATTGTATTCTTTTTTCTTCTCGAATTTCTATGTAATTGCTAATTTGTTTAAATTGCCCCTCCTCTTTTTCTCTTTTGAGAAAGACTTCAGGATGTGGAACTGGAAAACTTATATTCTATTTATTACAAAAATCTGCTTTCTTTTTTTGATGTTTACTGTCTTACGAAAACTTTTACCTGACTCTATTTTAATTAAAATGGAAAGGCAAATGGAAATGGAAATACAAAAACATTTAACATACACCAATGTAAAGCTTGCTCATTTTAAGGGACACAAAGTAAATGTTCTCAGTGAACCACCTGAAAGCAACCACTTATCCCCCCCCAAGAAAAGCTGTTAGTTTATAGATAACTGTTGATAAAAATGCCCATGGAACAGGGCTAACAATTGATATTCTCTCAATGACAGGAGAATGAACTTATTTATTTATATTTGCTAAATAAATAATGACAAAGATTGGAGGCCCAAGGCCTATTTTAAGCTAATATCTAAGAAAAAGTATGTCTTTTAAAAAACGTAAATTATAGTCGGCACCCTATCGAATATTCTAATATAAATTCCGTGAAATTCTGTATAATTTCAGAGAAATTTAATGAAACCAACGTGGGATAGAACCTTCTTTTCGACGCAAATTTTCGTCCTGGCAAAAGGTCTAATTCTTATTAGTCAGGGAAAATGCAAACGAATTGAAATGCTGTTTATGCTGGCTTATGAGAAGCCGAGTACAAACATATTAACTTATCCTTAAATTCTTGAATCATCTGAATCCATCAGAAATCCTCACACACTCACCTGCATCCGAATTCGTAGAATCAACAGCGTTTTTGGTAATATTTGCGAATTCATGCTTTTCCCCTGTTTATCTCCATTGAATTTTGTTTCCAGGGAGACCAACTTAAAATGCCGTCAATGTCTTCCCGAAACAGCTGCTTTGGGACAAGATCTTGAAAAAATTGGAAGATTCAATGGAGAAATCATATGTGAACTGCCGAACAACAACCTCAATCGATTTGAAGGAACCCTCAAGTGGAATAATAAGGAGTAAGTAAAAAACAAAATGTTAAAAGAGGTTGTTTATAATGAACCCTAAGAAATTTAATGTGAGCTTTTGCGAGGTCTCAGAGGTCCCGCACTCTTCCTGCGCACGCAATCACAGCAAAATTAAGCCTTCTACTTTTTTTCTTTAGAAAACTAATTTCAAGTAAAGTGACGCGTGTAGCAACCTCTTGACCCCCTTGCTCAAGTATATTTTCCGATTGCTTATTATAACGCAGGGGCAAGATTTGGGAATAAATGTAAAATCTAAGGGGAAAGTTGTATGTATACTACCGTACACCAACATCGACCGATATGAAGGGACCCTCAAGTGGAATAATAAAGATTAAGTAAAAAATTAGGAAATTTTTAAGAAAGGAAAAATAAATTTTGGTGAGGGTCCAATGGTATCCTCTCCCCTGTGGACACGATTGCTATAAAATTAGACCCGCTACTTTTTTATTTTTACTGTAACAAGTTGCACAAACAAAATTGGTACACAACGAGTTGCTTGAGCAAAATCAGTTTCACGAGGAGAAATATCAATGCACTAGTTTCGCGAAGAGAAAAATCAATAGGCAATAAGTTTCACAAAAAAAATCAGCGTGCAATAAGTTCCATAATTAGAATCAGCTTCGTGATGAGAAAAATAAATGTACAAGTTTCACTAAGAAAAAAATCAACATGCAACAAGCTTCATGAACAAATATCAGCACCTAACAAGTTCCATGCACAAAATCAGTTCCACTAACATAATCAGTTTCACGAAGAGAAAAACCAATGGACAAGTATCACGATAAGAAAAATCAACACGCAACAAGTTTTGCGAATAACGATAAGTACGCAACAAGTTTGAATAAAAACAATGGTCATTTATAGTTTATAGATTTATTGACGGAGAAAAGGTTGAAAAACGCTTAGGTGTCATAATGTGCAACAAAGGGGTGTCATTTGCCAGCTATAGATCACCACAGAGGCAGCCGCATACAAAATCTTGGAATCAATGGAACTTGGAGTGGAATTGTCAGGATAGAAACTGTTGTATGAGAGGGAAGAGGTGGTAAATCTGAAACTGACGCAACCGAAACTAGATTCGGAGTTGAGATCGGAGGAGGAATAGTGGGAATTGGAATCGATTGAAACGGGGTGGAAGCCTGTAAAATCGAAGGTGGAACCGTTGTAACCTGAGACGTAAGTGGGAAAGTGGAATTTTATCAAACAGAAATATCTAAAGATTTCTTAGGAGTAGCGAGGGGTGCCAAGGGGGCAGTAATACTGTACGGTGGCGCATTTATTTCTAAAGGTGCAGGTAGTCCTACAAAATAAATGGTTGGCATAGATTTTTATTTTATTTGGTTTGGAACGGGTAAGTGACTTGAAGCTGTAAAGTCAGCAAGAGTCGACCCAGTTAGACTGAGAACTGGGGGAAATCTGGGGAAGGTAAGCAGGAAGGGTGTGTGAAAGCACATGATGGCTGGCCAACAACCCTATTGCACAACCTGGCTAAAGGGATTTTAGCGCCGCCAGTTTAGACTATTGAGTCTACTGCCGCATTCTTTACCTGTTCTTTTCTTTAAGTACACTAACAATCTACCTAAGAGCTATTTGTGAAAACAAGAGATTTAAAACAACTTGTAATACGCAAAACAATGCTATTTTTTTGCAAAAAGATAGAAGCAAACACAGAGAAGATTAAAATGAAAAAAAAAGAAACAGGAAATGGGGTAAACAGGAAGCTGATGGAAGCTGGAGGTCACATTCTTGGCCCACACTCTACCAGCTAAAGACTTCTTCCTATTCGATATATCCTCTATCTAAGAACAGCCAGTCACTATTGATCAGTAGATCGACTAAATTATTCCCCTTCTAAAAAAAACCTGAAAACCGTTTCTGTTGTAGAATCAGAGCTCTTGCTACAGTAATAACTAAAGAATCTCAAATTTATTACCCAAATAATAAAGACGTAACATCATTCTGCAAAAGGAAGAAAAGATGTCCACAAGACCCAAAAGTTTGCTAAGTTAACAGAACCGTAAGACGCGCAGCTGAACATGTTTAGTCTAATCGTTGTGTTCTTGTGTTCTGAGTTGACAGAGACGTAAGACGTACAACTGAATCCATTTATTCTAATCTTTGTGCTCTTGTGCTCTGACAGAGACGCATGAAGCACAACTGAATCTCATTTGTCTAGTCTTTGTGCTCTTGTGTTCTAAGCTGACTGAGAATCTGTTTGCGATTCTTGAGTGAAGGTGATAAGTCAGTGGGGGGGGGAAGGAGAGACTTAGCCACGGAAAAAGTATCTCTGACCACTTGTGGGGCATCAAGCATCAATATAGGTCTTCGTCTGTGTTTTTGTTCAATTCAAAACGTCATTCAGCCCGACAAAGAATATTAATTCTGCTCGAATTCTAAAAGTTTCGTGATATACCGTCCAGATCAGTATGAAGGGGACAGCTGTCACCCAAATATCAAGCACATAGTTTGGATGCTTAGACTATGATATATCCCCCGCATTGTAATATTCGTGTTACCTACCGCAGGAGTATATGCTTAGCCCAGGAGTAATATTTTCCTCCCCACTCCTGGAAAACTTTCGACATGGCAAGCTGAAAAATCGTATTTAGAATCGGAGTCAAGCTGGGTAAATTTGAAGGATTTGGGTTTTTTTCAATTTGATGTCACAGGCTGCATAAGCATCAGTTTGCTATATTTGACGTGCATCATCCATGTTACAAGAATCAAGGTGAAGTGCTTATATGGACTCATAGTTAATGTTTGCAAATGTGCTAACATATATGTACAAACCTGTTTGTTGACCTAAACGTAATTCTTTAATGTAGAAGGGCAGGAACTTTTTCTTTTTTTAGCAGTTATGTGAATTATTTTAGTGAGGATAGCATCAAAACTTTTATATAATGAACCTAGTTGAACTTGGCCTTCTGTGCGTAAAACGTCGAATTTTCATTATTTTTCGTTAGAAAAAAGATCACAGATGTGTGTTGGTTTTTTTTCCTAGGGGTGATCTGTCTTGACCCAATGGTCCTAGAATATCGTAAGAGGACTCATTCAAACAGAAATTAAAAATTCTAGTGCCCTTTTTAAATGACTTGAAAAGCGCGATTTTTGTCGACTTTTCCCTTTTTTGGGGTAGAGGATAAACCCGAGATGCTCCATCCTGTGTGTGAAGCCTTCTTCTTTGGATCCAAAATTTTATTTCCCTGTGGCTACAGGAGCCCGCCATTGGAGATCCAAGTAAAAAAATTTATGCCTGGGAGGTTTTATTGTTGAATTTATTTTTCCTGGGATGCTTCGTATGGAAAGGATGGTCGTAGAAATTTTGGATAGGAGAAAAAGCGGGAATAAAAATATTAGTTCCCTCGGGAACATGTCCGACAAAGGACCAGAAAAAAAAACAAGAACTTTTTCCCAGTCTATTTCTTACGACAGGGAAGGTTATAAAATTTTAGAGGAGCTCCTTCGGTTTAAATTGAAAGCTCAAGTGCCCTTATTAAGCGCCAATGGTAATTGGAAGGAAACCAACCTAAGTTCCCAGCTATTTTCCGATCCTTTCGTGACCCCCATGATATTTGTTCGAAATTATGAGATAGCAATGTTATTCAAAGACGTGTTTATTCAATTTTATTCAAAAATCCGACAAAAATGCTTTGGAGTTGATCCTCCCACGTAAACCCAGGGGCAAAGGCCCTTTATCATTTGAAGCAGCCATTGTTCAAAGACAGGTTTTGGTAGAAAAAGTGGCAATATTTGGTCTTGGTTGTCCGGTTAGCTAGGAGCTCTTAAGGATCTTCACTAGGCCAAGATTCGCAGAGTTTCCCAGATAGACTCGGGAAAAGACACGCGTAAATGGGTAAATAAGTCGAAAGACGCTATGTGCATCCGAAATTTCAAATTATTTGCAATATATTGGGAATAGCTTGAGGGATCGGGTTGAAACTTTCGGGGGGTATTGGGGGAGGTTAAGCTACAATCGTCTTCAGCGATGAGGGGTTTGCAAATTTCACTAATTGCAATGAGGAGTTTTCAACTTTTTGTGAGTTGGTGTGCCTATTTTTTTAATTTTAGATCCTTACAGATTAACAACTTCAGCGTTTAATCCAAGCAAGGAAACGAAACCAAAGTTTTGCGAAAGCAGAACTTTATTAGCGCGTTATACATTAAAACACCGGTTTACGTATCAGTTAATGTGTTAACGCACTAAGATGTTTTGTATCTTAATCCTTGGGCGGTTAAGCAACAAAGCAGTGAAAATTTATGTATGACGGGTGGACAAACCAAAATATTTCAAAAAAATGTATGAAATATTTCAAAAATGTATGAATGTATGAAAATAACGCACGGACAAGATATTAAAAGTCCACGTATATTGATAATTGATAAAATTGTGAAAGGTAATCGATCAAGCTATAGCAAGTCTCTTTGAAGTTTAGCCTGAACAGGAACGTTCTTGCAGCAGTAGCAGTTGATCCCCCTCACCTGCTTCATGAGTCGCCGGGGATTGCTTCACTCAAACAGAAAAACTGAAACTATTGTCTGTTTACTGCAATTATTTGAAGTTATTACTTATTACCCATTAACATAAAGGAAACACATGCAATCTAATATCCCAAAAACGGGGGACCCGATTGACATTTTGTTGTCCTCTGAAAGAAGTGTCGAGAAAAATGGAATTAAACCATTGCCTATATACCTTATCTGTGAGTTTCAATGAAGAAGTTGATGGTTTTTCTTATTGTCTGTTATTGAAGTTTTCTTGTTTTTCTTTTTTATCAATCCCTGAAAAGTGGTCACGGAAAAATTGAGAGTTGTCAAATCTTTAGGGGGCATGGCTCCCACATTCGGGCTCGACTGTGGTGTTGTCGATATAACGCTTGCGGCTGCTAGCACTGGGTGTTTTGAAACCGGCGGGCTCACCTTAACGAGCGTTAAGGACCCCCGAGAAAGATTCACTTCAGGCAGTTACAGTCTTCAGTTGCAGCGAACCGAGTGACCAAAAGCATTACAGTGGTGGCAGCGGTACTGAGTCTCAAAAAAAGAACATCCAAGGGCTAGGTCTCTTCGAAACTTTTGTTTTAACATAGTGGGGAACGCTATGATGACACTTTTTTTCATCTACATTATTTTAATAGTATTCAATTTAACCAGAGAAACCCCCTCCGCCAAAATTTTACTCTCTTTGAGCAAAATTTAGACCAAATAACTAAACCAATTGTAAACTGGATGCCACAAACCACTGTTAGTCTCCTCTGTATATCTGGCGGTTTCACAAGGGTAATACATGTCCCATCCAATGAGCGTTAAAGGAAAAACAGTTAATCAATCGAAGATTCTTCATGAAAATAGAAACTCATGGACTAACAAATTTACATGCTCTAAAAAAAATTGCATGCTCTAAAAAATGCCAAGAAGTTCGCTGTCCCAATGAGAACGTGTAGATCTGGAACCGAAAAATCTGGATGGTACAGTAACAAGAGCCTAAAATCCGCTTGTTAGTCTTCGAAATTTTGGTTACGTCTGTGGAATGATTGTGATAAACCTAGAAACGGAGTTGTAAACACTTTACGCTTACTTACTAAGCGGTACTTTCAGAAGGAGATCAAAGCTCACCGGGTTGGCTAAAGTGTTGTAATTGTGGAATCGATCGCGAATGACCCTAATAAGTTATGGAAAACTCGTTTGGCAAATAATAAAACTCGGGAAAGCAAAATTAATCAGAAAATGATCAAAATGGTATTCTTACAAAAATCAGATAATACGAAATATCATATTTTTCCTGAGAAATTTATTTGACTGAATTGCTCTCCTTATGAATATTTTTATATATTTGCCCTATTATATAGTGATTCAGTTACTATTCCAGTGAGTGAGGAAGCTGGATTCCTGAGGCCTCAATTTTTTTTTTTGCTCAAGTTCGATAGCTTCCCATGAGAGGATGGTCAATCAGTATGAGAGGAGTTGTACTTGAGAGGACGGATTTATCTTCTGACTTCCTTTCATTAAAAGGCGTGCCCACAGACTAATTGTGTTATATGGGTTCTGAGGGGGCAGCGGTTTTATTCATAGTAGCCTACAGGGTGACGCGAATTTAATTAAATAAGATACCAGTCTTTAAATCACGCAGTAAAACAAGAATTAGTAAATAACACTCACACAAGAAACAAAATTATTTCTAAATTGTAAATGAACGTATGCCCCACCCTTTGCCGACTGATACAGTAAGCTCCAATATTGGCAATTATAGAGTTGGTCTGGAAACTATTGAGAGCAGCGTATCTATTACGAGAGAGAAATTTGAAAGTATGGCTTACCTTCAAGTACTTTCCCCTGAAGCGAATGGCCATTCTTTTTTATAAGCACAAGCTCACAAGCCGGACGAATGTCACGCCATGGAGTTGTTAGAAATTTGATACGCTAAAAAAGACAAACAAAGTGAAATTTTAGAGGAAAAGTCTTGGGAAAAAATGATTTGCTGATTATACAACATAATAGAAGTGATTGATTATATATACAAGAGACTCAAAAGTTAAGTTAGTCAAGTTCATAACTTATGCGAATGGGCCACCTACACTTAAAAGGAAACAACTTTTTCAGCAGTCAGAAAAATTCTATTCAACTCAAATCCAAAATAAAAGAGAGCCAACTCAACTCAAAATTGTTTTTCTATTTAAATTCTTTAACAGGTGACAAAACTTAGTTAAAACCTAGCCTTAAAAGCGTAGGAAAAAAAAGAATTGGTTTGACGAAAAAAGCAAAACTTTGCTTATATTTAGAAAGAAAAATGTTGCAAGAAGTGAGGGACTGCTTGGATAGGAACCCACTTTTTCAACTTGAATATATTAGCTATAGAGAGTGTCATATTTTTTCTTTTCTTATTTTACTTGTTTAATACCTAGCTGTAGAACTGATAGAGAATATATTTTGTGGACTAATCATCTTACCATTAAAAACTAGCTTTTTATAGTTAGTAAAGAACAATATCGTAACAAGAGAAATACTACTATATAGACCAGTATATAAATTTACGTGAATAAAACGTGAATAAATTCATAGTTTCATATAGATTCATAAATATTTTTCCCTATCTGAAATTTGGCTTATTTAATTTTTATATAGCACGACTCATTTGGGTATCTTATCGCCTTAATTTTAATTTTTCATTTTGTTTCCCTTATGTTGTAAACACTATATACCACTAATATACTTTATTTTACTTTTCTGCAGATATTCTCCAATACGGCTCCGGTGGAATCAAGTGTCTAAGCACCAAAGTTCCACATCATGGGCGTTGAGCAATATTTATATTGGTACGGGGTGCGTCGGTGGGTGCACAAACAGCGGTAGATGTGTTGAACAAATGTGTCTTTGTGACGAGGGCTGGGAGGGTGAAGACTGCAGTCATCCTTCTGAACTTCAGCCAGGGTATATATGGGATGATCTGTCAGATGATGAAATTAGTAAACATAGGAAGTTCACCGCTCAAGCCCACGCCGCCTAGGCCCACCACGGCCACCGAGCTGCCGGGCGCCATGGCCGCGGTGTTGAAGACGGCACCGACCCCGGTGATCACGCCGCAGCCGAAGAGAGCGGCTTGCTCGAAGGGAACTTCCGGGTCGATCTTGACCAAGGCGTCCTGGGAGACCACGGCGTATTCGGCGAAGGCGGCCACGCCGGAGTGATGGTGGATCCGCTCGGCGCCGCGATGCAGGCGCGTGGTGCCGTCCATCAACGTGCCGGCACCATTGGCCTTGGTGGCGGGCTCGCAGAGCGCCGGGCGCCCCTGGGCGCAGAAGCCGCAGTGGCCACAGCTCGAGACGTAGACCGGCACCACATGGTCGCCCGGCGCGAAGCCGGTCACCGCGGCTCCGGTCTCGACCACGACGCCGGCCGCCTCGTGGCCGATCACCATGGGCACCGGCTTCGGCCGCTCGCCGTTGATGGCGACCAGATCGGAGTGGCAGAGGCCCGCGGCCTTGATCTGAACCAGCGCCTCGTTCGGGCCGGGCGGGTCCAGCTCGATCTCCTCGATGGACAGCGGCCGGCTCTCGGCATAGGGCCGCGGCCGACCAACCTCGCGCAGCACTGCCGCTCTGATCCGCACGAACGAAGCTCCCTAGGACGCCATGCGCAGGGACAGTGCGGCGTCCATGGCGGCCTCCAGGATGTCGAGGCCCTCGTCAACCAGCTCGAAGGAGATGGACAAAGGCGCCAGGACGCGGATCACGTTGCGCTGCGGACCGGCGCCCACCAGGATCAGGCCGCGCTTGATGGCCTCGGCCATGATCGCCGCGGTCAGCTCACCGTCCGGCTCCTTGGTCGCGCGGTCGCGCACGATCTCGATGCGCGCCCCGACGTGAACGAGCCGGTCCTGGTCGAAGTCGACCGAGCCGGTGGTCTCGATCTCCCGGGGCAGTGTGCCGTTTAAAACAAATTAATAAAGCGCTGGCTTTTCTAAGTCAAAATATTTCAGCTTGGTTTTTAAGACTCTACCTCTTGGGGACACTCAGCAATGAAGTCTTTCCCTTGCAACACACTGAGAGTGTTACTTTTCTTAATACAGTCCCTCACTTTAATTCTACAAAGAGTGTAACTTGGGCCGATCAATATGTCGATAAACCGAGCCTCAAGCCAACATATAGCTTATAATTTCCCCCTCCCTCTTTTTTCCTTTTGCTCCTTGACTGACGACTTTAGGTAACAGTAAACTGTCTTATGTTGAATGAGAAGCTGAGAATTTCTGGGATCAGGTACTAAAGGTTATAAGCGCAAATCCTTATAAAATCCTCTTGTTTTTCAAGCTAATCAAAATACAGACTTTAGAATCCGACCAAAATTCCTTAATTGCCCATGGCATACATACTATGGGAATTCTAGGACGTGTGAAAACCGGACGGAGTTTAATAAGCTTTAATTCAGAAACCAAAGGTCCCAGGGTATCAGAGCTCTAAAGACCTCAGACTAGTAAACACTTTTCTTAAAATCACTACATCTATAGTTTTCACCTAACCCTGTAATTTTAATAATAGAAAATTTAAAAACTTTTAATTTCCATCTTAAGTGACAGTTTTACATAAATAATGAACTGAGAAATTTACGATTAGCCCAAATTCTACTAAAATTCTTGGAGAGTTTAAACTAATTTATCCGTTCTTTCATCGGTGAACGTCTTAACCCAGCCGTTTACTATGGAAGGAAGACTTCGATCAAGAGAGAAATAATAGATTGAATGAGGAAGGATTGAGACTTAAATTGGGCAGATAATATTTTTTGGATAACAGAAAACTAAAATTCCTACGCTTTGTAAAACAGCCTAATAACTTCTTATGTAAACAATAATAATCTAAAGCAACCAAATTATTCTAAAATGTCTAAGACTTTGCATTAGGTGCTGCACGATTTTAGTTAAATATATTTGTCCAGATTAAAGAATTTCAAAATGGACAGATTATTTACTACAGCTAATATTGCTGTGCCACTGGATTTCTTCGAAAACTTTGAACGAGTAATGAATTTGACCTTTCAGCGCTGCGTCTACTGCCTCCCAGATACTTACTAAGAATACTAGGCATGTCTCCTTGAAGCAAGAATAGTTGCGGCACAGGTATAGTCAAAACAACAGAATCAAATACTCCTTCACTTCCATCTATCGCCTTGACCATCCAACTGCCTTCTTTTTTTACAATGGAATCCAGTTGCATTTGGTAGGAAGAACAACACTGAGACTCCTTTATGTAATACTTCACTATTGAACTTACCTAAAATAGAAGTGACGATGAAACATTTTTTTTGTAATGATGAATTGGCAACGAGAAAATTATGATGAAGGCTTTGTTTTCAAAACGTGGTGAGGCGTGGGACATCATTGAACTATGAATGACAGATTAGAAATAAGTGGTGACGAGACTAATGGACCCGCCGAACCCCTAGGTACTGCTTTTAGCACAGGACTGCAGCAATTATACTGCTTAAGAAAGTGTATAACACACATATACGTAAAGATCCATTTTGGAGAAACAACATTTCTCGGGAGGGAGGGGGGTAAAACGGGCTAAATAAAGATTTAAAGGACTATAATGGAAAAGCTTTTTTTTGGGTCTTTAGTTCTCAAAAAAAGGGAGAAAAACTGACTGCCCCACTAACAATACTCCTGCAACAATATGCTTATAGCTCCGATTGGGGCGACTTCAAGGTCTAAGTTCTCCTTTATTTATCGATGAACAAAAACTGTAAAGTAGTAATGATAATATGATTAATAAATAGAAATAAAACCGAAGAATGCGTATATTCATATAATGAGTTCGGACTTATTATTTGTTTTTTATGGTAATTTGAGGCGTCAGAAAGGGTACTACAGAGTATTTGAATTTTTTTAGTTTATTTTATGAACTGCAGCAGCAGATGTGTGAGGAAAGTTCTGTGCATTGATTTGCATTATAGACATTGGTTATCAAGTTAAATCATGCTTATAACTAGTCTTGAAGAAATGTCTATTCCTCGCATGTCACTAAAATACAGAGGCACTTTTACAGGGAGCACAAGAGGAGCACTTTCCCTGGCGTAGAAACTTTAGGGGTTCAAAATTTCAAATAAATAATAATACGGTTGTAATCCTTTTGCAACTTTTGAATTTTATAACAAAATAGATGGCGCTGCTGGCAGCAAGTAAAATCAAGGATTATTCAAAATTTGATTTTTTTATACCTTCATCCCCATTCCTTGAAAATATAAGTTGCAAGATCTAATTCAATTGATTTTAACTTTATTAAAATTCATTGTGCAATACTTAGATAAAGGGGTCTTGGCAAACATAAGAGTTGCCTATCAAATGTTACTAGCGATTGCAGTGTTGGTGGCCAGTAATGAGCAGTTCTTGGAGATAGAACTAAGGTATTCTATTTGTACCTTTTAATCAGGAAAAGGACTGAAGAATTTGGCCATAGTTGCAAGTAGCTAAAAATTGTGGAAACTAAGGATTTAAGAAAATTTAGAATTTCTTGGGAAGCTGTGAAGAGGGGGATTTAAATAGATCAGGATGGCGGTAGAGCTTGTTTAGGGCTCAGGTGGCTTGGTGCTGCAGTGGGTTGTTTGTAGTAAACAAGTACTTCACGATAACTCTAACTACAAGTAAGGAGTGACTCGTGGAAACGGAAACCAGAACTATAAGAAACAGGAGTTGCGATAACGGTATATGCATCGAAGGATTTATTATGTCAATTGTGATATAAAGATTATGACTAGGAAAAGAAGCAATACAGTATGTATTTGAGATTTCATTTCACAAAAGAGTAAAGTCTGAAACTAATTTTAGCTGTATCAATTAGTGATACTCGGAGACGGGCCTTAGTTTATTTAATCTATGGTAGTCTTTAAACTTAACAAATACTAATGCCTCTCACTGTTTCCTCTCACTTAAGTGGTATGTGGAAAGACACGAAGAAACATCAATGAAGACAAAAAACAAAACAAAAATGAATGTCAAAAGTGATATTGAAGCAGAAAATGAGCAGAAAATATCCTTAACGAGAGGGAACATCTCCTCAGAGGGATCTGAAGTGAATTAAAATTATTCTGTCTATAGTTGATATTAGTTTTTCCTGGTCGTTGTTTTCACTGAGGCCAAAATAATTCCAATGATTAAAAGAACATGAAAATTGGAACTTGGAATGTTACGACGTTTTAAAATGACAATCGCATCAACATTTTGACTGTTGAATTCAAATCAATAAGCTGGACTTATTAGGAGTTTCAGAAACTCATATCCCAGGGGGAGGAAGCATGAAATTAGGTGACATAGAATTTGTTTACTCAGGAAGGAAGGATGGGGTACATAGACAGGGAGTAGGGCTTTTATTATTTGAGAGAAATACCCAAAAAATCCGAAGCCATTTTTTATAACCTCTCCTTAATTTTTCTATCGGATTATGATAGAAAAAAATTCTAACCATTTCTACTAAAAACAAAATGAAACTATAAAAACAGGTAAAAAATATAATAAAATTGATCCAAGTAATATTTTTTTAATTTTCTTAAATTTGTTTATAAAATTATTAAAAATTATTTACCTATTAAAAAAAAGAACTTTTATCAGCTTTTAACAACCATGTCCCTC
>JAAAKM020073195.1:194447211-194459358 GCA_010016025.2 Alatinidae sp. Z8VKAUB7J3 | reverse complement strand
TGATCGCGGTTAACGGCATGGCTGCCACCTCCCAGCCGCTGGCCACGCAGGTAGCCCTGGACGTTCTCAAATCCGGCGGTAACGCCATTGACGCGGCTATTGCGGCCAATGCCATGTTGGGCCTGGTTGAGCCCACCGGTAACGGGATTGGCGGCGATATCTTCGCCATCGTCTGGGATGCCGAGAGCCAACAACTTTACGGTTTGAACGGTTCGGGCCGTTCCCCGAAGAGCCTGTCGCTGGAGTGGTTTATTGAAAAGGAATACGACAGCATTCCCTCCCATGGCCCGCTGCACACACACATACTTATTAGCAAATTACACGTTCATTAGGCATTCCTTAATTTTATTTTTAGTGTTGATAGGGGAAAAGAAACATCAAATACTTTGAACATTTTTTATGCCTGGCAAGAAAGGTATTAAAGCCTACAAGCAGGGGAGCTTCGGACCTTTGCTCCTCATCTATTTTTATCGAGTGTGACTTTTCATTATTGTCCCAAAGTAATGATAGTATAATTTATATAATATAACATAATAAAATTTATTTAATATAATAATAATAACTATATTAAGATATATTATAAAGGCTATTTCATCGGTGCATTAAGGATGACAATAAAAGCGAGCTTTAACTGATTTTTATGGATTTTAACCCATTCTTGCATATATTTACTATTTCTTTATTGTAAAGTAGGAATTAAAAGAAATATTGGTAAAGGATAAAGATGAAACACGTTAAGTTACTTAAATTGATAAAATCAGTTTAAATGGACTGTCCCCACTGTCTAATAAATCCCCACTGTCTAATTATTATCACTTTAGGCTTTCATTTCCACATTTATTTGCTTCCATTTCATATCAATTTTCGTTTGTTTATTAGTAATACCTTACCTAATCAAGGTACCTAAGTAATACCTTACCTAATCAAATATTCCCAAAATCCTTTTAGAAAGGATCGTAGCTATACAATTACTGTCCATTTGAACTTTTCCTCTGTATTCATTCGCTTTCATTTCATGTTCGTTTTCACTGATTTATTAGTAATAGGATACTAGTGAACCTATTCAAGGATACGTAAATATTCACAAAAAAACTTTTTAGACATAATTCCAGCTATCTACTTAATATCAGTTTAGGAGTTCATTTCTGTATTCATTCGCTTTCGTTTCAATGCGGATCCGGGCGCCGATCGGGGCGCCCGGTCCGAAGGGTTCGGCATCCGCGAGCGAAAGCCGCCCGCCATGCTGCTCGACGATCCGCTTGACGATGGCGAGCCCCAGCCCGGTGCCTTTCTTGCGGGTCGTGACATAGGGTTCGGTCAGCTTGCGGCGTTCAAGCTGCGGCAGGCCGACGCCGTTATCCTCGATATCGACAACCAGCGTCTGGCCGCCGGTCGCAAAGCGGGCGCGCACCATGCCGGGCGGGCCGTCTTCGCCGTCGCGCTCCTTGCGCGATTCAATCGCCTCGGCGGCGTTCTTGAACAGGTTCGTGAACACCTGGCCCAGCAAGCCGCGATCGACCCGCGCCTGGCATTCGGGCGGCACCGCGCTCAGATCGAAGGCGACATCCGGATGCGCGGCCGCCTGAAGCTGCGCCGCGTCGCGGCACAGCAACGCGATATCCTCGTTGCGCAATTCGGGTTCCGGCATCCGGGCGAAATCCGAGAATTCCTCGACCATGCGCCGGATCGCCTCGACCTGGCGTATGATGGTGTCGGTGCATTGCGCAAAGGCCGGGTCTTCGATCCCCTTGCCGAACTTGCGCCGCAGCCGCTCGGTCGACAACTGGATGCGCGTCAGCGGATTGCGGATTTCATGCGCGACCCGGCGCGCCACGTCGCCCCAGGCCGCCGAGCGCTGGGCCGAGACAAGCTCGGTCATGTCGTCGAAGGTGCCCACGAAACCCTCGTCGCGGAAACCGTCGCTCAGCCGCGCCATGCGGATCAGGAATTCCTGCTGCTCGCCGTTGCGCGTCAGCGTCGCGCGCCCCTCTGCGGTGAGACGACCGGAAAGCTGCGCGCCGACCGGTTCGAATTCCGGCGCGCTCTAGCTCTTCCTCTAGCACCCAACGTGGATGTACCTTAGTTTGGATGATAGTATACAAATCATCCAATCATCCGAAATTACGAGAACTACACAAAGCTTGTTTTGATTTTGGATTTCATAAAAAGTTGATGATGAGGAATAAGCTAAACTACAAATAGCATAAAATGATTACATATAACTAGCACATTTATCAGTAGAAGAAATGATTAACTGCTTTCTTACCCTACTCAGGCGGGAAACAGCCAGTCCGACACAAGCCTTATATTCATCTGGGTTCTTCTTTACAAGAGCTTCAATAAGGCTCGTACTTGCAGTTACAACGCCTAAATGTTGATCATTCAGTAAGTGAACAATCCTTGAGGTCCATTCCCCATTGGGTATTATCTCTGGGGATGTGCGAAGGAGCCTCAGGAGACAAAGGGCTGCTGACTGTTTTACCGAGTCAATGGTGTCCCTGAATTGCATATAAAAACATACTTTATTATGTAAGCTAAACACAGATACAATTTAGTAGAAACTATCTTATCCAGAAAATATCACTAAAATCCAGGAAAAATTCCGGACTACAATTTATTTAGTTAACCAAGGATTTTCTAAAGGGAAAGCATGAAAATGTGCAGTTTGTGATCCAAATAGCTTAGATTTGAATCTCTAAAATAAAACGCACGTTATGAATGTATTCCCTTTCGGACCGACTTCAAGGTAAGTAAAGAAAAAAATATGATAATTTAGACATCGATATTTCCAAAAACCCTAAGAAATTAAAATCGAAACTACAAATTAATAGTTTTGTTAACAAATTTCTACGAGCTAAAAACTATCATCTATCAAACAAACGCAACTTAGAAGCAGTAGGGAAATTTTCTCAAGACAGCATCGCCAAGACGTGGATGCCCGCAACAAGTGCGGGCATGACGGTAGCGTTTGGATGCAAACGACTGTGTTGATGACGGCGGAGTTAGAACGGGCGTTCGTGTCGCCGCGCTCCCCAGCGTAACCGCGTCAAAGGTACTCGACCTTGATGATCTCGTAGGAGCGCCCGCCGTTCGGCGTGTTCACCTCCACCGAGTCGCCAAGCTGGCGGCCGATGATGGCGCGCGCGATGGGGGAGGTGACCGAGACCCGGCCGTCCTTGATGTCGGACTCGTGGGCGCCGACGATCTGATACGTCGACTCGTCCTCGGTTTCCTCGTCGACCAGCGACACGGTGGCGCCAAATCGCACAACGTCGCCCGAGAGCTTGCGCGGGTCGATCACCTCGGCATGGCTGACCACGCTCTCAAGCTCGGCGACCCGGCCCTCGATGAAGCTCTGCCGCTCGCGCGCCGCGTGGTACTCGGCATTTTCCGAGAGGTCGCCATGCTCGCGCGCTTCCGCGATGGCCGTGATGACGGCCGGACGTTCGATTTCCTTCAACGTGCGCAGTTCTTCCACCAATTGCTGGTAGCCGCGCTCGGTCATTGGGATTCGTTCCATGCCAAATGGCCCTGTCTTCACACAATTGAAGATCGCAACCGCCGGCAGGTGCACCGGCGACGCACGATCCGCTCGTTCCCTATGGGCAAGAGAGGCAGCCCAGACAACATGCCGGCGCCGTCCACATCCCAGCGGCGTCGTTGAAAACAACTCGGTCTCAGTGGGTGCGATCCGGCGTGCCGGCCGACGAAAAAGCGATCATGCTTAGATCGTTATCGCCGATCCCTCAAAATATGATTGCAGCGGCGCGACTTCAAGGGCTCCTTCGGCCAACGCCCCAGCGCCGGCGGTGGCCGCTGTACGCTGGGTGGCGCAGGATCCGCTGTATAACCCACACTCACCACGCTGGTAGTGCCGTCAGCACCCGGCCGGGGAATTTCCGCAAAACTCAGACGATGTGCGTTCTGCGGGTCTGCCGCAGCGCCGGCCAGGTCTCGAATAGGGGCTGCGGGTACACCTGCCTCAGCAAGCGCCGCCAGCCAGTGTTCGGTGGTCTGGGCAGCAAAGATAGGCTCCAGAATCCGGTTGAACTCTGCCGTGGCCTTGATGCGCATGGTTGGTTCGTTGTGGGTGCTGTATAGCGCTTCCTGACCAACCAGTTTCATTAGTGACTGCACCTGGGCTTCGCGTAGCGCAATAACCTGTACATGACCGTCGCTGGTGGCGAACACGTTGGCTGTGGGTTGTTTGGTGGGCGAACGGTTGCCCATCAGCTCAGGCTCGTTACCCGTCACAAAGTACCCGGTCATCTGGGCCGCGAGCATCATGAGGACCGTCTCAAGCAAGGAGACGTCTATGCGCTGACCTTCGCCGGTAATTTGTCGGCGCATCAGTGCCGCAGAGATGGAAAAGGCGGCGTTCAAAGCGGTGCTCATATCCACCGCAAAGTAGCCGGTACGCACGGGCCCGGTTTCCTCGTGACCCGACACGCTGATCATGCCGGAGGCGGCTTGGATGGCACCGTCGAAAGCGGGCAGGTGAGATTTGGGTCCCTCCTGTCCGTAGCCTGAAATGGATGCATAAATCAGGTCGGGCTTGATCGCCAGCATAGCCTCATAGCCGAAACCCAATCGTTCCATAGTCCCGGGTTTAAAGTTCTCGACCAGACAGTCGGCGCTGGCGACCAGCTTCTTAATCACTTCACCGGCCTGGGAGCGTCATCAGTGATTTGGAACTTGCGGCCCAACCCGGCAACCAAACCGATTTCGAAAACGAAGGGTTTCGCATCCTCGGCGATACCGCCAACGGCGGACTGGAATCACGCATCCCACCAACCGCCTTTGAGCGGGAAGACCTTTCCCCGGACTTCCACCTCACCGACCTAGCCTTCTCTCCGGATGGGAGCCGCGTGGCCGTGGCGCGCAACATCTTGCCGGCAGGTGCCAATGCCTCTGTTTTCGACTTGGAAGGCAACCGACTGGCCTCTGTGGATGCGTATGATATTCGTGCCCTGGCCCTCTCGCCTGACAACCAACGATTGGCCATCAGTGGCCGTCATCCTACGGAGGGAGACTACCTCACCGTTTACGAGTTGGGTGAGTCCGGTCCCGTCTCTGTCTTCGAACGTGCCGAGGGTGCGCACCAACTCCGCTATTCCCCGGACGGGGCCAAGCTGCTTCTCACGGGCGGCGCTACCTCAAGCGCGCGTATCCTGGACGCACAGACCGGCGAACGGATCGAATTCATCGGCACCACCTTTTCCCGTGCGGCTGAGTTCATCGGCGACGGCTCGGAGATCCTGATAGGCGGGCCAAACAATCGCCAACCCATTCAGATCATCCCCTCGGAACGCGCGCTCGCCGCCAACGGCTTTGAGGTCTGGGGAGACAACTACTCTCTTGAGAACCTCACCCGCCAAGATGCCTTTTCGCTACTACGCCCCCAGGATGGCACGTTCTTCGATTTGGGCTTCTCCATTCATGGCGCCGGTGACGTAAACGGCGACGGGTGGGAGGATTTCGTGGTTGGGGCCGACTTCGCAAATGCTCCGGACGGCAACGGGAATACCCTCATCAACGCCGGACTCGCGCCGTATATATTGTTGAAAGGAATGCTCATCGTGGTGATAAACATTAACAATTTTTACCCTATTTTAACTTATACGCACCCTTCTTCTAATAAGCACCTCCAAATCCCGAAATCTTGATAAAAGCTTTCTCTTCTAGGTGCCCACAAATGTTTTACGTCATAAATTTAAAATGCCTACTCTAATAAATGCCCCTCCCTCCTCTGGTGTAATAAATTTCAAGTGATAAAAGAAATAAACTGTTTTTCTTGTGATAGAGCAAACGTTTATCTTGTATTTCTGGAATAACAATTTTCCAACAGCTCCCTCTGATCAGCGTCCTCTAAAAGTCATAAAATTCCAAATAAGCGCCGGGCGCTTATCAGAGGAAACACGGAGAAAATATGGAAGAGCCTCGGCTTGAATACTAAAGAAATAAGGTTAATTTGAAACCTCCGGACCCTTTAACTGTTGAATTCATGCTCAAACAGAACTATAGTCGATAACTATCAAGTAGTCGACTAGTCAACTACCAATTTAGAAGTTGATGGCCATTGACTACCAGTGATCTTGTGGACTACCAATAAAGTAACCGACTACCAGTGAATAATCGACAACCAGTGAATAATAGACTAGCACTGAATAATACGAAGGCTCTCTGGGTACACTGATAAGTCAAGTGAATAATCGACTACCAGTGAATAATCGAATGCCAGTGAATAATAGACTACCAGTGAATAATCGACTACCATTGAATAATCGACTACAAGTGAATAATTGACTACCAGTGAATAATCGACTACCATTGAATAATCGACTACCGGTGAATAATTGACTACTAGTGAATAATCGGCTTACAGTGAATTATCAACTACCACTGAATAATCGACTACAGGTGAAGTGTTCCTGATTGCCCGTCTTTGAGGGATGCATTGTGGTAATGAGTCTTGCATTGCAACTAACACATCACAGATATGTATATATGTCTGTTAAAATTTGCCACGAAAAATAGAACAATTTGCAAGAAATAAATAGAAGGAATTTAAAGTTTCCACTTACTTTCAAGGTAACGTTTAAGAAAAATAATAAATCGACTTGCTGTGGCTCACTTAATTTTCTTTTGGAAGGAGAAGGTTTGCATGAAGGAGAAGTGCAGCTACCACTAAAAGTTATGCAGAACTTAGAATTAGAACAAGATGATATTGTACTCATAGATTACATAGCCCTACCAACGGCCACCTTTGCTAAATTTCAAGCCCTGAGTGTTGACTTTCTTAATATAGTAGACCCAAAAGCAGTGCTCGAGCAAGCTTTAGCCACCCACTTTACTTGTCTAAGTGAAGGGGAAATGATAGAATTTAAGGACGGAGATAGGATTTATGAATTACTCGTAACAGAGGTAAGGCCAAAACGATCGTGTCTAATTTTAGACTGTGACCTTGTTGTCGATTTTGAACAGCCAGTTGGATACATTGAACCTGGACGACAATTAACGTTTAGTGGTGAATTTGCATGTCCCTCGGCAGAAGAACTTCAGTCTAATTCATTTCCAGGAGCTGGATATAGCTTAGTTAGTAGCTTCATTTCTGCACCTTCACCATCTTATTTAGAAAATCCTTCTTCTGAAACAATTAGCCTGCCAAATCGTCAGCCTGAATTTGTGCCATTCAGTGGTACTCCCCATTCTTTAAAAGAAATGGAAAAAGATGATAAATAGGGAAGAAAAAGGATAAACGGAATAAAAAAGAGTAACGGCTCTCCTGGGGATGGTACCTTGGTAAAATCTCAGTGTAAACTAAAAAAGACACAAACGAAAACAAATTAAAATTATCCTTTCACAGGCCAAGAGCAGTTGGACAAATTTGGAAAAGGGCGAAATGAATGGGCCCTCTAGAAATTTCTAATCTTAATAACACACTCTGAGATTGTAAACTTATTTATACCAAAACAACAAGCGACTAAATGACTTACGAACACAAAATAAAAGTCGAGAGAAATCAGGCATTAATTTTGAAGCAAAATCAAAAGGATGAGAATTTTCCTTTATACAGACATTTTAAAGAGCAAAGGAAAGCAAATTTATATAAAAGGAGAAAAGGACATTTATCCCATAATAAAATGGACGAGTTATAACAACCAACAGATCACCTACGTAATGGCTCCAATTCATATAAACGTTGGAGGGGGCGGGGTCAATAAAATATCAGGGAGGATATCCTTCTCAATGAAAACCGTTGTCCTTAGGTTTGAGATGCCTCACGTAGCAGCTAGGATCAGGCATATCAGGATCATGGCTGAGGGATGCATGAAAGGCCTCAGGGAGGTCAGGATTGCTGATGAATTGCCAATAACCATCAAGATTACAGACAAGGAGCTACTAAATCTAACAACCAATAATATCAGGAAGAGGGTTACTAATGAATTTTCAATAATCATCAGGATTGCTGATGAAGACCTACTAAATCTAGCAACCAATAATGTCAGTATAAGGATTGCTAACAAATTACCAATAATCATCAGGATTGGTGAAGAAGACCTACTGAATCTAGCAACCAATAAAGTCAGGATGAGGATTATTGATGGATTGCCAATAATCATTAGGATCACTGATGAAATCCTACTAAATCTAACAACTAACAATGTCAAGATGAGCACCTATGACGGTGCCGACAATCTCACAAGCTATACGGACACCGGAGGCAACACCTCGCAATATACCTACGACGCATTGGACCGGATGATCACGGCCGAAGATGCGATAGGTAAGGTTGAAACCTACACCTATGACAATATGGGGAACCGCGAAACCATCACCGACCGACGCGGCAATGATTGGAGTTTCGGCTACGATTCAATTGGCCGTTTGGACGCCCGAACCTCACCCAATGGCCATCGTTGGGAGTATACCTACGACTGTGAGGGGAACCCAACGGAGCGGCTCGATCCACTGGGCCGGGTCATCACCCATACTTACGACGACATCAACCGCTTAACAGCCAAAACACTCCCAGGTCCCGAAGTGACGAGTTACGCCTACGACGCCAACGATAACCTCATCGGTGCCGGGAATTCGGGCTCGACCATCGTCAGAACCTACGATGCACTCAACCGCTTAAAAAGCCATACGGACATGGATATCGGCAAGACCTTGACCCTGACCTATGACGCCAATAACAATGTTTCCCATTCAGCCAGACCAGACGGCGATACCCAAACTTACGAATACGACACCTTTGATCGGCTGACCCGCATCACCGGAGACATGCAACAATTCGATTTCACCAACGATGCGGGTGGACGGCGTACCGAACTCGAAAGACCCGGACCCCTGACCACCAGCTACCAATACGATGCATTGAACCGAATCCTCTTTCAAGAAACCGACGATGGCGTGGACCAGCTCTCCCATAGTTTCGATTATTCCGGCAACCAGCTCGAGGAAACCAGGCAGGACGGCTCCACCAACACCTTCAGCTTCGATGCTTTGCGCAGGGTCACCAGAGACGTGGCGACGGGGACGCCTACATAAGTTTTCAGGGAGGTGTTTTCAATCTCCTACCTAAACCGGAATTCCTCTGTTACTTGAACGTATATTTTTAATGAACCAGAATTTTTCCTAGTTAGGTAGTTCTTTCAGGAACTAAGATACTGTCCAAAACACGTGTCCGGGTATATTTAAGCCTCTTCTTCCAATTCCTTCCTATTTATACAGAGCTGAAATCATATAAACAAAATCGATCGTGTCAAAAATGAAAAGTTGGCTTATAGTCTGACCAAATTCCAAGGTCCCTCTACCAATGCTTACAGAACAAGGAAACAGACTCCAAGCCGAGCTCGTAGCGTTTATATTTTTCTCGTTGTAAGCCTACATTCAAACCTGTCTATGTATTCGTCCAAGTCAACAAGTAGGGAAGAGGAGGAAACGGGAACAGGAGAGCGAGACACCTATTTTTCATATTTTAACCTCAAATTGATTATGAATTAATAAACTAAATCGCTTCAAACTGAAAGAAAAAAAAATAAAGACCTGAAATATTTTTGAAGTATGCATCTCCATTAATTTTTCAGTAGCAATACCGTTGCTACCAGGCGAATAAGACCTTCCTAAAAGCTTGTGGACGGAAGCAACTATTTCTTGGAGCTCTTCTTTGGTGATGACGCCGTCTTTATTTATATCATACAATTTGAAAGCCCATCGTAATTTATCGCCTGCTGTTCCTCTTGTCAGCAGAGAAAGACTTTTAATAAATTCCTGAAAGGACAAAACGGTGACAGAGGGTGAAATAAAATAAAAACAAAACGAAAATTAATTATGCGTAACTTGTAACCAGGAAAATTTATGCAGTAAATGAGAAAATACGAAAATGATTAAAAGTATACAATTGAGATCTGAAAACTATCAAAGGGAATTGCTTACCGCTGTCTGTAATGGAGGATAAATTGAAGGCAGTCCTCTTCATAACTGCTCTTAGTACCAGCACAACCTCTTAAATATAGCATGTGTCAATACCAATGTATATAGAAAGTGAAAATTTTGTTTATGTACTAGTGAGTCACCACTTATCAAGGCTTAAAGCCTCTCGAGGATAAGGATTTATGAGATGTATAAACCGTTGTAGTCCTTCGGGAGGAAGTCTAGTGGCAACTTGTTCCTCAGATGGGAGGTTCCTGGAAAAAAGGCCTTCTGTTCACGGAAATTCCGTTTGATGTTAGAAACATGGAGAAAGAAAGTAACTTTTTTTGCAGTGGCAGTAGCAAGACGCTTTTTATCTGTAAACGTTTTACGAGGAGGAACTAGGGATTGAAGCTCAGTCGAGCACTTACCACGGAAATACCACGATAGAATAGGTAAAGACTAGCAACGTCTCTTCTGTGAGACAGGAGTTGCAAAGAACTGAACAGATCATCTTTAGCAATCTTTTCGGTTTTGAACTCTGTCAAGGCAAGAAGAGTGCTCTGAGCGGCACTTCCAAAGGTCTGTGAGCTGTACTCCATCTTAGGGCGCATCTGACTGTTATGAAGGTAAAGAAATTTATCAGGCGCCAGATACTTTATAGAGCGGTAGAAGGATCCAGTCATTTTACCAGCAGCAACAGATTGGATGTAAGTATTACATATTAGATCTGGAGTGAAAGCCTGTCCTAGGAGCTTATCCAGCCAAGGGGCTTCTTCAAGAGACATTATACAATGAGAGATTACAGTCAGCACGTCAGGAGTTGGTCTTGCTGTACGAAATCCGTATTGCTTGTCAATAAGTTGATTGTTTTTTCTGAACTGATTTTTGATTTTGCTATTTTAATTGGTGAAGAAACTGGCGGCAATGCCAATCAAACAGCGCAAGGCAACTTGTTTAACCTACCCCACTCTCAGTTACGAGCTTATATTACTACCAGAATGCTTGTGCGCCCAAGTGGTGAAATAAGCAGCAGAGGAGTCATTCCCACCTATGAGGTTTCGGTAACTGCGGAATCACTTAAAACTGGCAAGGACCCTGCACTGGACAAAGCGCTGAGTTTAGTAACACAATAAAAACCAAGAGGAGTGCTGGCAATGGTAAATACACGCATATTATTGATAGAAGATAACGCTGCATTGTCAGCACAGCTCGGCGACTATTTAGCTGAGAAAGGCTTTATTGTTGATTTCGCTCTCAACGGAAAGCAAGCTTTTACATTGTTAGAAACAAGCACTTTTGACGTCGTTATTTTAGACTTAATGTTGCCTGATATTGATGGGCTAGAAATATGTCAACATATCAAAGCGTCAAGTTCCACCAATATGCCTATTCTAATGTTGACAGCAAAAGACAGCCTTAATGATAAGGTGCTAGGGTTTGACGCTGGAACGGATGACTATCTCACCAAACCTTATGAATTGGAAGAAGTCGCTATTCGTTGCGTTGCCCTATCTCGGCGAAATCAGTTACACAGCACAATGCATATCGCAATAGGAGAATTGGAAGTCGACTTATCAAGACACATTGTCAAACGCGCAAATACAGAAATAACACTTAGTGCTACTGATTACCAAATATTGAAAATACTGGCGGAAGCTTATCCTAATGCAGTAACTCGCACCAACCTTATTGAGAGAATTTGGGGAGACGATGCACCGGATAGTGATACTTTGCGCTCCCATATTTACACTTTGCGCAATAAGTGACGAAAGCGATTGGAAGACAACTATCACCCTCCCCAAAAGTCACCACGATTAAAATTTTAGATAGCCATTTTGTTCAACATTTCGAAGGTCCAGTAACTATGGTCTTGGCGATAATATGACTCCCCCGAAGTCTTCTGATCAAAATTTTGGTGAAGCCATTTTGTTCAGCATAGTTTAAAAGTCTAATAACTATGGTTTCGATGATGATATGACCCTCCATAGTCCCTGGGGAAAGGGCTGTGCGCGGTATCGGCGTGTCTAGTGTACCCGTATCGCGCATATCGTATCTCTTAAGCAGTAGCCTTTGAACAAAGGCATCTTTGTCTTTGTGTTTTTGTAATACTTTATCTTTGTTAATACAGTATTGCATACGTTTGACAATTTTGGACGAAATTTTATAGAAACTAATTAATGGAACTTGTTGCTGGAACATGAAAAACTTGAAATTTTTTTAAGGTAA
>JAAAKM020073195.1:194421946-194447201 GCA_010016025.2 Alatinidae sp. Z8VKAUB7J3 | reverse complement strand
TATACTTTAACAGTAATGTAGGGTCAAATATGCGCAGAAAATAAGCTATAATGGACAATAAGGTGCACTATATAGGGCGGGGGGATAGCTGAGATAAGTGCATTAAAACACTTTCCCCCGGAAAATTCCCCCGCGGAAAATACCTCCCCGGAAAAAAACCCCTCCAGCGTAGCTGGTTGGTTTCTAGTCACCTTCGACTTATAAAAAAGAACTAGAAGTCTCTTTAAACCTCTAAAAGTGGGTTCTCTGAATATTTTGTAGTTCAGAAGGGAAGGAGATGCCTCAAAGGATGCATTTTATTGCCAAAACATCCCAAATCCCTTTGAGCCTTAAGGTAAATACAGAATTAGTTCTAAGGGAGAGATGATGGGAGGATGGGTGTAGAAATTAATATGTTATCTCAAGACAACACCTGTAAAAGGGCTCTATCTTATGGCTTATTCATGGTAGTCTGAAACAAAATATATCATAGTAGTGCACCAGGATCAGCATCAGCTGTCTTAACCATGCACCCGCAACACAAAATAGATATAAGCCACAGTTTACATCAAGATGAAACTTTGTCATTGCAAGGCTTGAAAGTTAAATATAGTCAGACGTCCATTAAGCAAACTCACCAATATCTTGCTCTCAATAAGAATGGGTTCATTTAGCTTTGACTGGTGTTCTTTTTTCCAAGAAATTATTGTCAATGCATTAATTATGATGCATACATATTTGCACAAAGTTAAATGATTTGAAAGAGAACAATAACAACAAAACTACAGAGTAATAACTTTATACATTTCCATTTTACTTTTTAATTTGTTTGTCTTGGAAATTGAATTTAATGAAAGATCAAAAGCTTTGACATTTGCCAGGTATTTGTACTATATCTTAAAATGGAATCTCTATCTCTCTCATATACATGCCAGCAAACCAAGGCCTTTGGTTCAAATGGTATCAATTTTGAAAAAAAAATGCAGTTTGAGCTTAGGTTCGGCCTAGCGATGTCGTACCACCCAAAACAATTTTGTATATATATAATGAAGATGAATTTACACTATATGTATACTTATTTGTGTAATGTTGTGTCCTTTTGAGTCTTGCCTATGTGTCGTCAATAAGTAAGGTATCAAACTTTCCCTCATCATAATGAATAAGCAGCTTCAAGGTGGCTCAAACAAAGCTACTGTATGCACCAGCACCTTTTCTTGTTTTGGTTTTCAAACAAATTATTGCAATGACAATAATGATGGTAGTGCTGGTGTTGACGGTGAGGAAGAGGCAGAGGAAGCGGCCTTGTGCCTTTCGAAGCACAGACCAGATGGGATCGTCCTTTCTCTCCAAACTGAGAAAAACGTCGAGAACCCCGCCGCAGCCCAGCCCTAATCCCAAGATCCACTCATCATTGGCGGCCGTATCATAGGTCAGCAATTTGCCTTGACCGGAGGCAAAAACAGTACGCGCATGTTCGGCAATATCCGCCTCAAGGCAACCGCCGCTCAGGGCGCCAAAAACTTGACCATTTGCATCGATGATCATGCGTGTACCAAGGGCGCGATAAGAGGAACCGGAAACACCAACCAAAATGGCTTGAACGAATTCTTGACCGACGATGCGGTCCAGATCCTCCAAAAAATTGGCGCAGTCATTCATAAGGTCAATCTAGCAGAAACCCCTACGGAGCGACAGCGACAAAAGCCCCGAATGACCGGCCACTTTCTGCCGGTCAAGGTTGGAAGACCTGACAACTCAGCAAAAACAACCTTGTCAACAAGATGCTACAAATGTAACATATGTACGATTTTCAAACTAGGAGTCGATATGATGTTCATCGCTTTGTTGATGGTTTTGGGATCGCCTGAGGTGTTCGATCCCCTTTCACTTGGGTTGAAGGAATCTGCCTGCGCCGTGGACAGAGGCCGGGTGGCAAAGGGTCAATCTCTCGAACAAATTTTCCGAAATGGCGGATTAAGTACCAACAAAATCGCCAAGGCAGTTCGAAAGGGCAGCACGGTCTTCGATTCCCGCGATTTAAAAGCGGGCATTGACTGGCTCACCTACCGAGATAGGGAAACCAAACGTTTGTTGGCTTGGGTGCTTTTCGATGACCCCAAACAACCGCTGGTTTACGATTTTTCCGCGCCAATCTCCGTTTTTCGAAAGCCAAAAACCCCAAATATCTTAGGATTTTTTTTTGTTTTGTAGAAATATTTTTTTGTATGAAAAAAGTTATGTCAATAAAAAATGAATGGAAATTAATATTATAACTTTTTCCACAAAACAAGTTTGTCGAAAATAGCAAACACCCTCGTTAATCCAAAAATGAGAGGAATAAATTCAAATAATTCCAAGCATAAAACTAACGCAAATTACAAAAATAATGAATTAAACCCAAAACAAACAGAAACTACAAGAAATGACCTATTCAAACTCAAAACCAGCAACAATTAATATGAGTAGGGCTGACAATCCCCATACCTCCTTAAGACCAGATCATAATTTGCATTCGTTTATAAATCGAATGGTTGGCTAAAATAAAACTTATAGTTAAAAGATCCCGTGTCTTAAAACAATGGAAACCACTTTAAAGACCAACAAAGACATTACCGAAGCTTTTGCCATTCATTTCAAGAAAGAGCTTCCCACAGTACAAAGGAAAAGGCCTAGAGTGTGGATAATGGGCATATTGCTGTAGATAATGTAATCCAGCTTGAAGTAGCTATAAGAAATGCTATGAATAGCGCTGAGATCACTATAGAAGTCTTAGTTGACTTCGAATTGGCTTTTGACCCCGTTTGTAAGAATCTCATCTGTCAAATTATAAAAGAGATGGATTTCCCGGATGGGGTCATTAAGTTCTTCTTGAATTATCTACCTGATAAAATCTACAAAGTCTGGGCGCAAAGTAAGCTATCCAGTATGTCTGCATCGCATATTGGGCTATCACAGGTTAGGTTCACCAGCTAACACTGAAAGACATCTATACAAAAGTATTTTCGATTTCCCAAGACACAATAGTATCAGCAAATAGATCACAGAGATGTGTTTTACAAGTGAGACCAAGAATTTTGAATATTTTCCTTCATAATAATCAAGCAACTATTTACCCATTGTTTTAATTACAAAATTATGATTTTGTTTTAGAACATTCATTGCTCAAATAACTTTACGCTGGACATTCTAACCCTACATTTAAACCAAAATCAAGTTTTTTAGTCTGTCTTGATAAAGCCAACAGACATAGGCGCACGGCCAAAGGGGCTGAGGGGGGCTGCAGCCCCCCAGTTTGTTAAAATGTTATATTTTTTCGACCCCAAAAAATTTTCGGGCCCTTTTATAATTCCGTAATAAGAAATATAAATGAAATAATTTTAAGTCTTACCAGCCCTCTGAATTAGCGTCGACATTCCTGTTGAACTGAAGTGCTTTTAATCTACTATTCATGTCCCAATAATATTCTGGCAAATGTATATTTTTTCGGGAAAACAATCCACAGCCCCCCAATATTTTTCGTCCGTTGCGCCTATGCCAACAGAAAGTGCCGAAACTTTGTGTCCAGATATGAAAATGAAGATTTACCACGTATTAAAAGGATAGTCTCTTTCGTAGTCTTGATAACCTTACAGCATAAGCGGCCCTACAGAAATGTCGAGTGCATACCTTGATTTGGTCCAAAATTTTTGAAGCAACAAGCTAAGCAATTCGAGTCCCCAAATTCAGGAGGGACATTTTTAAAACGCCTGAAAAACAAATCAAGAAACGTTTTTCATCATGAATATTTCGAAAAAGAAAAGTCTCATTCACACACGTTTCAAAGAGAGGCTGGGTTTGCATATCGGGTGGTCTGCCTGTGAAGAAACGTGTGTCACTCGTTGTTTTTACTGGTGATTACTGGACGTATTTCGAGAAAAAGATGTTCGTATAAATTTTACGTTGATAGATACTGTAGTAGTCTCATAAAATCAGCATGTAACTAAAAATATTGAATCCTTAACTTTGTTTTCATCTATTTATAAATTAACAGACATGATCTCGTCGCAAATTAAACAGGGCATAAAGCCGTTGGTGAAAAGTTTAGTCCAGTAATGAAAACAAAGTCATTATAGTTTACTCCCAGGTGCCTATTTGTAGGAAGGTTTAATAGCGAGAGAATGGTGCTTCCACTAAAATACAGCAAAAGGCAGGGATCACAATAAACGGGAGGATGAAAAGGAAAATTACCTGTAAAAAGTAAGCAATTCCTTCTGCTGACAAAGAGGAAGGCAACTGTTATGACTTGTTTGAGTAGTAAAGAAACATGATTCCATTAGTTTTACACTTTATTTCTTTTCTCGCCCTGCAGATCCAATACTAGGGAGGTCTTAATAAGGAGGGGGGGCTAGTCGTCACGCAAAATTTCCTTATTAGGGCAGTCATAAAAAATGAAATAGATATTGAAATTACCCAGGATGTTAAATTTGATCAAATCAGGTTCAATTAAATCAAATTTAACTTAGTATTAAATATGAAATTGAAAATGAAAATCTAAACTGCTTCAAGAAATATGCATTCGGATTCCCTTAACCCTACCTTACATGGGCTTTTTGGCTCTTCTCATACATGGGGGGAGGGGGGCTAGTAGGCCCGCGTCACTTTGACACACTATAACTTTATATTGGGCAATGCTATTACAAAGATATTTACCACCTTTATAGTTTAACTCTTTTCCAACAAATTCTACTCTTTTCCGTCATCTATGGCTATGAAATGTTGCGCAATATTCAAAAATTTCAAAAATTTTGGAAAAAGGCCTTAAGAAAATTTCTGCAAATATTGACTGGAAAAAAGTATCTGAAAGTTGATCACATGCTACTTTTGACTGAAGCACAAAAGCTCATCAGAAATATTCCGAGAAAAGTTTTAATTTACCTTCTAGTGCAAATTTATGCGAATATCCACTGAAAAAGTAAGTGTTGGGAAATTGACCATGATTACATTGTCTTAATCAACTAACTTCAATAAATTGACATGAGTAATTGTCACAAGGAACTGTCAGTAGTCTTAGTTACGATTCGGGAAAACTCAGTTAAGGTTTCGAAAATACTATTCATATTGTAACATAAGTAGTTTACAAAATTACAAGTAATTTTTTTTTTTACGAAAACAGGGGAATTTGCAGACTATTTTAAAGTCCCGGTGTAATAGTTTGAATCTGGCACGCTAGCCAAGCATGGTCGTATCCAAAGGGGGAGGGTACCTGGTTTGAACCCCTCTCCCTTCGATATTTTGCCTGATTCGTACAAAAGTAACAAAAATACAGGTAAACAAATTTTTGCACGCAGTAACCTTGATAATCACTAATCTATTGCAGTCAATGGGATTTTTTACCCCTCCCCCCGAACAAAGCCTGGTTGTGGCCCTTGTAGACAAGTAACAAAGTAGCCAGTAACACTTTCCACCAGCAGCTTGGATTTGCTTTCCAGTTCTCGTCTTCTCGTGATCTGGCAGTTTTCTGCTGGTCGCGAATACCAGATTGGAAGCTAAACCAGCTTTGCTAGCCAGCTTGCGAGTAGTGGCTTTGGATCTATATCCGAAAAGCCACAGCAAAGCCACATTCTTCCATAGAAGATAGGGGAGATGAGCCGTAACAGGGTTGAAATTGTTTTGCCACCTCTATCTTAAAAATCCCCTCACCCGGAAAAATAGCCTGTATCCTTACACATCGCGTATCTTGTCCCAACGTTTCCATCAAAAAGTAGATGAATGGCAAGACAGTAGGACTGAGGATGCCAAAAGCTTTCTTACGTTAACAAATTTCAGATGCATGCCATCCTATGACACTACATGGCTCTGTATTAGTGATTGATCAAGAGGAGTTGTGTCGCAAACAACCTGAGGATGCTGATGGGAGTCCCCTACAGCGGTCCTACACGTACGCAGTAGATGTGTATGTGTGATTTTCGTCTGCTGTAAACTGGAGCAGGTGCAGCACTCGTATCCGACAGGGGTGTCAGAGCATCCTTCGTCAAAGACAGTGATGATCTCCAAACTTAGGGATATCTGCTGAAAAGGGGTGAAACCATCTGGATACACCCACTGCCCAAATAGTGACATAGTCTCGTCAACCTAATTGTACGAGCAGGCTATGCACATAGCAAGGTTTAATTAATACACCCATGACATCGTTTACCTTAATGTCAGGCTTCTACTTTAACGTTATGCCATTTCGGTGTTATATACAAACTTTGAAAATAGAAAGCTATGTGTGAGTGGAGAAGTCCAAGTAGTCCAATAAAACATTTCAGAGCGCACTTGCAGTATTATGGATAACATTGGAGTCGATTAAGCTGTTACACGAAGGTTTAAATTGCTCAAGGCTTTCGTAAAGAAAACCGATGGAAGAATGTCTTTAGTTACTTTAGCGAGCTGCTGTTATATAGTCCTCCTAACGTGAAGTGGATTATTTGTTGATTATCGCTACCTTCCAAGTCTTTTTTTTCTCTTTTAGTCACCAGATTTTCGTTTGACAGATGCTACTTTCAAGAGTCAGGTATCTGGAGGTAAGCGTCTTTCGTTTTGCGCACAATGCTGAAGACACCTGCACCGAGAGAGAGGAGGCGGGGATCTTCAATGGGCTGCTTCTTCTTCTGTTCTTCAGAATAGAGAAGACATGGGAGAATTAGAAGTAGCATGAGGAGCTTTTTCATCGAAGGGCCTCGACAAGTGCAAGGCCAAATTGTGGGAGGTCGACGGGAGTTCGGGAACTGATGAGGTGACCGTCAACCACGACAGGCTTATCGACCCAAATGGCTCCGGCGTTTTCTAGGTCATCTTTGATGGCGGTCGTTCCCGTGGCTTTTTTTCCTTTTAGGATTTTGGCAGAGATCGGGACCCATCCACCATGACAGATGAAAGCGATGGGTTTCTTTGCTTGGTCCATTTCGCGGACGCAGGTGAGGATTTCGGGCACGCGGCGAAAGCGGTCGGGAGCAAATCCTCCGGGAATGAGGATAGCGTCAAAATCGGCACTTTTCAGGGCTTTGTAACAAATTTGACTTTTGTACTTGTAGCCGTTTTTTCCTTGATAGATTGTATGATCGGACGGGCCTACGAGGGTGATTTGGTGCCCTTCTTCTTTCAAGCGAAAGACGGGGTAAAGGAGTTCCATTTCTTCGAAGGTGTCATCGATGAGGGCAGCGATTTTTTTCATTTAGCCTCGTTCAATTAGGTTGAGATTCGAGAGAGCAGGTTTTAAGTAGTCGATGAGCGTATGATGAAAGGGTTTGGCATTGCAGGTGTCTCCTGCTGTGAAGAGGTCGACGAAGGCGGACTTGCATTCTGGATGGGTGTGTAGGGTTGCGTGACTTTCTTCAAGAAGAACAACGAGGGTGTAAGCCCCTTCGTCGAATAGGTGCTCTGTGAAGGAGATGGTGTGTGCGCCAGAATTCTGATGCTGATACCAACTAATGATGAGAGCCCAATCAAAAAATTCCTGGACAAAAAAGGTCAAGGGTTACACCATATGGCATTAGACACTGATAACATTGAAGGTGAAGTTGAACGAATGGAAGGATGTGGCATTCAATTTTTGGGCAAAATCCGACCTGGCTCTGCTGGAACAAAAGTTACCTTCATTCATCCAAAATCTTTACACGGTGTTTTAGCAGAACTGTGTTCTCATCCTCAAGAATAATCATTCCATCATTTTCAGAGTATCTGAAGCTGTTATTATTCCAACAATTTTTGATTTTTTTGTAACTAGAATACATTTTGAATATCTAATTAAAGGCACCAAAACGTTTGCAGGAGTATCAAAATCTACTATGGGTGGAACAGAATCCATAGTGTCTGCAAGTTTTGCTTTTTTCAGTTCTGCTTCTCCCAAATCTGCTAGGTGTTTTACAATTCCATCTTCTGAAACTACTCCTACTACATCCGAACCACTAAAAACTGGAATTTGGCTTATGGATAATTCATGCATTTTTTTAATTGCATCATGAAGTGTGTTTGTGGGTTTTAGTTTGACGATATCCTTACTACAAAAATCCCCTGCGGTATGTGATGATGATTCTCCTTCCAATTTTGCAAGACTCTCAAAAATTTTCTTTGCTGTATCATAACTTGGTTGACTTCTTCCAGATTCAATCTGATTGATCATTGATGTACTAACTCCTGTGAGTGTTGCCAGTTTTTTCTGCGTAATGCCAATCTTTTGTCTAATTTGCTTTATTGATTCGATTCTTGGGAGCACTTCAATAGAGAATAATTTCTATATGTTTTAAAATCTATAGTTTTGAGCGTTCTTTAAACTTCTTTGATACAGATAGTGCGTGCGGCGCGTCCCATGGTCATGCGCGCGCCAGGCAACCGTCTGGCAATTGGCGAGCATCTGCGTCTTACGGTTGACGTTCCACAGGCGGGTTTCCTGAATATATTTGCCATTGATGCTAACGACCAAATTGTTACGCTGTTTCCGAACCGGCACCACCGCAATAACTTTGTCCAGGCCGGCCGGTTTCAGTTGCCCACTGTTGAAATGGGTTTCAATATTCAGGCGCAAGCACCTGCGGGCGCAACCGCGGTGGCCGCTCTGTTGTCGGTGGAGAATGTTGACACCTTTGCGTTGGAGACAGGCGGGCAGGATGTTGCCGCTGTGTTTACCGCTGTAACAGGCGTAACCACCCAGACGCTGCGCAACCTAGTCGAAGAAACAGGCAACCAGACAGGTACACCCGCCTACCATGCCGCGCTATTGGAATTTGCTATTACCGCAGATTAGCTTGCGTTCGCAGAAAGGGCTGCCACGGTGTCGGGCATACCATGCTGGGCGGCGCGCTGCAGATACTCCAGCGTACATTGTAAATAAGGTTCTGCGGCAGCGACTTCAGCGCCGCTCAGTGCGGCGGCGCGGCTACTGCAGAACTCTGCATAGATCAGGGCGGTTAGTGCATCGTCCATGTGTGCACTGCGACGCAATTTTTGTAACAGCTCAGCGTCCGCCGTATGACCGGCAATTTCCGCGTGCAGATAGAGTGCTGCGATGGCTACCGGGTCGTTGGCCTGGGCCAGCAGCGAAAGATTCTCATGGGTACGTTCGCGCAACGCAGCGTCTGGTGCGGCCAGTACTGTCGCGGCGGCTTGCAACGCCGGGTCCTGCCAGTCTGTGGTGTATAAAGAACTATCTGCCTGGCTTGCGGAATGCTAAAAAAAATACTTTAAGCTTTGAAGAGTTTCTATGAAAAGTTCCCAATTGATAGATCTATCAATTGTAAGCAAATTGGAGGTGATAACAGAGAGGTTAACATAGTAATTGGACGTAAAAAAGGGAGCAAGAGACGGGGACTGGTTTACTTCAATCTGTTTAAACACCGAAAAAGGACACTAGAACCTCTATGAGGGTATTTTGAAGCTGGAATAGGGTTCAAAATTAAGAGGAGCGTCCCGAAGACAATGAAAATAAAATATGAGGGTTTAGAATATGATAATATAGAACGTGGATGGAATCATCCCAGGAAAACACTTTGTGAAGCAGCCGAAAATATTTTGGGAAGGAAAGTTAGAAAAGCAGCTAGAAATGTTGACAAAAATATGTTAAGCTTTAATTGATAGATTTGCTAAAGATAAGGAGGAATCATGGTATTGAGAGAATATGTTAAGGTATGAATTAAGGAGCCATGGTTGAAATTACACCTCATATAGAACATATAGCCTTCCAGCCTGTTGTAGCCTAGAAGATAATGGTATAATATTGAGACAATACGTTGGTATCTTGCCAAATTATTGGTAACTACTCTATCTTGAGTATTTGATTCTCTGTACTATTCGGTTGGAAATTTCGGCTCATAGTTTTTTATTTTCTCAGTTTACTAACGACTAGTAACATTTTCCAAGCTGCATAGTATTACAGATAATATTAAATACAGAGGAAATGCTATACAAAACACGGTTTTAGAAAATGCCAAGAAATACTAGCAAGATAATAGAGATAAATGGAATTTTAAAATATGAGGAGGTAGAAAACCTTCTTATAATCCAATAAACCCGGAGCCTAAAAATTCTCAGCTTACCTGACACAATCTTGACTATAATATCAAAACGGCAGTATGACGTGAGTAGGACACAGATACAATACATGGAATTATTGAATAAGCTAAAGCTAGGTCAAGCGGGGTAACATGAGGGTAATGGGGGTATCGTACCATGTGTAAAGTGACCGGATCACATAAGCCTTAGTTGAGAATTTGAGAAGTTGCAGCCCACATTAAATTCAGAAGACCCCCCCCCTAAAGTTTAAAATAGCCCTTAGGAAATTTCTAACCCTGACTCGTGCCCGTTGCAATGTTACGTGGATGTATTATATCCAGTGATAAACGCAGAATTTTTCTGAAAGGAGAACCATTCAAGCTTCTAAAAATCTCTGCTTCTAAAAACCCCAATGGTGAAACGAACAAATGCTCTTTATGTTACGATTCTCATTGTTTCCTCAAAATTTTTGAAGTTACTACAAAATAAAACCAACTAGTCATTCTACATTACCACAAATCTGTGTTTTCTTTACGAAGCCCGTTCGATGGATATCCAAAATGTTGAAAATCGTCTTCATTTTCCTGAACCAAAATTTACTGCAAGTGACGTGTTTGATGCCAGCAGCAGTTTTGGTGATATCTCTAAAGCCAAAATGAGAAGACGAAATAAGAACTAGTAACCTCAGCCATTACCGGGACCTAAAATGGGGGAGGCAAGTTCTGGGGACGTTAAAACTAAAATCTTCCATCAGGGATATTTGACGTAGGTTAAAGTTCTATGCTTCCATATATGGAGGGTAATACAGTTTAATATTGAAAAATAGGGCGTTTTGCAAAGAAACTCTGTCTCTCTCTTTCCAAGTTTTTGCAAGGCATAGCTCTGCACATTATGTACATGTTTTGATATGCACGAGGACACGTGCACTAAAATATGATCACATAAAGAGAACTTCTGGGAATTACAGTACATCAAGTTAAGAGCAGGAATGCATAGCTTGCTCACTTCTAGTTCAAGATTGCTCATTTGGGCTAACCTAAATAGCAAACTAAACCACCATGAGATGACCTAAATGTGAGCTACTTACACTTTAGAAAAATTGAATGTCATTCAAACCCAAGTTAAAGCCCTAAACCTTCCCTTTCATAGCCCAAAGATGCAAGGAAAGAAATAAAAAAGCACTTGAAAAAATGCAATAAAGTAAGGAAAAGGCAGAGGCTCAAAACAAACTAAGAAACTTAACTAAGCGCCTTTATGAAAGTTAAAGAGTACAAGATAGAGATACTGCAGTTTAAGCTAGCTTACGACAGTAAGAAAAACCAAAAGAAGCTCTGGAAATATAGATCCAGTATCAGTCATAGTCAAGAGATAAGTTTTATAATATAATGTGAAATGAAGAAAAATCTTTCCTTGTGATTTGAACAAAAAAAATGTTCTTTCGTAATTAAATCATACAAAACGACAGGTGAAATTTTTCAACATGAACTGTTTTCAATTGATTCATATCAAATAAAGACACATGTATTCTTGAAACAAACTATGCAAAGAGCAATGATGCAACTTATTATGCATTTGACAAGCTGAACAACTCAAAAACATCACAAATAATACTACAAGATAACTATTTTATTGAACACCATGAACACTTGGTATTTTACCTAATTTAAATAATTTACCTATTTTATAGAATGTAGCCTAAATGTTTTACTGGTATCTTACCATATCTTACTGATATATTTTATGATGCCTTGCAATTTTTACAACACCAAAGTGCAAAGAGGCTGGCAGAAACAAGTTTGGAATTATGATTAAGGCCGTGATTAAGTGAACTTGAAAACATCGAGCTTCAAAATTGAAGTTAGATTAGCCTTCTGTCTTTTAATTCTCTATAGACCGTCGATTGTCAAAACTTCAAATAAATTATCAAGTCTTGTGAAAGGTTTTGATAGACAGCTTCCTTTGGCGAGATGCTTCAGCCGAAAAATAGTAATATGTTTGGCTGCGTCTTGCAAAGCATGGTTACCGACCAAGGGAGAAGACAAAATGAGCAAAAGGGCACTATCATTCTCAAGTACAAAATGCTCATGTATATGAAACTGTGACGGCATGCATAGAGTGCATTTATTTTTCAGGGAGATTTTTTGGTATGAGGGGGGTTGAGAGGAGGGAGCTATGTGGGAGGATTTTTCTTAGGACGAATATGTCATGGGGGAATATAAATTCAATGAAAAGGGCGCAGGATTTTCTAGCATTACTATAAAAAAAAACAATGAAAAAAATAAACATGAAAAAGTTTTTTTCAATTGAAAGTAAAGAGTAGCATTAAAACTCAAAACTAACCGAGATTATTACGCATATGATGGGTTCTTCTCCTCCTAAATACCTCGCTTTTTATGCTAAAGTATTTTTAGTAATTTCAACTATTTATTCTGAGGCCTTTCTGATTCAGGGGTCATTCTTAAAGAATTGGGACAAACTTTAAGCTTTAGTGTAGAGAGTGATGTACTAACGAGGGGCTGAACCCTAATTTATATGCGGAGAGCCAAAATCAAACATGCATTAATTCAAAAACGTTCAGACATTAAATAATAAAACTAGCTTTTTTAACTGAAAGTAAGGAGCGACATTAAAATTAAAAACGAGCAGAAATTGCTCCGTGTATGAAAGGGGCTGCTCCTTGTTATTTCTCTAGTGTTCTTTCCAAAACCGACACTTTAAATCCTCTCTTCTTGATGATACTTTCTATTTTCAATTGGCTTTTAACAGATAGACTGGCGGGATGGCAGTCCGTTCTTGATCAAGTCATATGGCGCAGGGTAGAGCATGCGCCGCGAAAGAATGGGTCACGGGCCCGATCACGATTGGTGACATATATCCTATTTCTCTTGTGATACCCTTGTTAATGTGTTTTAATGGCTGATGAATATTATCGAACATAGATTTCAATTATTATTATTATTTTTTATTATTATTATTATTATTATCATTATTATTGCCAAACTGAAGCACTGCAAAACCGCTATCGCTGGAGACACAACAATGTACTAAATACAATTGCATCCTATCTATCAACTAAAATATCTAATGACCTGTCCCTGTTTGCCGATATTCCGGATATAAAAACCGCTGCGGTTTGTTCAAGACGCTACGACCGGATATAGCCGTAACTTCCATTGAAGACAACTGTCCTACAGTGATTGAACTCGTGTTTGTTTGGAGACAAACTTGATTGACGACAAACAAAGCAAATACAAGGATCTTAGACCCTGTTTACACGGGTACGGATCCAAACAGGTACGGATCCAAACTGGTACGGATTGGCCTCGAGTTAACACGGGACATGGTGGATCCAAACTCGTTTGGATCTGCTATCCGTACCAGTTTGTATCCCCTTATGAAAGTGTAGCCGCGGGCCTACTAGACCCCCCTTATGTAAGGTAGGGTTGAAGAAAGACAAAACGTCATCAAAATTGTAGTTTCTTCCTGGCGTTCTGCCTACAGTTTGTTGATGTAGTTGTCACCATAATCGTTATAAGATACAGCGTAGGAGGTTATTTTCGTTATGTTACGAGACATTAGCGATATTTGAAAGAGAGTCCGAATGTGACATTTCCTCGAAAATATAAATAGCTTACATCATGCTTTAAAATTTCCTTTTGAGAAGGAACAAAAGAAACTCGCTACCGTTCCTTGATGTTTTAATCGAGAAAGAGGGTACTAAATTTCGTACCAGCGTGTATAGAAAGCGTACATTCCGGTCAATAAATCTCATGGAATTCGTTCTGCCCCAAAACACACCATAATCAATCTCATTCACACCTTAGTTTACCGCGCAATCATAATTTGTTCCGATAACAAATTAGAAACAGAACTCAATTTTCTAAAGAAAAATTTTCTTTCAAATGGCTATCCCTAAGACGTCATTGAAAGCACTATCAAATTGAAACTTTTTATTAAAACAATTCTCTAAAGAAAACACTTCTCTTAAGAAATACGCTTTGGATCAATAGGATCGGATAAAAAAGAGCACAGATCACAGAAAAGTGTGTTGGCGTTGTCAAAGCATTACCAACCACCAGTAAAGATCGTGTGCCTTCCATAAATTCTACCTCTGTTGTTTATCAATTTTCATGCAAGTGCAAGGCAGGCTGTGTTGGCCGCACGACTTTGAGGCTGGCTGACGCCAACCATCAACTCCTAAAAGGAAACAACCACCTCGGGTTTCAAAGACCAAAAAACACCACTAAGCACTGTTGCTCTACCATAGGGCAACACTTGCTTGAGAACCAAGACTGTGCAAAAGTGTACATGGACGAATGCTTCCGTATCATAGGAAAGGCCAGGTCTACATCTCATTCGGCCGTTCCGGAGTTAGTTCACGTAAAAGAAAGAACACTTTGCTATGCAGACAAAAAGAAGACGTTTTCTTTTGTCTTTCATTGCTAATTATCTGACAATATATGACAGTTACAGCAAGCTCGTTGGAGGTCAGCTGATTTTATCTTATGAGTAAAACCTTAGTAGATATCAACATTTCTTTTAATGTGTAGATGACCTGTTAAACATCTTCGAAACATAGTCTAAAAGGGTGTGTATCTCAGAAAATCGAAATTCTTGCGCAAGACCTTAAAACTTGTTCCCGAGAGAGAATAATACGATGCCTTGCTTTTTCTGAATGTTGGGCTCCGAAAGATGGCACTAACCCTAGAGGCAATGGGTTAAGGAGAACTGTATTTTATGGTCAAGACATCTTACGTAGCATTATCTAATCAAAGCACATGAAGCAAACCTTCAAATTTTCAACATTTCACATTTTTGTAGAGAAGGGAGCCAAAGTGATTAAGGCGCTGCACCAAAACCGAGCAAGCTTCGAACGTTCTGGCGTCCTTAATCGGGCTTGTGACCCCGCGGCTGCGTTTTGATGGTCTTTGAACTTCTTTTCTATGCTCCAGGCTTGTGAATGATGTTTCATGCATAGGTATGAGGTTCACTGTACTATAGGATATAGAAAACGAGGAAAAATTGCAATTCTGTACCCTGCAATAGCATTAAAATGCTCTTTGTGTTGTGAGCAATCGAAAATAGTTAGCCCACTCGTGCACTCTGCAATCAAAATTAATTTCAAAGACAAACTAAACTTAACAGGTGTAAACTGGAGACAGATGTGGCTTTCTAGTAGCTATACTGAAGATAACTTTCACGCAATTACACAGTCATACTATCTAATTTTCCAATCGAACTATCTAAATTTCCCATTAAATACCTTTCGACGTAAAAATGGCCTGTTCCGCGGCTCGTGAACGTTTATACCCTAGAGATACTAAAAGCCCTTAAAAATTCAAAATGTAATTTTAAAAAATATATTTTAAGGCCTTTTTACAAAATTTATGAAATTTTTGAATATTACGCAACATTTCATAGCTATAGATGACGTCATTCGCACCAAATTAAAAAAAACCAATTTTAATTTGTTGGAAAAGAGCTAAAATATAAACGTGCCAAACATCTTTGTAATAGCTTTAGCCGATATAAAGTTATAGTGTGTCAAAATGCCGCGGGGCTACTACCCCCCCCCCCCCCTATGTATTAAAAGAGCCAAAAAGCCCATGTAAAGTAGGATTAAATAGGCCAGGGAGTGGCAGTTATCACTATAAATACGAAATAAAATTCTTGTTGGTACTTTCTGAAAATTATGAATATAATGTCTACTAATAAAAGGATTTCAATTCTTAGGGGCAAACTAACGGCAAGATATTCGAAGCGTTTGGAGAAGTATTTGCGCATGCAGAACATTATTTGTTTACTTCCGATTGTTTCAAATATATTGCCTGTTATGCTTTGTGTGGGAATATCAATGAACAGGTATCTCCCTACCACATAGAGGTAAAAGATATATTATAATTACAACCACACCTAAAAGAGAATTAATTTGTCATATGGGACAAAATGGTGGTCCAAATCCAAAGCGCCGCAGTGCACAAGTTCGCCCTGACTTACATCTGCCACTTACCAATATGAGGTATACGACCCCAGGGCCCCTTACTCCCTGCACACTGCTTATACACAAGCTAGAAACGTAACAAAGAAAAATGGTCAGTAGAGACCTGTAGCGTACGCGCATCTAGACTTTCATTAAGGGTGTGAGACACAACACCACGCTAGTCTTTCGTAATACCGATTTAGATAGGAAACATTTGCAAAGTCAAAGGGGGCGGGAAAGCTAGTTCTTAATTCTTTTCAAATGATGGAATCTGACAGGTGAAAGTATGAAAATGTGTTGTTACCTCATATCACTATCCTGTAGAGCACGCATTAAAATTGTCCAAGATGAGGTCCCCAGAGAGATTAATAGACATTGGGAACAAGTTTTGTAATGTTCATATAAACTTGCATTCCATGAATTTGCTACGACTGGCTAAGTCTACACAACTCTTATATTTATCTTCAATATTATCTATGAATTTGTTTTCTTGTAATTATTTAAGTTGTAATCAACCTACTTTTAGCAATATTTCCAACCTTTTTTGTTAACAAATGGAAACTTAGTTATTGCTCTAAAATAATTCTTTAGGACAATAACTAGCATGCCTCCTGTTGTTTGATGCTGTTCTCCACTTTCGTAGAAGAGAAGATATCAGATTTAAACAAATTATCTTAGAGAATTACGTTCCTCCGCCAGTTCACACTTGCTGCAAATCCTGAAAGCTCTGTCAACGAGTGAGTGTACCAAATTTATCTCCTGTTTATACAGGCAAAAATAAAGCAATTAGTGTATAACACAGAAAATGTGGGTGTCACATGTACTAAAGTGACTTTTGATGAGAGTCGTCCGAAAAAAGCATTTCAACCTGAATAACAATGAGTCGTCTTTTTAGGGCAATCTTTGGATTTTGTACCACAAACAATCTATTTAAACTTAGTAACCATAATTTCTCTAGGGTTTCGTATGTATGCTACTTATGTTTTACACATATTTGTTAGGAGACGACGAAATTCAACAAGAAGGGCAAGAGGGCGAGGCATAAGAGTGATCATGATCTGGGGTGGATTCGATTGCGCGTGAGCTTTCTATGGAGCAGAATTGTTGATTTTAGATGAATGTGAAGTTTGAAACGAAGCAGGTCTTCTACGGTATTATTGCAGTTGATGGACTCCCTTTCGGTTAACAACGGACACAAAAAAGGGTAGAAATGAGAAAGTAAGTAGATAGTAACCTGATTTGTGGAATTTTGCAATCGTGTTGATATCAAAATGTACCAAAAGAAGTTCTTTGACGCCGATTTTGGCTTCGAGTGAGTCGTTCATGGCCCTTAGACCGCTTGCTTTATTTCATGCCAACTTTATGGACACCGAATGAACGGCGAAATAGAGGCCAGGTTTGGGCAGTGCATTATGGGATGAGAAGGTAGAACGTTGGTGAAAAACTGGTGGGTCTAATATCTGAGTGGTGTCACTACCATCTTGTATGAATTGATAAACGTTTATAAATATCTGGAGCCTGGTCTAAGTGATGGCGTTAAAAGCCAGAGGCCGAGGTTCAATTTTAGCTTTTGAAAAGCTTTGATGCCAACGCTGTCCTTTTACGGCAAGCCGAAACTCTACAAGTCCGTCGTGTAAAATGTACGTGTAGGTGTAGGTGTAGGTGTAGGTGTAGGTGTAGGTGTGATTAGATAGCCACGCCTTGCGTCAGTTTGAATATGCGTCACTCTGAATATGCGTGACAAAAACGTGAAGGGTAGAAGTGAATGTCGTTTGCTAAGCCGCTTTAACTATGGTTCACCGAATAGGTTGCTTGGCTGATCGAACAGCTGAGCTCAAACACGTCGAAATTGACGGGAGAATCCATCATACCTAACAGGATACTTGGTTTAACGTGGCCTCGTAACTTACGGTATCCGCTGCAGTAATACAGTGCTCTGTTGTGTAAATAGATCCTTTTGCAAACTATCACTTTAGCTTAACGTACCCCACCCCAACTCGGTGCATTATCCAATTACTGACTTTGATTGGTAGCAATTCATTCCTAATCTCTTACCCCCACCCACCCCCTCCCCCAAACTACTTTGCTATATATGTGTAAATAGAACTCCTTTTACCGTTGGAAAGCTGGTGCAATATATGAGAAAACGTTTCGTGGTAAGAGACACAAACTAAAGGAGTACTCATCTACATTACTGCCCAGTTACATCTCATCTCCATCCACACTTTAATAACATTTGAATATGAAAATAAAATCATACCAATGACTTCTAACCCCGTAAGTGCAGAACTTTTTGAGTGCCGTATCTTCTTATCCCCCCCCTCCCCCTCTACCTATGATGCAAAGCGATCAATACGCCAGGTATCGATAGGTTGTTTAACCTGCAATAAAAATTGCATTGACATAGACGTTTCCGTGAATATAATTCTGTGTAATTCTATAGCATCAATAAGACCATATTTAGATTAATGTTTGAATCTAATGGAATGGAATAAATAAGAATCCTTCAGCATTCTTTATCTAAGCTTTATCGTGTCCGTGACGTAATCAACTATTAAAGTTCGTTTACAGTGCCTTAGAAACAACATGCTAACCCTATGCATGGTTAAGATCTACAGAAGCCAGAATTTGAATTGAAAGATATGGATGGAAGACTTCAAATGTAAGGAGCGTCCTTTTCAAATAAAATGACATTCAGCTATTAAGAGCTGGTTATTGCTCTTCCGTGTGAATCCTACATGGTCTTGGTGACAATATGCAAAACTGTGGTTTGTTAATGTCCTCTATGTCATTACATAGGCCTACAATTAAAATCATGGGAAAGACTTCAATTATAGAAACAACTAATTTCTACATGGCAGTGGTCCGCAATCTTGGCTCCGCAAAGTATGTCAAGGGATGTGGAAGGATTGGATTGAGTGAAATGAGAACTCAAGCTGCTAGGCCGTAGTGCGAAAAATGATCAGCAGAAGACGTCATAATAAACATGAGGTTATATTCATAGTGTATACATGTGAAACACTGATACACATATTGCATGATTTGCAAATGGGTTAGTAGATAATACCTATAAAAAACAAAACAAGCAGGCATAGTAGGCGGAAGCTAAAGATTACGGACCAGTGGTCTATGAAGCGACTAATCTTAGGTGTTTAGAATCCTTTTCTTGGCCTCTGACATAAAGTGGCTCGACGCTGTCCTTTTGAAATTGCTCATCTTAGTGATGGATCTTATACTTCGGTGCAATGCTAAGGACAGATACTATGCACGGAGTCAGCTCAAGAAACTGAAGGCGAGAAATTTGTTTGGGAAGCATTTGGAATCTGGCACCTCAAAGATATTCAGTTGTAACTGAACAAGAAAATAAAAGCTGCTTTACGGACCTAACAAACACATTCTCCAGGACTTGAAGTTGGGATTGCTTTGTAATGCCTGACATAGTAGGTAACGACTTCTGGAAAATTACAGCTGAAGAATCGCTGACACAGAGCTCGTTTACGATGCCGCCATACTGTGTCTTTTTGATGGGGATGTTAGGCTTTTACATGACAGTTTCCATATTTTGAGTGGTAATGTCTGTTTATCTGGCTGTTTCATATATATACTTTATAGCATTAACCCTGAATTATTGTATTGGCATTGCCATAAATTTTGATAACATTGTTTATTTGTCTTGAACAGTGTAGCTGTCATCAACCGAAATGTATCCGCTGCTTGGCTTTCGCTAATTCCGGCACTGGCAAAGCGCCACTTCCGCCTGAATGGCCAGAGGGTCATGAATCCCTTTCATTGTATTCAAGATCAGGAGCACGCCATCCTGAAGCCTCTTTTGGATTACCGGATACCTGGCACCATTCACGGCGACCCCAACTTCTCCAATATTTTGTGGCATGGCAGCCGGCCCGTGTTTATCGATCCTCGTGGTGCATTCGGGAAACATCGCTTTTTGGGCGATGTGAACTACGATTTGGCCAAAGTTTTGTACAGTCTCGACGGGTTTTGCGACCTTATTGAAAGTCGTGGTCGGCTGTTGCGTTGCGATGAATTTAACGTTGATGTCGAGGTTCAGGTTCATCCAGCCCTTGAACGGGTACGGCCTTTCGTTGAAAGACTTCTCGCTGAGCGCTACCAGATACCTCTTGAGATCTTGACCCTAATTAAATCGCTCATTTACCTCAGTGCCATTCCACTGCATGCCCATAGTCGTTTCGAGATGTGCGCCCTTTTGGAAAGAGGCATTGCCAATTTCATGAAAACTTCGTTTTACCGAGCGCCAATGAAGGAGTTGAAGCCCAGTCCTAGGGCTGATGGCCTGCCGGCGAGCAAAGTCTTAAATACCTTTGCCGATGAGGGGAGGCTCAATGCTCATTTCTCATAAGCTTCGTTGTATTTTTATCCACATTCCCAAGGCGGCCGGGTCCTCTATTGATCGCTTGTTACAGGCCGCAGATCCTGAAGCCGTGCGCATCATTCCCGAGCTTCCCGCGACCCACGAGCCGGCCAAAGGCAAGCATTGTTTTGCCCGCGATCTCAAGGCCTATCTTCCTCCGGAGACCTGGAGTTATTACAAGTTTGCTTTCGGAGGCGGGTGTTGCTATAAAAGAACTTCAGTTGTATTCTCTGTTAACTAACATCATGTTATACGATATTCATTTAATGAGCAAATTCGGTTTTGTGTCAGATCTCGACTGGCTTAATTTTCACGTTTGACGCAGTACTGAAGTTGCTTGACTGGCTGCTGTTTGTACAGGTTTTGGACATATATTTAGGCACGTTTTGACGTGTGGTCAAATACGAATTTATGACGCGTTTGGAGGAGGTGGGCTCGAAAGAGTCAACCTTGAATATCTTTGCGTAAATACGTATTTTACTTACATAGCCGCTTATTGTGTGCATAATTAAAATCTTTAAGTTGCTTTCTACTCATACGTCACAGTCTTGGAAACAGTCTTGGAGTTGCTTAAAATTTCTCCCATTTTGGGTTTAGTTATAAAAAACTTGCATTTGAGGTACGCTATGGGCAATTAGTTTTGAAGAATTTACGACAGAGATACGGGATCAAAGACTGGAATCGGAGCTCGTCTCCACCGGCATTGTCCCATCTAATTTTTATTGTAACCCGCTTCAGTTGCCACCATGCTTAAAGAAGTGTCGGCCGACCTACGCTGGACTACGCTACCTGCTGCAGAAGGGCACACGTTTTCAAGTAGCTTATCTCCAGAAATCTATGAAGAACTGAGACTCGTGGAGAATGCTGATCATGAATTCGGGTGCGCCCTTTTGAGCAAAAACTTGTTATAAACGCACCCCCTGCATAGAACGCATCACTAGGTAATGACAAGGAAAAAACTCTTTGATAGCACTTTTGTATCAATTGATGACCACTAGACTCATAAAACAAAAATTTGAAAAGATTTTCTCAAAATTTTCAAGAAAGGTATTTCCTTAAATTAGCGAAATAAACTGTGAATCAAGACCACCATAGCTGTCTTCGATTGTGGGGTCATACATGCTACTCCTTTGCGCAGCGCCAAACAACATACCTGCGTTTAATGTTCTGGAAAGGAAGAAGGGCATAAAAACCATCTTTACACAAAATGCACTTCTGAAGGATGGCCATTGGTGATTAACCCTATTTATTACTAACCGTATCCTCTTTCAAAGAAACTCCAAGTCTTACTCTGTAGTCCTACATTTTGGACTACTTTAGGTTTGTTATGGGTGAATAAAAGATTAGTTCCTAGTTTATGTTATGCATTTCTTGAGGTTAGAATTTCAAAATGTCCATGCTTTGACAAATACACAAGTAACACTTGTTCTCTAACCCCATCATTATCATCATCATAATCGTAAATACCAACATCATCACCACTGTGAGCCACCATTTTTACAATCAGCACGAGGACCAGCAGCAGCAACATCAGCATGATGACCACTATTACCATCAGATCGAAATCTCAGGGTGGCCGAGAACCGGGGAACGCGGGTACGCCGTTCCCTCAAAGCGCGACCTCAAGCCGTACAAGTCATAAATCAAAGAATTGAGATTGAAATATGGCTATGAAGATATAAATATGTTGACAGATCTTTCAGCATTCATGTTGTATAAATTGTACAACAAACGTCGAGCATCCTGTTTGATTTGATTAATTTTCAAAAGCGATCCCAAACGGGTTGTGACAGGATGAAAGTAATCTCTGCCAACGACATCCAACGCTTGCTAATTCTAGATTTATTCAAGACCAGACATACATTCTGTTGTATTCCTGTTTTGCGTCGCTTGTCTTATGAGATTGCTCCTTCTTGTACTTGGTGTTCTAAATCAATATTCGTTTCTTGCACCATTTCGTATGGTTTGGTTTTTGATAGTTGTGATAAATGAAACAGGGCTGCCAGGACTGTTTTGTCTTCGGCATAGAAAATCATATTGAATGTGTCTTCATCTAGTTCAAACTCGTCTTGCAGGCGTCTAACTACTTTCATCACAAGATCAGAGTTTTCGTTAAACAATTTGGGAGATAGCAAGTAACCTTGTCGAACTTCAACTATGATTCTGAGCCATTTTCTTAATTTTCCACTTACAACAACTGCACAAAGTGTATTTTTACATATATTCTTCATGATGTTGACAACACTTCCTTGGAATTCCTATTAATTTCATTATTTTCCACAGTCCTTTTTTCACAAGCCTATCAATGACACTTTTTAAGTCAACGAAGTGAAAGTGTATAAGCACTCTCCTTCCTTTTACCTTCTGAATAATCTAGCACGCTACAAATATAGCATCTACAGGGCCTCTATATGGTCTAAAACCAAAGTGTGTTTTGAACAAGGAATGTTCTGTTCTCTCAAAGTACTTTTAAGGCTAATAATGTTATAAACGCTTGAAGCTAAAGCTACAGGCAATCCTCTGTGTCTTGGATAAAATAGCATTTGGCTTCACTCTATTAAAATGTCCTCAACTTTAAAAATTACAACAGTGCGTCAATCATTTTTCTTTCTAACTTTAAGAATTTTGGCAGTGATACCGTGATATCCTGGAGGTTTTCATCTATGAAGTCTTCCTTCTACTTTTATGATTTTGTCTTTTCAATTTCAAAGTCCTCTTTCAGAGAGTGATCAAGATTTTGGCTACTGTCCTGTAACGCCTCTTCGAGAAGAAACTCTGTATTCAAGTATTTCTTAAGTATTCCTTATAGTAATACTTTAGAAGGAAGGAAGGAAGGAAAGGAAGGAGGAGAAGGAAGGAAGGAAGGAAGGAAGGAAGGAAGGGAAGGAGGAGAAGGAAGGAAGGAAGGAGGAGAAGGAAGGAAGGGAAGGAGTAGAAGGAAGGAAGGAAGGAAGGAAGGAAAGGATGGGGTAGAGGGAAGGCAAGGAAGGAGTAGAAGGAAGGAAACGAGGGAGTGGAAGGAAGGTAAGGAAGGAGAACATGAGCTGGCAATGACAGGGTACATAGAGAGAAAGAGAGACAGAGGGAGACAGGGAATGAACTTCTTTTTAAACTCAGGTCAATTGATGAAGAGCGTGCACTGCAGAAGACAAACACATGAGGCGAGCAGTTTAAATCTGTTAAGGAGGGTAGAAGGGCAAAAAAGATAGCAAATCATTAAAGTCCAAATCCGGGAAAGGATGCAGCAGAGAATGAGCAAGGAGAATGGTGGTCGGTCCAGTAAGTGTTGACGATGGAGAAAGGAGTGGAGCGGAAGCAAGAGAAGAAGCAAATAAGCTGACGAGACCTGAGAAAGGCAGAACTGGGGAGGAGGAGATAGAATCCAATGGGAAAGAGGAAGAGAAAGGAGGCAGTGGAAAAGAGAAGGAGAAAGAGAAGGAGAAAGGAGCCAGTGGAAATGAGGGGAGAAAGGAGCCAATGGGGGAAAAAAGGAGAAAGGAGCCAGTGGGAGAGAGAAGGGCGCTAGCAGAAAGCAAGAGAAAGGAGCAATCGAGGAAGCCGCAAGAGGTAGCTATCAAGAACCGAGGATGGCAGTACTAGCGAGGGGGAGAAAGGAAACAGTGGAAAAGAGGGGGAGAAAGGAGCCAGTGGAAAAGAGGGGGAGCAAGGAGCCAGTGAGAAAGGAGGCGAAAGGACAGAGGGCAATTTGAATGCAGTTCATAAAACAAAAAGAAAAAAAAATAGATTAGTTGCTAAAGACAATATTTCCAAGAATATTTGAAATGCATTATATTTGATTTTATATTTCATCAGTTCTTAACTAAGCAGCTCTGGACACTTTAAATAGTTTTGGGAATTAATTAAGCAGTTTCGGGTATTTAAGCCGAACTGGAGTGGAAAAGAAAAAGAAATTCTTTAACTTTAATTTAAGATAAATTTCAAAAGTTTTTGTTTTTATCAAGACTTTATCAACACTTTTTATCAAGGGGGCTGCCTCAATCCCATTCTGTATGCTATGTTTTATCAATGCTGGCCTGGAAGCATTTTAAAACGCAATGGCTGAAAAAAAAAAATTCCGTTTTCATCTCGATTCTCCATTTTCCTTTCTAAGGTTCTTTTTCTTTTCTTTTTTTTAGGAAATATACCATATTATACCATAATCATCTTTGATGATTTTTCAGTCTCCGATTGCCTTCAAATGGCTCAGAGAACTGATAGGCTCAGATACTCTTTGAATTACCCTCACTGTATACCTATCTACCTTAGTTCTGCCTTAGGATGGATGATAAACTTGATCATCAGGAAGTGAAAAGAGACATTTTTTATGCAATTCTGAAAAAAGTTAGCCTCTCACAGAGACTACTTTTCTACCTCTTCACAGAGACTACAACAGACTGGCGCAACTTAAAGACAGAACAAGCCGTGATTTGAATCTTTTTACACCTTTATTGTCAGTGTTTTTTACCAATTTTAAATCATCTTTATTTTACTTGTAAAAACCAATGTCGTTTAGTCTCGTTTCACCAATGAATGTAATTATTGTTAGTAAGTAATTCTGATTCAATGAGGTTAACGCACAAAAAAGGACTCCTTCCCCCACACGAAATGGGACAAAAACTTTTCTCGATTGACCTGAAGTTTCCAAGAAGTTTTGCCTGAGCTAAGAAAGTAATGCATTTTTGTTAGAGGGGAAGGTGTAGGGAAACCAGAAATCGACCAGCTTCCAGGATATCCATGAACAGTTCGAAAACTTACAACTGCAAGGGCCCACACCAATAGGAACCAAAAAACAAACTGTGCCAAGAAAACCTATTGCGCAGGAAAATAATAAAATCTTTTCCAAATCGCTAAAACCTTGCAGCAAGAAATTATTAGGAAATGTAGAGAAATACAGAAAA